>ML777786.1:1358038-1374413 GCA_009831015.1 Picea engelmannii
TCAGGTTTGACAGAAGCCTCTGTAGGAGGAAGGGTACGCTATGTGTGAGTTTCGTTGGATGATACAACACACACTTGATTGGAAGGGTGTAGGAGTTGTGGTGCTCCATGATATGTTCCTAATAAGGATGGGTCTTTAAAAATCCCAGGACCCATCTCGATGAGTGGATATGTGTCATGTCCAGTGTGAATGAGAGGAAGAATGTTATGAAGGTTGGCAGATGGGTTAGGCTCATAATGTGAGACTTGGTCAATGGTAATGATCTTCCCATTGTGAGGGAACATCATTGTCCGAAAGATGGAAGATGCCACTTCCTTCATAGCATACATGTAGCTACGACCGAACAAGATATTATAATCGAGTGGGGCATTGATAACTTCGATATCGATGAGAATAGTCTTTCCCCCGAGTTAAATGGGGACATTTTAGAAGATCCCTTCAAGAGAGGATGCTCTTCCATCATAAGCTCATAATGTGATGGCAGAGGGTATGAGTTTTGGGGAACCAAGTTTCTGTCATACTTTTTTGGACATGATGCATGTAGATGCACCTTCATCGATGATACACCTGTTATCACCCTATAAGTTATAGGAATCAACTGGTGACTGGGATATTAGTTGTCTCTAGTGTTTTTGTTGACAAATGATTTTTCATTCTGCAAATAATTTGAAAAGAGAAAGAAAAAAGAAAGAAAAAAGAAAAAAGAAAAAAAAAAAGAAAAAAAAAAGAGGGCATAAAAGAATTGAAATAAAAGCCCCGTGCAATAATAGTAACTTGGTCCATACCTTTCAAGCATGGCCAAGTTCTTTTAAATTTTATGTTGATAGGGTAGTGAAAGATTTGGCTAAACAGTTTAATCTTAGCCAAAGTGTCTAGGTTAGATTAGTAAATAAATCTGACCAGACTGTCTAATCTTGGTCAGATAGCCCCAGGGTAGAGTAAATTCTTGACTGAACAGTTTAATCTGGGTTAACTGTCATAGGAAGATAGATCAGTATGTAGGCTAGTTGCTTTATTGTTTCATTCCAATAAAACCAGCTTGATGTAAAATGTTGCACCATGTTTCAAATGCCTAAAAGATAGTTTGGTCAAAGCCCCATGGTAGTGTCTACTTGAAAGTTTGGGGAAAAACCCATAAAATTGCATTTTTCCTAAGTTTTTCCCAGCGCATGTGTTCTCCACTCCCCGTTTTATGCTCCCTACACATTTCGACAGTCCTGATCGTGGTTCCTAGATCTACGGTGCACAAATCTTTCCGGACCCCCCCGACCGTTCTGCTTGTAACCCGGGGGGGTCCGGAATCGATGATAAGACTTGTGCTCATCTGGACGGCTTAATATCGAGCGCTCAAATCAATGGACAATATTTGATTATGGACCCCAACGTTTGTTCTGCCTTTAGTGAAGGGGGGGGGTCCAGAAAGAGTAATAAAAGGTGCGCTAAGATCTGCGGCCAGTAAACAGGCGTGTAGATCAACGGCCCTAAATGGATTTTAGACCCCCCTCGATGATCTACTTTTAACTNGGTCCGGAATGGTAATCTCCCTCTGGCGGGTCCCTTGTATTATGTGGCATAAACTTATTGGTCCCGAAGTCCCGTCACCATATGCTATCTGACAGACCCCCCGTCACTTATGGATGTCACCTTGGACTTGTTCCCCAGTTAGTCACATCCCATAACTGTTGTCAGTCTCCTCCCCCCTTTCACTCATGGCAAGCCCCTTATTACAACTTTTACCTCCAATCCCTAGACACCACGTCACTCGTCCGTATCTTTCAGCCACTTTCACTGGCCATCTCACCCCCAAATGACTCATTGTCCATTTATTACTAGATAACCTATCCATTATCCAGCTGACCTGTCTCCCGCGCCCAACCGACCCCATTTTTAAATAAAATTACCATTTTTCCCCTACTTTCGTTGTTCACTCGTCGCACCATAGAAACTCATCGCTTGCTCCTCCGTTACATCCCTTCGCCTTCATTCATAGCTAGTCAACCCCACTAACTTTGTGTTTATTGCAGGTATTGTTGCAAAAATGGCGCCAAAGCCCAGACAAGCAGAAGGAGAAGAGAATCTGTTTCTCCCACCTCCTGTCCACCTGGAAAAGATCCCACTGGTTGACAAAGACAGATTAATTATATATACCAAATGTGATTTCGATTTCTCAGACCTCCAGTCATGGCTTAGGGAAGTTTTCCTAGATGAGAGTGATGAAATTGGACTCTAGGAGTCCAATTTACCCCTTTACCTCTTTCCCCGGATTCACCATTTTCCCGAGTTCACGCTTAAGTGTCAAGCTCATTATATTCCCGAACAAATATCTAGCATCTCCTCTTATAGAGAGATCTTGTTCATTATCACGCCCGAAGCCATAGACCAGATGATGCAAATTCCCCGTGCCAACTCTGCGTCTCCTTTCAACCTGAAAATCCTTACAGAGTTGTATCAGAAGATGACTTTTCCCCAAAGATCTCAAATATTTGAACTTTTCCTTCCCACCTCCACTCAATTCCCTTCCACAAATCCCCCTTACCCATCATCCATGTTCTCCACTAAGGGAAACCAGGTCATTTCTTCCCTTTGTGCTTTGCTAGGGTACTATTCTGACCAGTGGGTAAATGAGCCCATTCTGGGTTTTCTATCCATTTTCTCCACCGATGAAAATCCCACAACCCAGTTTGATTTCAGCACCTTCTTAGCAGACAATATTCACGAACAATTCGTGAATTTCGGCAAGGAAGGCATGTTCAGATATTCATCAATATTAGCCTACCTGTTCGTCTTTTTCCAGGCAGATAAGTTTGCATTTTCCATGCAGAAGATGGATGCAGATGGTAAACCTTAGGCTATCACAAAATGGACCTCTTTGCTGAAGCATAACTCCACAGAGTATAGCTTCAAGGCATTCATCGATCTGTTCTAACACCCTGCGGTAAGCATGCTAGGTGGCAGGCCTGAGCCTCGAATAAACGATGAAGTTCAGAGGATCCTACACCTCTTGGACAGCACAAAGACCGGGGATTGGTACCTGTATCAAAACCATACCGAGATCAGAGTATACGGGTGCGATTTGGCACCCTATAAGTTGCCCAAGTATGTGTCGGTCAGAATATTTGCATTAGAGGATATAAGACATATCATGAATTCAGACGATATCCATTTTGTATCATTGATTAAAAAGAAGTAGCTTAGAATCAAGGGGCAGATTGGCTCCTTCATCTGCAACAGTTGGGGCACTGGGGAAGAAGTTGATAGGATGTTGAAAGAAATGAAGTTCTTTATGAGCTTCCCATGGCACTATGATTCTTATGGGATCATATCAGAGATGAGGGTGAAGAACAAGAACATCCTGTATGTTCATGTGGCCAAGCCCGAAATTGAAAAATTCGCCAATCAGACAGTGTGGGTGCTTGACACCTTGGTCGAAGTGGAACAACAGGTTCCCCCGACCACTGTTCCACCAACGACCATGCCACAGGTCCCTAAGGAAAAAAGGCCTCGACAAGATTTATCTCCGCCTGTCATGGAGATATCATCCGAAGAGTTCCAGTTGCACACTAAGAGGCCCAAAATGATTTTAGTTCCTGGTATGACTGGAGGACAAGAAGATCTGCCTACCACAGTGACTAAGTTGGTTATTCCTCCATTTGGTTCAAGCCTACATAAGGACATCACCCCAGCAATGCCGAAGAAATCCACAGACTCTCCATTGGACATTCAGCCAAGCAAGACGGGGCCCAAGTTGAGCATTTTCAAGAAGTAAGAGCTGATCAAGAAAAGGAACCAGACTCTTACCAGCAGTACTTATGCTCAGTTTCGGAAATAGATGTCAATGACACAGCATATGTTGTTGTCTTCATTTGACACAGAAAAGGGAAGAATTCACATGGCCTTTCTCCAGGCATAGGTACCAGACCCCAAGATGATCGCGGACTACAAGAGGGCCACCTTCGAATTCCAGACGAATGACGTGCACCCAGTAGATCAGATGGATCTTCACAAAAAAATAGGGGAAATGGTGTTCCATACGTTGGTGCATGCTTCCACTTCTGCAGCAAAATTTCAGGTGTCACTGAACAATGCTCAGACACAACTCAAGCTGGAGAAGATATCATCCTTTGCGAAGGACAATAGAATCAAAACTTTGGAGGAGTTGGTCCTCAAGATCGGCTATGACCCTTCGAACGTCAAAGCAGTGGAGAAGATGATAAAGAAGAAGAATGCTGACATTGCCTCCTTGAGGAAACAACTGAAGCTCCTACCCACAGAGGACTCTTAGGTGAAGGAGATAGCAGAGAAAGAAGGCAAGAAGGACAAAATGCTCAAGCTGCTCATGGAGCAAAATGCACAGCTCAAAGAAATGGAAGCTGAGATGGAGAGATTATTGAAAGAGAAGGAGCAGTTGAAGCCAATGGAAGTCATTCCATTGAGTGCCATTCTGATTTCAGGAGCAAGCATTGTCTCAGTGAAAACAGTCCCATCCACAACTCCATTGACATCCCAAGAGAAGACAACCGACCTGGCTAGATCCATGGAGAAGATGAACCTGCAGGAGACAGAGATCAGCAGGCTTAAAAAGGAATTTGAGAACCTTCAGGAACTCAAAATTTCCTTCCATAAAATCCTCTCCAAAGAAAAGAAGGTAACAGAGTAGCTCAAGTAGGAGCTACAACAACTCCAAAAGCAGATAGTGGTAGGGAAGACTTTGGCTGAGCTCAAAGAGAATGTATGGACAGACATCACAAAGTCCATAAATGAGATATGGCCCATGAACCAAATCATGTTTGAGAAGAATGAGCTGGTCCAGAGGAGAAAACAGGCTATTGAAAAGATTAGATTAGAATTGGGAGACATGCCAACACAGGCAAATGAGATCATCAAGTTCCTCAATTCTAAGACTAGGGAAGAGCTAGAAGAGTTGAAGATTGAAGACAGAACAGAGACCATCCTTGAGGTCAAAAGGGTTTTGACCAAGAGAGGATTAATGCTTCACCTGGAAGAAAAGGTTCAGGTCATGGACCAGGGGGTACAAAGGTTCTTCAATAAAATTGAGGCTCTCCATAAGAAAGGTCTCCCCAGTCTGAAAGTTATTAATGATAAACTGATGACACTCCCAGATTACAAAAAGAGATTGGATGAGGTGTCCAAAGATAGTTCAAAGTTTGCGGGCATACAAAGGAGCATCATAGGCAAATCATTCCTAGATTCTCTTTAGTGGGACATCGGTATCCAACATGAGATCCGATACATATTCCTCACCAAGCCTACATTCGCCAAATATAAAGAAATGGACAAAGTGTATCAAAGACTACTCAAAGTCAATGTGCCTAGTCATCTCAGATGGGAGGAACTCTGCAATCTGATCAATTAGCAGATGAGTTTTCCAGGTCCAGTCACCTGTCCAGTCAGATGAGGTCGTACAAAGGCTTCATCAACGATCTACCCAGAAATTAGCATGCAGTTACACCAAGTCATCAAGCAGTTCCTAGATTTAGGAGATTTGTTAAATTAGTTAGGCTAAAAATAGAATTAGCACGTCCTGATCATTTATGACAAGAACATTTTTAATTTGAGTTATAAATACTTCACCTTTTGAAGTATTGAGGGTTGTTGATCTTCACACCCTGACGCTATCAGACTGTAACATTTTTGAAGAGATCTTCCATTAATAAAAAGGAGGCACTTTTACATGATTCTTGCGTGTATTCACTAGTGATGTTTATTCTCTAAGTTGAATGTTATTCTTGCTTTGTGATCATATTGTTTTCTGAAACTAATCTTTAAGAGTAACGAATGTTGTAGGATTTATCTTGGATACTCTGTTTCTGACTCGAAATATTTTAGTGTTTATCTTCTGGTGTTTTCAATTAAGAAATTCTTAACTGCTTCTTAGTTGAATTTATATTTCTCATCTTTTCTTCTGCCCATCATTTAATCTACTAAAAGATCCAGTGAGTATATTATATCACCCTGTAGAAGTCTTCTTTCACGTTTCTGGTTTGTATCTCATATTTATTAAAACACAGACCCCACCGCCCAATGGATGTGTAGACTGTCTCAACCAATTCACAAAACACTCTTACAACAAAAACAACCTATCTCTTTACCTAGCCTAATATCTAAAATTGGAAACATAGCTAAATCATATAGAGAGATCCCTCTCTGGAGTTGGAAGGGCTAGATCCCAGCTTCAAAAGTGGTTGGATAAAGTTACCTTTGTAGATTTCTTCTGTTTTCAACCTCTAGGAAATTTACCAAGTGCTAACATAGTGGCGAATCCACTGGGGAAAGAACATAAAATTTATAATTTCACGTTTTCTTTTCCCTAAAAAGAAAGTTTGTTCCTAGAATATTGCAAATTTAAGAAAGAAGTAATGTTTAGAGGTTGATTAAACATTGTACATATTATTTTCGGACTCATAAAACTAATATATATATATATATATATATATATATATATATATATATATAACCTAAAAAGAATTATGGCTCCCAAGAAAGTTTATACTTGATCTCATCCAGACCCAGAACCTATGATAGTGACAGATAACCCCGAACAGTTACTCGGGAAAAAGATCTTAGTTGAAGGCTCAGTGAGTCATATTCCCCTTCATAAGTCCCTCTCCTTTTCAGGGAAACTTGTTACCTTTCAAAACCCTGACCTTGACATCTTTCCACAACAAAGCCTGGTTAGAACATGGTCTGATAGTTTTGTGGCGAGAATCATCTTCGACCCAACCGTTTTGCAACCCCGAACCCCCGAAGTTCTGTCTCCCACGACCAAAACGCAAATCACTCCCTCAGTGTTGTCCAATCCCTCCTCGTCCTCATCTTCAGTCGTTACCTCGTCGATCATCCAGGTTGTCGCCCCACCTCCTCCACCCATCATGGCAGCTCGATATGCTCCCTTGGTGCTGACTCCACCTCTACATGCCATGACCCAAGACTATCAAAATAGACTTCCACAGTTTGATGCAACATGAACTTTATACGCCCAACAACATGTTGACAAAATGAATGATTATTTTGACCTGCAAGAAGTTGATGAGGTTGACGTTCAAATGATATTGTTAGCCCAATTTTTTACAGGTGACGTCAAGAAATGGTACAAATATTTACCTGTCGCCTCATTCCTTGACCTTGTCGTGTTCCAAAGGATTTTTCTTGATAGATGGGAGGTAAAGAAAAACCCTCTCCAAATATTTTCAGAATACGAGAATATAAGAAGAAATCAAGGTGAGACGGTACAAGATTACCGCACCCGTTTCAATAACCTATACAATGCAATTCCAGCCGAAATCAAACCTCCACAGGGCCTGGTGTTGATAAAATTCCCTAATGGTTTTGATGTCGATATGTCATACCAACTAAGAGAAAGAAATTATACCACCTTGGCAAACATGCAGAAAAGTGCTATAAGTGTGGAGGCCAGTTTGTTGGCAAAAAGGGCACGTCAGAGGTCAGAGAGGAGAGTCACAATTAAATAAGAACCTTCCACATCAACCTCAGATTCCAAATTAGATTCTTTGGCCAGAGTAGTGGAAAGAATTATGGATAGACTTACTGTGTCAGACAGAAATCCTCCTACAGAAAATCCAACAGCTCCTCAAGTTTGGAACCCTAACTTTAGGAGAAACCATCCTCAAATTAGACAGAGAGATCCTAAGGATCAAATAGAGAAGAGGGGTTCAGATCAGCAGATCAGACCTCCCCTGCAAGAAAATTATGTTGATGAAAGGGAGGAAGTGATTGAGGAATTGAAGGATACTCACATTAACCTCATGGGCATTCATGACAACGAAGCTATCTTCCTTACCCAAGAAGAGCAAGAAATTTTTCTCCTCAATCAAACAAAAGTAAGTGAAGAAGTTGAAGATGCAGAACAACAGGCATTCAAAAATGCCATTTTGGAGGTACACCGACAGTATAATCTGCGGAGTAAAAAGACAGATGGCAGTTCCCTAAAAAAGGCAATTGAGACGAAGAAGGTAGTTGAAACCATGAAGACCTCTGAGCCATCTACCGAAAAGATTCCTGAGAAGAGTGTTGCCGAGAAGATTCCTGAGAAGGGCACTATCTAAGCTCCCGAGAAGAGAAACCTTACTATTCTAAAAAGACCATCACAACCCGAAGTGTCACCTATCAATCCACCAAGTACTTCTGGACAGAAGAATATGGTGGACAAACCAGAATTGATGAGCCAAGGCAGAGCTCCTCCACCCTTCATCCTGGAGGGGGAATTGGCCAAAGTAAAAATTCCCATCCCACTTACCGAGTTGATGAACAAAGACATTTATCATTCATAGGTGATTAAAGCACTGACCATTGAACCTAACATAGGCATGAAGGCCTTGACCATTGGATCAACAAATCATTCAGACACTGTGAAGCTTACTGATGATCAACCCGAACTCCTTTTCGGACCTGAGGTAGATGGTCGAGATGATACTAGTGAGTTCGCTCCTTTTTACATCAGTCTAAGCAAACATGACCTGATCTTGCATAACACCATGCTAGATTCGGGTGCTTCCCACAATCTGATGCTCAAATCAGTAATGGAGAAACTGGGACCAGAGGTCACCAGACCTTACAAGGATTTACACACATTCGACTCCAATAAAGTTAGATGCATTGGTTTGATCAAGGACCTATGCATCACCTTGGTTCAGATTCCTGCGAAGAGCATGGTAATGGATGTGGTAGTTGTAGACATCCCGCCAAAGTATGGAATGTTTCTATCCCGGTCTTGGGGTGCTAAGTTGAAAGGAACCCTTCAGCTAGATATGTCTTATGCCACTATCCCAGTTTTCAGGCAACAAAGGAGGCTATACAGAGAAACATTGATAAAGTACATGGTCAGTAGCCAAGAAAAACCACACAACTATCCCCTCTACTCTGCACATTTCAATTTAGATTCGTTTATCTTGTACAATGATGGTGACACGGAAGAGGAAGATACTCAGTTGATGGAAGACACATCTAGTCAAGATGAAGGACAAGAAATCATTGAGGTAGCAAGGATGAAGAACGTGATAACTGAAGAGTTACCCGCCGATTTCTGGAGCATGGATTTTGACGGAGATGTGAGTAAAGAAGGAGATGGAGCAGGAGTCTGGCTGCATAACCACAGAAACAGGTATTCAGAAAACCATTCTTACAAATTAAATTTCCATGTACTAACAATATTGTTGAGTATGAAGCTTTGATGCTCGGTCTGAAGCTTTTGAAAAAGTTTGGTGCTAAACAGATAATGGTAAGAGGTGACTCTGAATTGATAATCAAGAAAATAAAAGGTGAGTATGTTGTGAAACACCCACGTCTTAGAGCTTATAGGAACGTCGTTCTTGATGCCTTGAGATGTTTTACTGAAGTTGACTTGCAGGTAATTCCAAGGGGACAAAACATTCTGGCAGACGGATTGGCTATGTCAACAGCCACGTGTAAGATTCCTTTTCGCCCAACTCATCCATACACTATTGAGGTGAAATGTAGACCAACCGTTCTTGACAATATCAGGTAATGGCAAGTGTTTGGTAATGATGATCAAATTGAAGACTTTCTGCAGTGTAAAAATGATTTTGAATGTACAAATATAGATTTAGAGAACAAAGATGAAAATGTAAATAGTTATGATTTTGAAATTGATAGTGTAAATATCTTAGATTTAGGAGAATTAGGCGATGAAAAAATGGACGCTGGTGTTTTATAGTTGAAAAGCAATGTTTTGTCTAGAGGTCTAGTTCCTTTAGAGGACTTGTTTGATTTTAACAATGTAGCCAAAAAACTAAAAATCGAAGCCCATGGACAAGAGGTAGAAGACTGTAATATAGGGACTGAAGAGAAACCTAGGATAGTCAAACTGTCTAAATCATTACCCCTAGAGAAAAAACTCAAATACGTCAAGTTGTTCAAAGAATATTCAGATGTCTTTTCCTGGGGCTATGAATATTTGAAAGCTTATGATACCAGCATCATACAACACAGGATTCCAATAAAGGAATACCAAAAACCGTTTAGGAAGAAACTTAGGAGGATAAATCCCAAGTTGCTCCCTTTAATAGAGAAGGAAATCAAAAAAATGTACAATGCCAAGATCATAGTTTCGTTGCGTTTTTCCAAATGGGTCTCTAATTTGGTCCCTACACGTAAGAAAATAGGGGAAATCAGACTCTGCATAGATTTCTGAAAGCTTAATAAAGTCTCCCTAAAGAATAATTACCCCTTGCCGAAAATGGACCACATCCTGCAAAGGGTGGTCAGGTCCAGTCGAATTTCTCTGCTAGATGGTTTCTCGGGTTACAATCAGGTCCTAGTTCACCCGGATGACCAAGAAAAAACCGCTTTCACCACACCATGGGGCACTTTCATGTATGTGAAAATTCCTTTTGGTCTGATGAATGAAGGAGCCACGTTCCAGAGGGAAATGGATATCGCCTTCATGGAAGAATCGGGTAATTTTATTGTCGTCTATTTAGATGATGTAACTGTGTTTTCCCAATCTGATGAAGAACACCTAAAACACTTAAGACGAGTCTTCGAGAAGTGTAGAAGGTTTGGGATTTATTTAAATCCTAAGAAGAGCCTTTTCGGGTTAGAGGATGGAAAACTGCTAGGACACATCATCTCCAAAGATGGAATCAAAATAGACCCCAATAGAATCGAGGCCATACAAAAATTAGAACACCCAAGAAACCTCAAAGAACTACAGTCTTTTGTCGGGAGAATTAACTTTCTACGAAGATTCATTCCCAATCTGGAAGAACTCCTCAGAAACATTACAAATATGCTTAAAAAGACATAAAAATAAAATGGGACTCTGAGTCCAGACAGTCTTTCGAACAAGTCAAATGAGCACTCACAGAAGCCCCTGTTTTGATCAGTCCCGATTTTACTAAAGATTTCTATCTCTTTTCTTTCGCTTTCGAACATACTATAGTAGCGGTGTTACTGCAAAAGAACAACGAAGGCTATGAACAACCCATAGATTTCTTTATCAAAGCATTAAGAGATGCTGCTTTGAATTACAAGATAATGGAGAAACGAGCTTTTTCTTTGGTAAAATCCATAAAAGACTTTAGAGTCTACATTCTTCATTCCCAGACCATATCATATGTTCCAAACGTGGTAGTAAAAGATATTTTGACACAGGACAACCCTAATGGAAGAAGGGGAAAATGGATTGCTGTCATTTTAGAATACGATATAGAGATTAAGCCCATGAAACTAATCAAAGGTCAAGGCCTTGCTAAATTAATGGTTGAATCTAACTTCCATGCTCTTGACATTAATTTTCTAGATGTGGAAGATGAACAGGGCGAGATGGCAACTCCAAACGTAAGAGGTATTTCTCAACTCTCCATGGTACGCATACCTTATCTTCATTTTGCAAAATCTACAAGCTCCCCCTGGTTTGACTAAGACTAAAGCTAGATTTTTAAAGTTAAAAGCCTTAACATTCTGTATTCTAGAAGGGAATTTGTATTGGAAAGATCCTGGAGGCATTCTGTTAAATTGTTTATTGAAATATGAAGCTGATAAAGTGTTACAAGAGTTTCATGCAGGAGAATGTGGTGGCCATTTGAACTGGAAAGTCGCAGCCAACAAAATACTCAGAGCTAGATTCTATTGGCCCACCCTGTTTGCCAATGTACATCAAAAGGTAACTGCATGTCATCAATGTCAATTTTTTGAAGGCAAAAGGAAACTCCTCCCTCTACCTCTGAAACCGATCTCAGTTGAGGCCCCTTTCCAGCAATGGGGACTTGACTTCATTGGAGAAATACACCCCCCATCTTCAGGCCAGCACAGGTGGATTCTCACTGCCACCGATTATTTTACCAAATGGATCGAGGCAATATCAAGCAGGCAAGCCACTGACTCTGTTATTATAAAATTCCTTGAAAATAATATTTTTTCTCACTTTGGATGTCCTAGAAAGATTATAACTGATAAGCGGCTCCTTTCTGTCGAAGAATCTCATAGATTTATGCAACCAGTTTCACATTGGTTTGGGGCATTCCACAGCCTACTACCCTTAGGGGAATGGGTTGGAGAAATATTCAAACAAAACCTTGGTAAATATCATCAAGAAAACATTGCAGGAAAACAAGAAATCATGGCACAACAAGTTGGTGTTTGCATTATGGGCTGACAGACTGACCACCAAAAGGTCGATTGGTATGACACCATACCAGCTGGTCTATGGTACAGAGGTAGCTTTCCCCACTTCTTTAGGAGTCCCTGTCATGAAGTTGCTTCATAAGGTACAAGCTGAGCCAAATGACTCACAGAGAAGGATCAACCAGATGATCCATTTGCAGCAGTCTAGGGAGGACGTTTTCAACAAAACTCAGGTCATCCAAGAAAACATCAAGAAGATCTTTGACAAACGAACCAAGGAGGATGATTTTGAGCTAGGATATTTGGTGTTGAGATGGGATGCCAGAAATGAAGACAAGGGAAAGCATGGGAAGTTTGACAGTCTGTGGACAGGACCATACATGATCCAAGCTTTCAGGGGAAACAATGCTTTCTTGCTAAACAACGTTGATGGGACAGATCTGCCACGAGGACCTATGAATGGCAGAATGTTGAAACATTATGTGCCACCTTAGTAGAAGATTCGAGTTTTCACTCTCCATTGTACATACCATTTTAATTTTCATTTTTCACTTGCATTTTATGAGTGAAGAACATTAGTCAGTTGGTTGAAGCCCGAAGAGAAGGCCCTAAGCTGCTGACCACTATTTTTCCATTTTTGAGAATAAAACCAACGAAGGCTACTAGGTAGAAATTCTCAGAATGACAAGAACCAGGATTCTTGGCACTTCACAGGGAAAGTACCATCCCCAGGTGGAGCTGTTGTTATCACCCTATAAGTTATAGGAATCAACTGGTGACTGGGATATTAGCTGTCTCTAGTGTTTTTGTTGACAAATGATTTTTCATTCTACAAATAATTTGAAAACAAAAAGAAAAAGAAAAAGAAAAAAGAAAGAAAAAAGAAAAAAGAAAAAAAGAAAGAAAGAAAAAAAAAAAAAAAGAGGGCATAAAAGAATTGAAATAAAAGCCTTGTGCAATAATAGTAACTTGGTCCATACCTTTCAAGTATGGACAAGTTCTTTTAAATTTGATGTTGATAGGGTAGTGAAGGATTTGGCTAAATAGTTTAATATTAGCCAAAGTGTCTAGGTTAGAATAGTGAATAAATCTGACCAAACTGTCTAATCTTGGTCAGATAGCCCCAGGGTAGAGTAAATTCTTAACCCAAGAATTTAATCTAGGTTAACTGTCATAGGAAGATAGGTCAGTATGTAGGCTAGTTGCTTTATTGTTTCATTCCAATAAAACCATCTTGATGTAAAATGTTGCACCATGTTTCAAATGCCTAAAAGATAGTTTGGTCGAAGTCCCATGTTGGTGTCTACTTGAAAGTTTGGGGAAAAACCCATAAAAACACATTTGTCCTAAGTTTTTCCCAGCGCATGTGTTCTTCACTCCCCATTTTATGCTCCCTGCACATTTAGACGGTCTTGATCGTGGCGCCCAGATCTACGGTGTACAAAGCTTTCCAGACCCCCCCGACCGTTCTTCTTTTAACCGTGGGGGGGGCGGGGGGGGTCCGGAATCAATGATAAGACTTGAGCTCATCTGGACGGCTTAAGATCGAGCGCTCAAATCAATGGAAAATATTTGATTCCAAACCCCCTTGTCTGTTCTGCCTTTAATGGAGTGGGGGGGGGTCCAGAATGAGTAATAAAAGGCGCGCTAAGATGTGCGGCCAGGAAACAGGCACGTAGATCAACAGACCTAAATGGATTTTGGACCCCCCTCGATGATCTGCTTTTAAATGAGGGGGGGGGGGGTGATCCGGAAAGGTAATCTCCCTCTGGCGGGTCCCTTGTATTATGTGGCATAAATCTATTGGTCAAGAAGTCCCATCACCATCTGCTATCTGACAGACCCCCCATCACTTATGGACGTCACATTCCACTTGTTCCACTTGTTCCCGAGTTAGTCACATCCCATAACTACTGTCAGTCCCCTCCCCCCTTTCACTCATGGCAAGCCCCTTATTATGACTTTTACCTCCAATCCCTAGCCACCATGTCACCCATCTATATCTTTCATCCGCCGTCACTGGCCATATCACCCCCAAATGACCCATTGTCCATTTATTACTGGATAACCTATCCGTTATCCAGCTAACCTATCTCCCGTGCCCAACCGACCCCATTTTTAAATAAAATTACCTTTTTCCCCCTACTTTCGGTGTTCACTCGTCGCACCAGAGAAACTCATCACTTGCTCCTCTGTTACATCCCGTCGTCTTCATCCACAGTTAGTCGACCCCACTAACTTTGTGTTTATTGCAGGTACTATTGCAAAAATGGCGCCAAAGCCCAGACAAGCAGAAGGAGAATAGAATCTGTTTCTCCTACCTCCTGTCGACCTGGACAAGATCGCACTGGTCAACAAAGACAAATTAATCGCACATACCAAATGTGATTTCGACTTCTCAGACCTCCAGTCATGGCTCAGGGAATTTTTCCTGGACTAGAGTGATGAAATTGGACTCTGGGAGTCCAATTTACCCCTTTACCTCTTTCCCCAGATTCACCATTTTCTCGAGTTCGCGCTTAAGTTTCAAGCTCATTATATTCCCAAACAAATATCCGTCATCTCCTCTTCCAGAGAGATCTTGTTCGTCATCATGCCCGAAGCCATAGACCAGATGATGCAAATTCCCCGTGCCGACTCTGCGTCTCCTTTCAACCTGGAAATCCTTACAGAGTTGTATCAGAAGATGACTTTTCCCCAAAAAGCTCAAATATTCGAGCTTTTCCTTCCCACCTCCACTCAATTCCCTTCCACAAATCCCCCCTTACCCGTCGTCCATGTTCTCCACTAAGGGAAACCAAGTCATTTCTTCCCTTTGTGCTTTGCTAGGGTACTATTCTGACCAGCGGGTAGATGATCCCATTCTGGGTTTTCTATCCATTTTCTCCACTGATGAAAATCCCACCACCCAGTTTGATTTCAGCACCTTCTTAGCAGACAATATTCATGAACAATTCGTGAATTTCGGCACGAAAGGCATGTTCAGATATTCATCAATATTAGCCTACCTGTTTGTCTTTTTCCAGGCAGATAAGTTTGCATTTTCCATGCAGAAGATGGATGCAGATGGTAAACCTCAGGCAGTCACATTATGGACCTCTTTGCTAAAGCATAACTCCATAGAGTATAGCTTCAAGGCATTCATCGATCTGTTCTACCACCCTGCGGTAAGCATGCTAGGTGGTAGGCCTGAACCTCGAATAAACGATGAAGTTCAGAGGATCCTGCACCTCTCAGACAACACAAAGACCGAGGATTGGTACCTGTATCAAAACCATATCGTTATCAGAGTATATGTGTGTGAGTTGGCACCCTATAAGCTGCCCAAGTATGTGCCAATCAAAATTTTTGCATTAGAGTATATAAGACAGATCATGAATTCAGACGATATCCATTTTGTATCATTGAAGAAAAAGCAGCAGCTTCGAATCAAGGGGAAGATTGGATCCTTCATATGCAATAGTCAGGGCGCTGAGGAAGAAGCTGATAGGATGTTGAAAGAAATGAAGTTCGTTATGAGCTTCCCATGGCACTATGATCCTTATGGGATCATCTCAGAGATGAGGGTGAAGAACAAGAACATCCCGTATGTTCATGTGTCCAAGCCCGAAATTGAAAAATTTTCCAATCAGACAGTGTGGGTGCCTGACACCTTGGTCGAAGTGGAACAGCAGGTTCCCCCGACCACTATGCCACCAATGACCACACCACAGGTACCTAAGGAAAAAATGCCTCAACAAGGTTTATCTCCGCCTATCACGGAGGTATCGTCTGAAGAGTTCTAGCTGCACACTAAGAGGCCCAAAACGATTTCAATTCCTGGTCTGACTGGAGAACAAGAAGCTCTGTCTACCACAGTGACTAAGTCGTTTATTCCTCCATTTGGTTCAAGCCTACATAAGGACATCACCCTAGCAGTGCCGAAGAAATCCACAGAGTCTCCATTGGCCACTCAGCCAAGCAAGACGGGGCCCAAGTTGAGCATTTTCGAGAAGTACAATCTGATCAAGAAAAGGAACCAGACTCTTACCAGCAGTACTTACTCTTAGTTTTAGAAACAGACGTCAATGGTGCAGCATATGCTACTGTCTACATTTGACACAAAAAAGCACAGAATGCACGTCGTGTAGTGTCCCCAAGGCCGAGCCCCGCTACAGACCATGTTATATGCAAAGAATTGTAAATATGTTCTATAGGCTGGTGAGCCAAGTTTTGTATAAGCTGTAGGCTTATGAGTTTTGTTAGGCCAGGG
>ML777786.1:1395056-1407070 GCA_009831015.1 Picea engelmannii
CATAACATTACTTTGAATTCCTTGAGAAAATGAGGTGCATTCATGGATTTTTATAGCATTGCTTTGGGTTATTGTTTAACTGCTTTGTAGTGTGAAAAGAGGCCATTTAGGGCATTATTAGGTCTTTGACCAGCCCACCATTCGGATCCAACCCAGATTTGAGGGTCAAATTGGCTTGGGAGCTGAACCATAAGTGGTTGGGAGGCCGACCACTTCAATAAATGAGTCGTTTAGTAGGTGTGCGGATTCTTGTGCTAACAGTCACGCATCATGCACCTGTGCGTGATTTCTACGTTCTTGTTCCGCGCATGCGCACGCGCGCCCAATGTCTGCAAAGCGTTCTTCAATTTTTCACTACTTTGTATAGTTTTTGACCTTTTTTGAATGTTGTGGTATTAATTCAAGTCCATTAATGACTTCATCATTGTTTTGACGATGTTGAGTTCTTGTAACCATGTGCTGATGAAATTTCAGTGATAATAGTTAGGATCCATTTATTTTGGCCACTAGAAGGTGGGTGGATCTCACCGATAAAATCCAATACCCATTGTTGAAAGGGTCTAGCTATCACTATGGTATTTAAAGGAAAATACTTGAGTTGTTTATTTCTAGTGAATATTTGACATTTATCACAAGATCTGATCTTAGCACAGAAATCAGTAAACAAACTTGGCCAGTAATACCCACCTTTGAGTATTTTGTAAGACGTTTTCCTCCATAAGTGATGTCCTCCACAAAAGTTGTCATGAAATTCAAATATCACTTGCCTCACCTCGTTAGGATCTAAACACCTCAAAAAACTCCCAGAGGGGTCCTTCCAATAAAGCATTTGATAATTTATGCAGGTGTCCTTCCAAAAAAGCATTTAACAATTTATGCAATACTTAACTGCCTTAAGCTTCAAAGATCTCTCTTTAGATTTCTCAAGACCAGGAGACGCTTACAAGTTCTACAGAAAATAAATGATGTCTTTATACCAAATACATTCAGTCAATTTTGGATTTAATTTCTGGTTATTGTTTTGAAATTCAGAATGATGATTGTCAAAATTTGTACCCATAAAATTTACCCCTAAATATTTACAATTTGACTCTGCCAACAACCTTGCTAACCCTTTTCCTTTAACCATCTTAGTAGGATTTATTTCCAAGTCAAAATCCAAGATATCGACAATCCATTTACTCCTCTTTCCATCAATATCAGGCTAAATATGAATTTCTCGCACTTCACTAGAGGGCACATCAGTAATAATCTTTGAATGAAGAACATACAACCTGAATGATTTGAGGGCCTTAACTAATGCATAGGCATGTTTTTCCATAATGTCGAACTTTATTTCAACATCTCTTAGAGATATGCTAAATAAAGAAATGGATTTCTCCAAACCATCTTGAATTTTCTGTAGAAAGACAACAACCAATGTATCAACAGATGAAAAAGAAAATATTAAAAAATCCTTTGAAAAATTTGGGCGTATCAACACAGGAGCATCAACAAAATATTTCTTGATCAACTCAAAATATATTTTGGCATCTATAGTCCACTTTACTTCACTATCCTTCCTTAACATAGCAATAATAAATTTCACCAGCTCAACAAAATTATAAATAAATCTCCTCAAAAAAATAAATTTTCCTAAAAAATATTGAATTTCCTTCTTGGATCTAGGTAAGGTAAGCTTATGAATACATTCCACCCTACTTGGATCAATCTTCACACCATCAGCTGAGACAATGTGACCCACACTTTTTCCTTCCTACATGGAAAATTGTGATTTTTTAGGATTCAAAGAGATCCCATAATTCCTTCACTTGATGAAAACTTTCTTCAAGTGTCGTACATGCTCTTGATCAGATTTGGAAAAAAATAGTAATATCATCCAAATAAATTACCACAAAATGATCCTTCTCACCAACAAAAGAAATATGTGTATTCATCAATCCAAATTGCATCTTGGCATACATGAAAGTACCCCAAGGAGTTGTAAAGGTTATATTTTCTCTTTCATCTAGATGTACAAAGATCGGATTGTAGCTTGAGAAGCCATCAATCATGGAAATCCTCTTTGAACCAATCACCCTTTGTAATATATCTTCCATCTTATTTAAAGGGTAATTATCCTTCCTGGAGCATCTGTTAAGATTTCTAAAGTCTACACAAAGTCTGATTTCTCCATTCTCTTTTCTGACTGGAACCAAATTTGCTATCCAATTTGAATATCTGAGAGAAATAATAATGTGTGCATCAAGCAATTTTTTAACCTCTCTTTCCATGATAGTCAACAACATACGATTGATTTGCCTGAGCTTCTTCCTAAAATTCTTTGTGTTATCCTTCAAAGGAATATTTTGGTCTATAATTCTTGTATCATAAGTATTAAGGTCTTCATACTTCCATGCAAAAACATCTGAAAACTCCTTCAATTGCTTCACATATTCAAGTTTCTATTTTTTTGTTAAATTTTTTGACAAACTTACAAATTTTGGTTTTTTTTCAGTCCCCAAATTACAATCTATTAGCTCTGAATATTCACTTTGACTATTAAGCTTCACAGGAACATCATTTTGATCAAACAAATTTTCCAAAGGCACTAACCCCCTGGGAATATCATTACTTGCTAACTACAAATTATGATGATCTGCAATCTTATTTATAAATTTGTCATTTTGTATATTTTCTTCAATGTCTTCATCTTCATCTAGATGCAATTCAGAAAAATCATCAATGTTTTCCTGGAACCTCTTCAACTCATAATCATATTCAAACACTTTCCAGTATTTGACATTATCATGGATTGCATGTCTATACTTCACCTCAACATCATACTTAGGTTTTGGAGGCAAAGGAGCTTTAAAACTGCTTGCAAAAACAACTAGGTAAGTATAGACCTCATATGAATGCAGGCCCAAATATGAATGCATATATACCTTACACCATGGGCCCCAATATGAATGCAATCTTCTCATCTTACAAATTGATAGAATCTGAGGGAGCGGGGTGAGATGCAAGATGCAAAAATTTGAAAATTGATCTTTTAAACTCTTCATTTTTTACCAGTTCAAGCAAAGGAACATGGATTTTAATATTTTTAATTTCATGCTAAAAAATGAAATTAGAAATATATTTTTCAATATATTTCACTTAATGTGAAAGATCTTTTATCACTAATTGATTGTTTTGTCCTTCTGTTTCTTTGGTAGGGGAAATCTTCACAGGGAAATTTGTCTTTTTGGACTGATGAGGTGTATTTTTATTGTCAACATTATGTTTTGATATAAAGTTATATTTTTTCCAACCTTCATTCTGGTAAACCTTTTCTTCTTGGGCCAATTCATCGTTCTGATTACACATCAAGGACTCCTCATACTCAATTTGAGTAAGATGAGGTGAGGCAGGGTTATCTGAAACATAATCAATATCTGGATCTACTCCTTCCACCCGTTTTTCTTCATTTTATTCATCAAATAGATTATTTTGGAAAGTTTCTTAGACTCTTTGATATTTATTGTTCATACAATCTCTCTACAAAACCTGAGGTGGATTAATTTTCCTTCCAAACTAGTTCATGTTTCGAAAGTCTTGGGGATTTCTATTGGCTTGTCTCCCTTCAATATTTAACTTTTCCATTTGTGAAGATAATGATTTTACCATCTTGGTCAACTCATCAACCTTTGGATCTATACCTGAAGTATCTGATGGAGAAGCATCTATATTTTGTTTTCTCCTCTCTCTATCAGATCTACCTCTCAATTTATCTATTGCCAAAATATTTGACTCAACATCTAGGGAAGCATATTGCATATGAGCCAATGTACTAGACCTTTTTTCTCTCAACAATAGAAACAAATCTTGGTCAAAGACACTTGCATAAGTTATTTTTGCAGAGGTATCAATGGGATTATTCCGAGTAGGAATTTTATTGTACATTTTGTTAAACCTTTTAGAAAAGTTAGACATAGATTCTCCTTCTTTCCTTTTGAGAGACCCAAATTCTATAATATATAGTACAAAAAATATTTCTTGTCACCCCAATGACTTAAGAAAGCATCACCCAAGGCCTAAATTCCATCTATGGATCATGGGATTAAACTTGTAAACCACTTGTGGGCTTCCACATCTAGGATTTGCACAAATACCCTCATCCAGACATCTTCAATTTCAATGTTCGGGTTATCTGCATAACTATAAAAGAAAACAAGATGTTCTTATGTAGTAATATCTTCTTCTCCGGTGAATTTTGAGATGTACTTAAGGTAATCTCCTGTTGGAATGGAATTCATGGGTTGAGGAAGCACTAATGGTGCATACCAAGTAGTCGCAATGGAATCCATTCTGTTTAGAGGGGCATTAAGTCCTTCCATCTTAGGAGAAGGAGGTGTCTGGATCCTAGGAGTTTTTGATGAGGTTACAATAGAGTATATAACAGACAAATTAGAATAAGGTGAAGTGGGTTGTGACTTTGGTGATCCTACTAGAGTTTGAGACAAGGATAGAACTTCTTTTGTTTCATCTTCAAAAAATTTAGGCTAATCAACACTTAGAACATCAAGAAAAGGAGATTCCAATTCTACCCACTCTATTTATTTCTCAATATTTTCAATTACAAGTTATTTTTTAGACTCAGAAAGTAGTAGAATTCCAAAAATCTTGAAGATTTCTTCTTCTAAACTAGGAAGAGGAGAAACAATTTCATTAAAAAGACTTTCTTTCAAAACTTTAGAAGACTCATACTTGACAAGGATTGGGCTAGTCTTTGATGTTTATGTTGAGTTCTTAACAAGGAAGTAAGTTCCTTTTACTTGAGTTTTAATGGACTTGAGAAAATCAGTATTTGGATATCCTAAAGCGGGGAAATCTTCTAAACTTTCAATTCTGAACCATTTAACAACTTCAGGTGATGCAAGGAAATCAAAACTTTCAAGGATCTTTTCTTTCAAATCAGGAGAAAAATGTGTATGTTCAAGAGGATGACCTTCTAGTTGGGATTTTACAAAGGTATGAACATTAGGTAAATAAATATATTTATAAATACCAACTGGTGTGTGAAAGACATAATCAGGTAGGTGAGTGAAATACCATCATAATGAGGTGGGAAGAGTGAGAGGAAAACTTGAGCATTTCCATTTGCGCAAGGTGTTATCACTCTGTAAATTCCCAGAGGTTGGTGTGAGGCAAGAAGAAATTTATTAGAGGTAACCTTAACCAACCACTTCGAAACTGGGAGCTAGCCCTGCCAGTTTCAGAGAGGGATCTCTCTGTAAGATTTAGATTTGTTTCGATTTTCAGATCTTAGGCTAGTTAAAAAGAATAAAACTGAGTTGTTTGTATTGTTTTTTAATAAAATGGTTGAATGTCACTTATGCTTCCATTGGGATATGGGGTCTATTTTATAAAATAGAGGTCAAAGGAAAGTGTTTAAAATATTCATTTTACAGGGAGAGATAGTGCAAATGCTGGATTCTTTAGGAATAAAATGATATATTTCTGAAAAAGGTGAAATATCAGTTAGAACAAAAAAGAATTTAAGAATTTATTTGTTATAACATCATAAGGAAAACATTTAAATTTATAAAAGATTAAGAACATAGTACACAATGGGAAATTCCGCAACTTTAACTTCCTTTAAAGATTAGATTAGAACAAAAATATGATAACTGAGAAAGAAAAACTTTTTACAAAGACAGAGGAAACTTCACCAATAGCTAACACACGGGAATCCTATGAAACATCTCTTTGTATTACTGGAATAACCTCTTGATAAAAATTATAGCAATTACAACTTTCTTGGGCGTAAATATCAACCTTCAATACTTATAAGTTTGAAATATTTATAATCAAAGTTACAAACGACCCTATCATTAATGATCGAGATGTGGCAGACTCTGAGTCTAACTAACTAGCTAACAAGATGAAAAAATGTAGTAACTGATGATGATGTGTCGAATCTCTCATGTTGATTTTGGGGAAGACCGTTGGTGAGTCATTCAGATGAATTTGAATGCATTGGAAGCTGAGTTGGATGAGACCTTTACCTTTACTCAATCAATTCACACAGCTCATCCCATCTTTGTGTGCTTGGGATGGTAAATTTCAATAGCCAGCAGTAGATTTCATCCATTTTGGTGTACTTAGCAAAAGTCGTCTTCGTGAGGAAAATGTACTTGATTTCGTGTTCTATGCTGAGGTCAGGCTGCAAAGTCTCCTAGAATGCTTTGCCCGTGATGCTTCTCTATATCCTTGAAAACTTAGAACTGGATTTGGCTATGGTGGCAATATTTTTCTTATAATCAGATGAAGTCATCAATTTATCATTTAGGACAAGTAGGTCAGGAAGGCCCTTTTTCTGTAAGGCTTCAAACTTGTTAAAAAATATCTGAACTCCAATGTCCATGTTCTGAGATTTCTCCTCCAACTGGAACATTAATCCTCTTTTAGTCAACACTCTTTTTACTTTGAGGATAGTCTATGTTCTGTCTTCAACTTTAAGTTCTTCAAGCTCTTCCTTGGTTTTTGAATTCAGAAAATTGATGAGCTCGTTAGCTACCGAGGGCATTTCATCCAGTTCTCTTCTTATCCTATCAATGGCCTGCCTTCTCTTTAGAACTAAATCATGTTGTTCAAACATGATTTGCACCATGGGCCAAATCGTGCTTATGGAATTGGAGATGTCTATCCAAATATTTTCCTTAGCCTCTGCTAACGTCTTTCCTGCCATTGTTTGTTTCTAGAGCTCCTGTATTTCTTACCTAATCTTCTCTGATGCTTGTCTCTCAACATTGTATCTTGTTTCAAAGGAAGACTTGCATTCCTGGAGACTTTCAACCTCCATTTTCAGCCTATTGATCTATGTTCCTTGCAGAGTCATCTCCTCCATGGACTTTGCTAGCTCCACAGTCTTTTCCAATGCTGTCAATGGAGTTGCCGATGGAATTTCCACTATAGTGGTCGTTGGCATAGTTGTTGTACTGACTTATTCCAAGGGAACTTCACTTAATGGAATAACTTCCATCAGGGTTGATTTCTCCTTCTCTTTTAATAACCTTTCCAATTCTGCCTCCATTTCCTTTATCTATGCGTTCTGTTGCATGATTAGCTTCAACCATTCCTCTTTCTCATCTTCTGCCTCAGCTATTTCTTTATCTTGTGAATCCTCTATTAGTGGCAATTTCAGTTGTTTTCTCGGAGATTCAATGTCAACATTATTTTTATTTATCATCTCCTCTGTTGATTTTACATTTGAGGGATCATACCCAATCTTGAGCACCAACTCTTCTAAGGATTTTATTATGTTATCCTTTGCAAAGGAGGATATATTTTCCAACTTCAATTGGGTATGAACATTGTTTAGAGATACCTATAACTTTGGTGTTGTAGAGGAATCATGTGCCAATGTGGAGAAAACCATTTCTCCAGTTTGTCTGTGCAAATCCATCTGATCAGCTGGATGAACTTGTTTGGTTTCAAAAATAATAGTTGACCTTTTGTAGTCAATGATATAATTAGGTTGAGGAACATGTGCTTGCAAAAATTCCAAATTCATTCTTCCTTTATCTGTGTTAAAAGATTACAACAGTCTGTGTTGTGCTATGGAGGTTTGCTTCCAGAACTGAGAGTAAGTGTTGTTGGTCAACATCTAGTTCTTCTTTTTAATCATGTCATATTTTTCAAAAATGCTCAGGGGTACAGTTCCTTGTGAATTTTGGGTGGTCACATCTATATCCATTTGATTCTTTGAAGAAGGAGTGGATTCCACCTAATGTTTTCCCTCAAAAAAATTGGCAGAGTAAGGCTCTTCCTCACCAGACTTGTGAATAGAATGAGTGGTTTTGGGTATTTTGTTGTATATTTGAAAATCTTTTGTTGATACCTCAGTGATTGAAGGAGAGGTATCCTTTCTTGGCCTTTTTCATTTGGTATTTGTGGAGTGGTAGTCTATTAAAAAAAAACCGAAGGAGCTTCCTGTTGTTCAGTATCTGCTAGAGTATTTTCCCCCCACTCTGTCTGGTTCACATACTTTTCAATTTCTGGTTTGAGGGTGTGAGCATAAGGTGAACTTTTATTTTTGGATATCATCTCTGCAATGATCCCACTTGGATCATAACGCCAAATGAAACTGGTGCTGAATATCATTTCGATTAATAGTTTATCTGCCTCTTCCCCAACAACTCGACCGATGTAGATAAACGGTCCTATTATCCCTTTAATCCTCATTTGCTTTTTTTTCTTCAGAGACACAAAATGAATGTCATCTGAATTTATCATCTGACAGATATACTTTAATGAAAATATTTGGACATGCACATACTTGGAAATTTTATATCGAGCTAGTTCACACCCATACACTCTGATCTTCGTGTGATTCTAGTATAGGAACCAGTCCCTAGTTTTTGCGAGATCTGAAAGGTGCGGAACTCTTTGGATATCCTCGTTTATCCTTATTTTTGGTATTCCACTAAGCAAGCCTGCCACTAGGTGATAAAAAAAATCGATGTATTGTTTGAAACTGAACTCAGTGGAGTTTCTTTTGAGCATCGACGTCCATAGAGTTACTGCTTGTGGTTTTTCATCTTTTTCCATCTTCTGCATGAAAAAGGAAAATGTGTCTGCTTGATAGAACATAAACATGTAGGCCAATATTGAAGAATACCAGAACATGCCTTCTATAGGGAAATTTTCCAGTTGCTCGTGCAGGTTCTCGGCCAAAAAAACATTGTAACCAAATTGGGTGGGCACTTTCTCTTCAGTAGAGAAAATGGACAGGAAACCTAGGATAGGTCATCCAACCATTCATCTGAGAAGTAACTAAGCAAACAACACAGTATTGAGATAATCTAATTTCCCTTTTTGGAAAATATGGAATAATGATAGGGAGGATTCTTCTTAGGGAATTGGGCATCTTGTGGAAGGAACAACTCAAATATTTGTGCTCTTTGGGGAAACGATAGGTTCTGATACATTTTTGTCAGAATTTCAATTGTGAGGGGAGAACAAAGTTTGGCTCTAGGTACCTGCATCATTTGATCGATGGCCTCAGGTGTAATAAGGAAAAAGGTATCTCTAGATGAAGACACTATGGCTCTCTGATGAGGGAGGTAGTGTGCTTGGCATTTGAGAGCAAATTCAGGAAAATGATAGACTTGGGGAAAAAGATACAGAGGTAGACTTGATTGCCAGAGCCCAATTTCATCGCTTTGATCGATGAAAGTGTCTTTGAACCATGACTGTAGCTCCGCAAAGTTGAATTCAAACCTGGTTTCTGAGATTAAATAGTCTTTGTATGCTAACATGATCCGATCAAGATCGACAAGAGGTGGGAGGAAAGGATTTTCCTCCACATTTAACTTTTTACATTTGGGTGCCATTGTTTTCCATCGGTTCCTACACACTAAACAAACGTTAGTAGGAGAAAGATATGGCTGGATGAGGTGTTGCATAGGTGAAGAGAAGTGAGTCTCTGATAGCCAGGTAGTGTGAGTGAAAAGTGAATGGCCGAAATAGGGTTGGAATTTAGTGAAGGGGTGTTCGTTGGGTGAAAAAGTATAGGTCAGGTGAACAATGGGTATGTGGCCAGTAATAAATGGTTAATGGGTCCTTTAGAGCGTGAGAGGGCAGGGTGAAAGACTTCTTACGTGTGTATCTGGTTGACATGCAGAATGGTGATTGGGGAATGAACGAAAATATATGACTCATAACAATTAGACAAATGGGACTTGCAAAGGGTGGTTTTCAGATGTGACATCTCAGGATGATGGTGGTGAGTTGGAAAATGGTAGGCGGTAAATGTTTTGAGCGGAGAGGTATGATGAAATGAGATGATGCCACATAGGTATGGGTCCCACCCAGACATTGCTTCATTCTGGAAACCCCCCCCCCCGTTGTTAAAGGTAGAAAGGTTTGGGGGGTCCGATATCCCTTGTTGACCATTGATCTAAGAAAAACTAGATCAGTCGTTGTTTTGAGTGCGTTCTTTAACCATCATGTTGGACCCCCTCCCCCACCGTTAAAGGTAGAACATGGGGGGGTCCAGAATCTCCTATGGACCATCCATTTATGCACTGATGGGATGGCCGTAGATCTTAGCACACAATTTAATCACCTTTTCATACCTCCCCCCAACCGTTAAAGGTAGAACAATTGGGGGGGCGTCCGAAAACTCATCAGAGTCGTAGATCTGGGCACCAATAGCTTAGTCGTAGATCTAGATGAGATCTTTAATCTCTGGGGATCGTTTCAATATATGAGGCCAAACTTAGGCTTAGTGACCTTTTTATGGGTTTTGCGTACTGCCCCCCTTTCTTTTGTCACCATGGGGTTAGAAAAACATTTCACCATCAAAATCCTACATTTTTCATCGATCATATTACACATTTTATTGAATAGGAACTAACTAACCTATGTGATAACCTACTCCTTTGCAACTTTAGCCCAGCTTAAACTGTTGGGCTAAGAAAATACTCTACCCTGGGGTTATTTGACCAAGATTAGACTGTTTGGTCAAATTTATTCACTAATCCTAAATTACTTGGCTAAGATTAGACAGTTTAGCCAATCTTATTCACTAATCCTAAATACTTAAATTTAAAAGACTTGGCCATGTTTAAACTATATGGATCAAGTCATTATCAATTCATGGGGCTTTATCCTTTTTCTTTTATGCCCTCTTTTTGTTTTTCTCATTTCTTTTCTTTTCTTTTTCTTTTGTTTAACGTTATGAGTCAACACGATTTTTGCTCCCTATTTTATACTTGATGTTGAGATGGAACTATTGTAGTTATGTGGACCAATTTTGATGGCGGACATTCTACAACTTACCTTGTGTCTGTATGACCTACAAAGGCTTGTGATCAGTGTGTATTATTGTCTCTTTTCCCAGAATATAATCTTTCCATTGACGACATGCTTTCACAATGGAACACATTTCCTTTTCATAGGTGGGGTATTTTTGGACAGTATATGAGAGTGTCTCACTATGGTATTCTATTGGATGACCATGTTAAGTTAGAACTGATCCTACAACATAGTCATATGGATCAGTCTCTATCTCAAACGGTTGTCTTGACTTTCCTTTGCTTTTCCATGCCTTGCATTACCTTTCATTGTATTTCCTTTCCTTTCCATACCTAGACCTAGACCTAGACCTTGCCTTTCCTTTCCTTACCTTTCCTTTCCATGACTAGCCTTTCCTCGACTTCCCATGCCTTGATATGCCACACCTTTCCTTGCCATTCCATGCCATACCATTGTTGGGTATGTGTTATATTATTTGCATGTGTGTGTGTGTGGGTGCGTCAGATACGACGACTGCGTCTGACGATCCCTTCACCTGTGGCTTTGCCGTGTGCGCCGGGCGCTTTCCTAGGGGGGTCCCAGGGGGGGGCAGGTATGCCCTCCCCTGGTTACGCGGAGCGTTCGGCATGGGGCGGTAGCCTGGGGCCGATGGGGTTCGGGGCAGCGCCCCGAGTACGCGCAGCATTCGGCACCGGGCGTAGCCCGGGGCCAAGGGGTTCGGGGCAACGCCCCGAAATTTTTTTTTGGGCGGTTATTTGCTATTTTTAGCGGATTTTGCTATTTTTAGCTGATTTGTAAATTAATCCCGGATTAAGGGATTAGGGTTTTGGTATCTACGGAATACCTAAAAGCATTGTATATATTGTATGGTGAATGGTGAAATTCGATATAATGAAAAAGAAAGGTTTTCCCAGTTGAGGGTTTCCGGTAAACATCTCTGTGTATTCTGTGTATGAGCCATTGATTAATTTCTGTATTGCTTAAGAATATATATATGCATTGCTTTACTTCGCAGGTTTAAAACTTACATGTGGTATCAGACCACGTTTTTGGCTTCAGAGGGACGCCTTTGTTGCTGAGGGTTTTGGCTCGGTCGTGATAGATCAAGTTTATCTTGGGTCTATGATAAACCTGGGTTCAGTGGGAGCTTTTGCAGAGGAGATTTGAGTAAAGTAAAAGGAATGGCGAGCTCATCTAGAATCGAGATAGAGAAGTTCAATGGTAAA
>ML777786.1:1417030-1429565 GCA_009831015.1 Picea engelmannii
AAATGTGTTTTTCTATTGCCATGTTGGTAATATATTAATTACCTTTTACAATCCTTTATTAGGTGGAAGACATACCATATTTTATGTTACACAAAAATTGTGATCAAAATATTTATACTCATTTGACATGTAGGCTATCCATTTGTTCAAAAAAATATTAAGAAAAAATATTGTTATTATTATTATTATTAAACATTGAGTAGTGTTATCTTAAATTATACATTTCTAGTAAAGAGTTCAAGGAGAAGGCCCAAGTAGTGAGTGAAAAAACTTGTAAATGTTGTAGATATACTTTTATGGATAGAAGCTATGCAAATATTAATGCTAGAATTTAATTATAATGGTTTCAAATAGATGTGGACAAGATGAGAGGACCTATGATTCCACCAAATGGAAGATTTTTTTTTTGGATCTATAGGAAACTAATCGAGTCTAATGCCAAGTGGTAGCTTGAGATATCATCTACATTCCATCATATGCCTTAAATGAAGCCAATAAACTCATTTGACTTAGAAACTTAATCATGGAATTCTTGTAGATGGTTGGTGAGGAAGTCTACCTCACGTAGTTATTTGACCATGGGTTGAACACAACCATCATGGGAGAAATGTAAGAATACTTCATTATCCTATCAAAGAAAGAGTTAGACATCCTACCCTCAAATCTCTTACTATCTGTTCATTCTCACCATTCTCAGATTCAAGATTTCCAAGTAGATGGAACTTGCATTTTCCATCTACTGTTAATAACTAGAAATTTTAAAATGACCAAAAATTAATGTTGTGAAAGGGGAATTTGCAAACCTTGGGGAAGAGCTAGAGGGGCTATAGATGATTAGAGAGGATGGGAATGCTAGAAAGCCTTCAACCATATGTTATCGATGTGAATTGGTTGTTTGAGAGATAAGATGTATTTTGTTTTGTTTGTGTAATTAAACATTAGATTACCTTTTATAAACCATTTTAAGAGTACATGCAGTCTGCACAAGATTGGGTCACCATAGTTGGTGTTGAAGCTAGGTTTAAAAATTTTCACCTTTAAAACTAAATTTTTCCTCTTTCGGGGTTCGTTTTTTCATAAGGTATAATCCTCACTATTAGTCCAAAAGACCAGTACCGAAGTCTCGAAAAGTTTTCATTTCTTTGTTATAATTAAAGACAAGAAGCTCAAATGTTATTAAAGTTTAGACGCACATTCTGTAAAGTACTTTAAATCATGATAATTTAAAATCCTAAAGGAGTTAATTAACCATTTTTTTAACCTTTCGGGATTCAAGGTTTACTCAGAACAATATCTCTTCAATACATTTTGAATCACGAAATCCCGATTCCAGATTTCTCCAAAGAAGTGAAAGTCATTCTTAATCCTACTTAATTAATTTAAAACTAATCTCACCGCGATTTCAAGATTCAGGGTTTAGTGGTGACATACCTCATGTAGTCGCAATCCCCAAAACCCCGAAAAGCGAAGTCCTGACTCAATGCAGAATTTAACGCTTAAATCTAATCTCAATGCGATTTTGGGATTCGGGGTTTAGTGGTGACATACCTCATGTAACCGCAATCCCTGAAACCCCGAAATGCGAAGTCCCGACTCAATATAGAATTTTTAAGAGAAATAACTTCATTTTAAAAATACATTAAATGGTAATTAGACTTCTTAAGTACTTTCTTTTCGGCCTCTGTCAAAAGAAGTTTTTTGAATGTTGGTTTGAGAATTGTCGAAATACGACCACATTAATAATAGATAGATCGTGATTTCTGCGACACAAATGTGTATCTCAGAGATATTCTCCGCATTAAAGGTACTAAATCCTTGACAGTTGCGTCAGTACTTTCACCATAAAATGAGTTAAAACAAAACTAGAGGTCTATGTTTTGAAACTTATTCTTGCTTTTTCTATCAGAAATAGGATAATACAGTCGAGCTTTCACACCTCTCTTATGTGACAGGTTTTATTTCCAATACAAAGTCATGGCACCAAAGATGGGACCCAAGAAGAGTGAAGATACAACAGAGATTTCCAACCCAGAGGGAGATGTCATATCAGACACCACACCACATGCTATCGACTCAATTAAATCATGGAGACAAATTTATGAAAATCTGGACTGCGAGATGAAAAATTCCCCTAGTGATTCTGATAATCACCTTCGGGACATAGAAGAATCAAAGCTTCACAAAATTGCAACATGCCAATGTCTCATGCCGTACAACGACATGGTCAGTTGGGCTTTGGACAAGGTTGATATTCTGACGAGAAGCATTTTAAATGATCAAGGAGCCATTATCGGCTCATTCAGACCTAAACATATCCAGGTTATGTACAAACTCTCACCCAATCCTAATTTCATTTACAATGCTGAAGAAGAAGATTTCCCTACAAAGGTAGCAGGTTCCATGGGAGCCATGGCAACATAAAACTTTTTTACCGTAGGAAAAATCATAACAAGGATAAAGAAGAGTGATAAAATCATAGCACAATTGCGAGAGCAATTAAAGAATGCTGAGGAAAGAATTAGAGAAGAAATGAGTAAAAGTTTGGAGCAGACAAGGGATACTGAAAGGTTAGAGGTTCAATCACTCAAAACGAGTTTGGATAAAATGAGCCAGGAAATACAAACAAATCTGCTACAGACCACTCAACAAAAGGAGCACGCAGAATAGTTGCAGGATAGATTAATATCAATGGAAGATCAGATTATAGACTTAAAATCTTTCCAGGCCCAGTCATTGGAAGTGCATTCAAAAATAGAAATTGAACAACGGAAATTGATTTCCAAGATAGAAATTATTCAAAATTACTTTCTAGAAGTAGATAATACCTTTGAAAATATCATCCTAAGAGAAAAAGAATCCAAAGAAGTTGAAAATATCATCCTAAGAGAAAAGGAAGCCAAAGCAGTGAGGATTACTCTCCAAAAGGAAATTATATATTCGACAGGTGAAGAGGTACCCAAAACTACGAAAGTATCAGCCACGGAGCAAATTACAGGCGACGTCATGCTCAAGCTATGGGAGACCAACATAACTGGAAAAAAAAAAAATAGCCAAAGAAACCAGAGATGACTGTGAAGAAGTTTTTGATCTTCTAGACAAAGGGTCATTAAATATTGGAAAAGGCCAGTGTATAGGACTTTTGGGACAGATCAATATTGTAGGCCATCAATTAAATTTTAGGGAAAATTTGAGTGAAATCCAAATGGAAATTTCACAACTAAGAAAAATCAATGTCACCCTAATGGACAGGTTGTTAGTTGAGCCAAACTTGAAGCTACATTCATTAAATTTTACAGATAAATGAGTTGATGACCGTCTTTCTAAGATTTAGAGTAAGGTTTATTTGTTCGAGCCAAGAGATTTTCTAGAACCCCCCAGAAATTTTACACAATTCCTGGAGAAATGCATTAAATGTATCGAATCAAAAGAAGGAGAGTCATCGACAAAGTAAAAGCATTATTTGGAAGGGTTTTACTTCCCAGAAAATGGAAAAATGAAGAAGATCATGAAAATGGTTTTAGATCTACTTTTTAACAAATAGTTAGTCTCTAAGAGTTAGGAACTCACCAACCGTCCTAAGATTGGTGGTTTTGTACAAATGTAATTTTTCAAGACTAAGAAAAGGATTTTTTCTAGAGGGATTGTAAAGAGATAACTTCGTTTTGCCTGAATTAATACAATATAGATTGAAGATTCCAGATTTGGTCAAGCCTGAGTTATGTGTTTCTCTGTCATTCTATTTTTTATTCCATACTTTCATTTGAAGTGTTTCATGTGGTGATTTCTATTATAGTAATTAAAACAGTCAGATTATCTAATCGTTTGCAGTTCTTCCTCTGTATCGGCTTTCAGTGGATATAAGATCTATGAATGTTTTAGGACTCTGAAATGGTATGTTTCTACAAAGTTATCATCCATTTTCTTGCATTAACTTAAAATGGGATTCTTCTTAAATTGATGCCTCATTTTTGTTATACAACTACGTGTTTCCTTTTTCTTCTTTCCATCCACTGTCTCCTTTAAAATTTGACTCGGATACTAGAAAAGGCCTTCATTTCTGTTATACTATTAATTCATAATTTGGAAGTTCTATTTTTATAATTTTGAACTAGAAATTTGCGACCCTTTGCGACCCTAAAAAATATTCTTGATTTACAAAAAAGAAACCCTCAACTTTCATGATTGTTCCAGTTACCAGACAGCCCAATATAGAACCCGGTCTATCAGATCAAGCAAGCATTGTGTTAAACCTATTCAATACCATCTTACAAACAACAAATACACGGGTATAACTTGAAAGATCATGGGCTGCAATTGAAAGGGATATTAGCATTCAAGAACAATGGGAAGCTAGACAGAGACAGTTAAGGAATCAACCTTGACCTCAGTTTCCTTTAAACTTTTTCTTTTTACTCATTAATTATCTCTACCTTTTTTAGATGCCTTAACGGTATACTTTAGAGCCTTAAAGTATAAACTCAGGAACAATAGTTGGAAACGAACCGAAGTCCAAAAATGGGTCCAAAAGAGACATATTATTCTTCTTAACAAGGCTATTGTTCTGTATCTAAGCTCTAATTTGAAATAAGAAATAATTAGACTTGAACTTCAAAACAGAGAACAATAAAATCCTAATGATTGAAAAACTGAAAAAAGACACTTAATACATCTCGCGCTACAAAACTGCTATGGAGGAACTTGGCCATGAAATAGGATCTAGAATGGGGCATCCATGGAAGGCCCTTATGGGAAAAACTAGTCTTGTTCCAGATGATTCGACATCTAAAAAGCTTGTTAACTGAGTTGCCATGAAATTTTGGCAACCAATTGGTCCATTTTGAAATTCATGCTCACCATCTGTCTGCACATGTCGAAGATGATTTTCCATTATTATTCTATTAATCCTCCTTCACCAGGTTTGTTGTTTGGGCATCTCTCTTTGACGCAGACCTCCCGACCCTCGGGCCGAGTGTCCATACAGGATCATTCTCCTTTGAATCCGCAGAACCGAATTAGTTCTTTCGGGCCCTCATTGGAACCCCACGAATTCGATCCACAGGTCCTTCACAAAAACTCCACCGGCACAAGAAATGGACCAGGCGTGAGTCTTCACCTCCACACGACCACCAGATATGACCATGACCTTTTCCTAAAATGGATTTCAGATTTAACGAATTCAGGGGTTTCAATACCAAGATCCCTGACTCCTTGTCAACATAAGTACTGAAAAGACAAACCCCGAAATGTTGAAATGTCGAACCCCAAAAGGGCTGGCAAATGACAAGCTCTCTGCTTGGATCCTGTCCACGTGACCCTGTCCCGTGACCAAACGCTATTCCTCCATATACTTTCATGTTTTCTCATTTCGGGACTTCACGATGAAAGTTTGCAACAATCCTTGCCCCTTCGAACTCCCGATATCCGAAATACCGAAGTACCAAAGCTTCAAATGTTGATCTTCCACTCCAAATGGAGATCAACGGCTCATAGCCTCCCCTGATTCGACAGCTCAGATCCTTTCAAGATTTTGCGGGTCAAGAGTCCCAAAATCTTACCCTTTGCATGCCCGGTGTCTAAAATGTCGAAATCCTCCTTTTGGGGACTTCCCTGAACCTCGACCACTGCCACATATCCTCCTGCAATGAATGGTCCTGATGCTTTCAGGATTTCAGAAAGCAGGACTTCCTATCTCGAGACTCTTCCTCCTTGGAATCCTGGTATCCAAAACCACGATGGGCTTCTAGATCTATGCCACGTGTCCTCTGATGATGGATGGTCCTGATCTTTTCGGGACTTTGACGAGTCCTCTCCTTTGCATATACGAGGGTTAAACCTCATGCACCTTCTCATGGATTCGATGACTATTGGCTCCCTGCACTAGATCTGACGGCCCAGATATGTTCTTCCACACTCTCTCCTACTGCTGCCTAGACACAAAACTCAACGGTCCAGATCTATTCTCCAGTGCATGAATCAAAGACCACTATGCTCTCCTGAGCTCACGCTTCTTCCTTCCCCTTGGAAGATTTCCAAAGTTTCAAAAGCCTCAGCCTTTTCTTTTGTTGTGAAACCTGTATCCTTGGTTCCCACCTGTATTCAAAGGACGTTGTCCCTCCTGAGTTGTGTTGATTGTGAAACCTTAAAGGGTTCCTCGACTTCGTGCTCCTCTCAACTATTGGTCTGTCCGTAAAGAAATTGTTCCTCTTGAGCTTCTAAGCTTGAGACAAGTTAACTCTAAGTGCACTCCTTGTGCTATTCCTTCTGAGCTTAACAACTTCAAACAAGTTCTTATTTGCAGACTCCTTGTGCTGTTGATTTTTTCGCTAAACTCATATTCGAGAAGTTTTCTTGGAAAGAAAAATCTCTACGCCCACCTGGCATTCCTCTGCTCGATGCACACCTTGCAGAGCCTGCAGGTTATTCAGTAACCCTCTGAATTTCACTCCATGACACTTTTCTCCTCTCTAAACTCAAACAAAAGTTCTTTCTGTGCACACTTGCACCAACTCGATGCCCACCTGCAGAGTTCTCCAGAATCCTCAGTGACTCTGTCTCCTCACTGAACTTGAAATAGATTTCTTATGTGCACTCTATGCACTTCCCCTATGTCCTCTTGGTAGAGCTTCACAGAACTTCATATGTTCTTCCTTCCCTGAACTCGAAATAGAGCTCCTCCTGTGCACTCCTTGCACTCGCTCTATGCCCTCCTGGTAGAGCTCTATAGAACCTACAGATGTTCTATCTTCTCTGTTCCTTCCTCTGCAAAGTCTTACCTCCATGGTATTCAACAACCTTGAAGTTTCCTCCTTGAGTCAATGACTCTAGCTAGTGCACCCTCCTGGCATGTCTCTGTCTGAACTCTGCAGAATTCATAAGTGCACTCCTTGCACTGGCTTGCAGAACCCCCAACGTTCTGTCATGCAACCTCTAGCATGAAGCCTCAAAGAACCAGACCTGAAATCAAAGAACTCAATAGATAGGGAAATCTATCTATCTCCTACAGATGGAACTTAACATACATCTACAGCATGAATGAACACATAAAAACCTAAAAACACATATATGCAGGAAAAACTACTCTGTTTGTATGAATATGAAATGCCTGATTACAATGTGTTCAAGCTCAGATTGCAACAGAGTCTCAACTCTCCTCTCTTTTTCTTATTCTCTATCGACTTCTACTCTCTTCCTCTCTACTGTATAATGAAAACAAAAAGATCTTTGTACAAAAGGGGGCTCCTCAAGCTCTTCCCTCCATTCTCACCAACTCTCATTAATTACATTGAATTACAATGAATGGGCCATCTAATCTGAATCAGATCTAGATCCCCATCAACACGTCAGCCATTAAAGGTGACACTAACTACAACTTGCTCAAAGGCATGGCTTGGCTCTTCAACGTTACAATTATTAAATACAATTTCAAAATTTTAAATTTGAAAGTGAGAGGGTTGCACTTCTCTTCTCCATTGAACACGAGCTTTGATGTGTTGGATGGCTAGCATGTAGCTGGCTTGGAGAGGTGCTCCCGCATCACTCTTCTGATGTAAAATACCTCCATGGAGAAGAGGGGTTTCCTCAATGGAAGAAGCCTGGCCTATATGGACCTTCGAATTCGATCAAGTGTCGCCTTGAAGTGGGAGGCCCTCACCCTCAGCTGATTAGACTCGAAAAAACAAGTCCAAGTCTTTATTAACTTGTGGTGAATTATGCACGTGAGTCTCATGAGGGGGCAAAGGAGAATCCTCCCTCTGTGCCTCAGTCCTACTCTTATCACTTACATATGAATAATGCATGGGAATTTTCTGATGGGAGCCACAGGTCCTGCAAGAAGGCCCTCTTTCCCACACCCTTGACAATGAAAACATAGAGCACAGAGACACATTGGGAGAGGATAGCAGAGAGTTTGAGTCCACACTTCATTTCTCTAGTCCACCATTTCTTTTTTCTCACAATTTCCACAATGTTGTGATGAATTTTGGGCCAAATAGCAATCCAAGGAGATTAAAGTGAATAAAAAATCATTCTATTGTGCAACTTCTAGATATGCCATAGAATGAAGCCTGGAAAGATATGTCAGATTCTATTGAGGATGACATTTTTGTAGGTCGAGAGATGCCAACTGGAGATTGTGTTGGGAATATTGTCTCTATGATGGTCCATCTTGCACATCACTTGAGATTCCTGATCCCATATATTTAAACTGAAATGGCATTGGTTGAACAGGTGTTCCATGGTCTCCTTAGCTTGGATACATAATGGGAAGACAGAATTCCCTATGAATCCTATTTTTTGAGGTTTTCCCATGTTATGATGCATTTATGAGCCACTAAATAGAGGGAAGTACTTAGGTTTTTCCATAATTTGGTTGTCCATATGTTTCTCCATATACTTTCCTTAGCCATTTGATGGAATTAGGCTGTGATACCATAAGATTATTTAATGTTGAAGATCCCTCTAGAAGAGTATTTTCTAGGTTATTTCCAAAAGCCATTCAACATATTGGGCTCTTTATACCTAAATTAGGAGCATTGGAATCCTAGATGGGACATTAAGAAAAGAAGGGAAAAATATTCCTTTTGTTGTGTACAACAATGGTATATAGTGTGATGGTTATTTGATGACTAGATGAGATGCCTGGTGATAGGGATTCAAGTCCTTATCCTTAGCACATGTATTTGTCCTTTTTGTTTCGGAAAGAAAGTATTATTGTGGTTTGGAGAGTGATGAATCGTTTTTGTTTCATATTTTCAAGAAATAGTTGAGTTAGTCTCATATTCTTGTGACTAGTTGAGATCCTATCACCAACTAGATACATTATTGTATTTTCATTACTAATTCTTAGGATCTTGCCTCTTAGCTTGTTGAGGTAGTTTTTTTTTTAGGTAAAGATATACAAGTTTGTGTTTGGATTAATAAAATTCAGTGAGATATTTTGTATTTTGCATTGTTCTTTTAGAAATATTCTATGAGTGGGATTTCCCACATCATTTGTATTAGAGCAGGTTTTTTATCCATTAACATGGTTTTGGGTACATGCTCATTATTTCTCTATTTTTTCTTCTCTGATCCAATCTGGGTTTGGAAATTGACTTCCTTTGTTTTTTGGTGATGATTTTTTCCATATGAAGATGATCCAACAAAATTTTCTTATGAGAGTAATGTTGATAAGAGATTTTTTGAATTGAAGATTTGTAGCTTTCGTTTGGTTGACTTAGTGACAGACTCTTCAATTATTTCCTAATTAAATTATTGAGCAAATGAAGATTTGTACATTTAATTATCAATCCAAGGTCGTATATTACTTATGAAATATCATGCATCATATATGCAAGTGTAGTGTTCTAAATGCTAAGGGGTTGTAGTACTTTGAATGTCACAAGTTGATATTTCAAGATACTTAATTAAGTCACCAAGTTATCCTACTTCTAAAATTGTAGGAAAATAAATATCATGTTTGCATGAAAAGTAAATCACACTTGCCAAAATTAAATCTCTCTCCCGAAAAGTAAATCACACTTTGCATAAATTAAATCACACCCATGGAAAGAAAATAATTCTAACGTAAAGTAAATCACACTTGTGTAAAGGAAATCATACTTGTAGAAATTAAATCACATTGTCCTAAAGGAAATCCGATTCATGGAAAGTAAATTTATGCTAATATCTAATGCTGACTTGCTCAAGTAAAATTATGATCTTGACTTGTTATAACTATTGCGTGTGCATACGTTCAATGATGATTGAAAATAAAGTATCAATACCAAATTGTTGAAGAATAAAACTGTCATAAATATGAAAGAAAGAAGAATAAAGTAAAAATAAAAGCTGAGTTATAGCAATGTGAGTTGCAACAACAAAGATGCAACGTGAAAGTTGCAACAATAGGAGTTGCAAGAATGTGAGTTGCATAAATGCCTACAATTACAAATTTACATAAATTGAATTAACATTGTTTTGTAGCTTATGGTTGTAGAACTCACAACACAAAGAAAATAATTATTAATCACACCTGAATTGCAGTTAATTGTCTTTGAAATTTAGAATTGAAACAATATAGAAAGACAAAATGACTACATAATTTAATTGAACATAAATGAAATGCTCGTCCTATTATTTAGTATACAGGAAGTACCTAACTAAGTAGGGGGGCATACCCCCTTAGAAAAGGCACCGAGCTACGAAATCCAAACCACACGATCACTAGCACATCAACACATGAACAAGAGAAGAATGAAAATTATATTGCAGAAGTATGAAAGTTACAATAACACCCAATTGCTATCGCCAGAATAATTCTTCCTTTTAAGCACTACAGAGCGGCTAGGTAGGATGCAGGGTTATGCTATAAGGTATATATTGTAACTACAGTGCACAAGACTGGGATAATTTAATGAATAATAATATAGAATCCAATCGATGTGAACGTATCCCAAGGATTGGGTGAACCCTGTTAAATCCTATTTCTGAATTTGTCCTTTTATGTGGTTTCTCTATTGGATCATGTTGTCATTGATACCAATGGTTTGATTATTTGGGATATTGTTGGATCATATGTCATTGATGTCAAGTAATTGATTGATTGAAGATTGATGAACAATGTATATGTATTTTCCTTGATGAGAATGATAGATTTCAAAGTGGAAACCAATTGATAAAGATGGATCATTGATATGATGCATAGATGAAGATGGATCAATTAGTTGTCATTGATACATGATGATACATAGTTTGTTTGATGAAAAGATGACTCATTATTGTCTTATCATGATTGATAAGGTACACAAATGGATGAACTCCAAAGTGGTCTCCTTATGGTGAAAGCCCTCACGGGAAGATGCTTTGCGGATTGAGTTATTCTAGAAGAATGGTTGGAGGACCCATGCTTATATGTGGAATAATGACATGAAGATCAATAAAGTTGTTGGTAAAACTATCCTAGATGGATAGTGCTTGTCATGCCATTTCCAGTGTTATGTGGTATGTCATATAACTCCTCACGGTTTGAGAGTTATGGCCTTATGAAGTTGGAGGACCCCCATATGAAGGCTTGAAGCCCACAAGGTCAAAGAAGTCATAGTTCTTGAAAAAAAGAAATCATTATTTAAATGATAAAGTAAAGTGACAAAATCAAGATGGATTATTTAAATAATAAAGATAGGTGAAAAAATGAAGGAATATTTAAATAATAAAGTATTGGAGAACAAGTGGTTAACCCTAAAAAAAGGAAAATGGGTTAAGTGACCTAGAAATGGGTTAAGTAACCTAAAAATCGGTTAAGTGACTTAGAGGATGAAAGTATAAATAAGATAGCTATGTTATCTTTTAGATCATCCTTTTTGTGGATCAATGCAGAGCTTCTTGTGAATATCTTTTTAAGTATTGATGGAGAGCTTCTTAAGCATTATTGGTGTGGATCTCTTGAGCATGATTGAAGATCTATTCTAAGAAAGAGAGAGAGAAGAGGATCTCATGGATGCATCAAAGTTTCAACAATGTCGGATATCTTGATGGAAAAATTCTCGAAACTTCAGAAACCCTAGTTTATGAGGTATATGTGGGTTGAATATGCTTAGGGTGCGTATACATTAAGGTATATGCAGGCTGTCTAAAGACAAGGAGTGTATGGTGGATAAAATGGTGAAGAATTGTGTTTTAGCTAGTGCCAAGCTCTTAGATGATTAAGAAGGTTCTAGATCTACATTCTATGGCCTCAGATCTATCACTGAGACACTGGTATGATTACATTATTGTCTTTATGAATACTATTGTTTGATGTGATGGGAATGCTTAGGGAATTCTCGGTGCGGCTTTTATGATGTGGGTCAGTTTGGTTGATTTGGTTGATGGAGTGATCAATACTCTTGTGATTCAGTTGTGACATGATTGCTATGGTATACTAGATGCTTATACATGTTTGAGATAACATTAATATTGATCTATTGTGGAGCATGAGAAAGCTATTGGAGAGATTGGAAATGTTGTAACAGATTGTGGGACAGTTTGGACAGTGGAAGATAAAAGAGAAAATGATTGCAGGTTGTATAGGATCTGAGCATGTGAAGAAGAGAAAAACCCTAGTTTCTCAAAAGAATATGCATGTTGCATTATACACTAGCCGCATGCACATGCGGGCTATAGTGAGCCAAGACACGTACACATGCGGGCTGCACTACTGATAGGTCACATACTTATTGACATATTGATATATGTTGAGGATTTTTGCCTCATCTCAGTTGGTGTTCAGGGTGTAAGTTGAGTCTTGCATTATAGAGTCGGTGCTCTTGTAGAGTTGTACTCTATTCAGTTGTTGTTGATAAACCCTGAATTGTTATCCATAATAAAAAGAAAAATTGTACATACATCTTGTGTTCTTTGTGTTCCTTGTGGTGATGACATATTGATGATATATGTTATTGATATATGTTGTTGATATATGTTCACATCTAATTGGTTATAAATGACAACAATGGGTAATGAATAAATGTTGAATGTTAACCAAGGAGTTTTATGTAAAGAGGGAAGTTTTGGGGAA
>ML777786.1:1438087-1449275 GCA_009831015.1 Picea engelmannii
ATGCGCGCAGCCCCCTGTTTTGTGGTCATATGGCACCCCATAGGGCCACGCGCCATAGCGCGGGCCCTATCCTTGCACCTGCCCACGGTTCTTTGGCCTTTCGCATAGGACCCGGTGCTAACAACCCCCGCCATTCCATAGGACCGTTGGTCCGTTGCTTTGAACCCGGGTCGTTGGCGCTAACCGACCGCCGAGTTATATGGTAATAAAACGCCCGGTTATGTGGCAAGTCATATGGTAACGGTTGTAATACAAACCCCGCGTCGGTTATGGTATCGGCCCCCAAATATGTGGTATGGTCATGCCGAGGTTATGGTTATATAATGTGCCGAGGGTCGGGGCTAAGCCCCGGCCCTTTTTCCCGCCGGCGGAACCTTGGACCAAACTTAAAAACATTTTCCGTTGTTTTGTTAACAAGAAACTCCCGCCGCCCGAGTGGCTAGCCCAAACCGTCGGTCCGTTCGCTGCCCATAGGTTCCGCGTTCGAACCTTGTCGATGCCAACCAAAAATTTGACGTTGAAACCATGAACCAACAGCACAGCGCCATGTGGCACCCCGTGAGTGGGCCACGTGGCTTTTTTTTAACCAATCGGAACCGGACACGTGTCAACGCCTGATTGGCCCACGTGTGTGCCATGTCAACTTCTGTCGTACTGACACGTCACCCTGCCGTACTGCCACCGGTCCTGCTGCGTCAGCTCGTCCGTACGCCCAGTCAGCCTGCCACATCACTCGCTGACGTCATCCGTGCCACGTGTCACCCTCTCAGTGGTGACACGTGTCACTCCAGGATTGGTCCGAGTGCACGCCAAAAATGCCAAATCCGTGTGACACGTTGCGCGTCCTGGTGACGCCACGTGTCCTTCCGTACGGTCTGCCACGTCATCGGTACGGCCCTGCCACGTCATCATTGTACGGTCTGCCACGTGGCACTGTACGGACGTGCCACGTGTCCTGCCCGGTCAGCATCAAATTTGCCTATTTGACTTTTCAGACAGAACGCGATATCTTCCTCATACGGACTCCGTTTGCGATAAAAATTATACCACCGGAATCAGGAAGACGAGCCGGACATCATGGTGTTGGTTTCATTGGATTCCGAGCACTTTCATTTTTGAGCATTTTCCAAGCCCTATCTGGCTTCTGGATCTGTTTTCAGATCAGTGCCCCCCCTCTGAAACTCAATTCGGCACTTTGGGACTCGAGTGGCCAAATGATAAACATTAGAGCCCCTCCTCTAGGCTTGTTCCTTTACGACCAGGCACCAAAACCATGAGCCCGATTCTGGGCGCTATCATCATTTTAGGGTTCGAGGTTTCGAGAAGTGAAGTGATGAGGAGCACTTGCCCCTCGAACTCCCGAATGCCGACGTGACACAGATGTGTGTCGCGCGTCCCTCAGATGAACGGCCCAAATAGTACGTTATTATAAGGGGGTTTTCCCCCCTTCGCAAGCTCGCTTGATAAGACTTGGGGCTAAGACTGTAGGCTCGGCGCCAAAGGCGCTTTTGGCATTTCTCCGATCGGCGATTTCCACTGCAATGAATGGAGAGCTTCCTGACTCCCGATACCCGATACGCCAACAGGATGCCACCTGTCCCGGTTGGATCAGACAATCCAGATTTGTTTTGAACCATTGATGCTCCCTCTTGCTAAACCCCGGGCAACTTGACAACCCTAAAAACCCGATGACCGTCGATTAACTCTGTAGGTAGATTTCGGCCGCCGACTGCAAAACTTCGCCCGCTCACTCAACTCGCTACTAAAAAAGGGATTCTCCCGTGCTGCGCTTAGCACTTCCCGTGCAACCAGCAGGTCTGGGTGCTCTCGAGCCCGGGACAAGATTTATCGCTAACATTAGGCTCCATGGGGGATAGATTCGTCCCTGCGATGCTCTAAGAACTCATTCCATGGCTTCAGTGCCTTGTTGTTGGGCTATGGAGTTAGGCTCAAAACCCCTCGCTACTGAAAATACAAGCTGAAAAAAATAAAAGAAACAAAATAAAGATACATGCTCAAAGGATCTTATTTATATACAATCCTAAACTAATAAAACACTTTACATGAGGCTAGGTGAAAGAAAATTTCCACCATAGCCATTCAAGCACCTTCCTTGATAGAAGCTCCTTCCTTCTATAGATGGTCACCAGCAGATAGTGTAACTGTGATAGTAGAATGACTACACTCTTCAAATTATCCTCAAAGGCTGAAGTTGATATGAAATAGGATGGCTCCAAGGCATAAAATACATGCCACTCCATGTATTCGCCGACACGGTCATAGAATGAGTGGCGAATTTCAGAAAATTGGCGACATGCAGCCTCCTCTGCTACACAGTTGTTCTCATGTGGCTGAATATCTCTGACAAGCACAGGTGAGTGGACAACTATCGTAGGCTCACTGATCTCGGGTGGTGGCTGCTCACTGACTGGCTCTGGATAGAAAAATAAATGCGCGCTCAACCGTTCCTCTGGTTCCTCCTCCTCCATTCTGTGCACCCCCCCATCTTGTGAAATGGGAATGGTCTCCTTATCCTTCTCTTCAATCCCAAATGTAAATACATCATGGGAAATCTCATGAAGGAAGAAAGAGAAATCCTCTTCCACAATGGCTTCTTCATTTAAATCTGAGACAGCAGGCTCATCGGGGGCATATGCTAACGCATCCAAGAAATATTCAATAATCTCTTCAAAAGAACTACTTAGATCATCTGACTCGTAGACTAGAAAATCCTCTTCATTGTCTTTAGATTCCAATTTTGCACATTGGGGAGTGGTGAATTTCGCCTGGTCCACTAGTTCACTCAGGTCATCTTCTTCCTCCCAGGCTGGAAAATCCTCTGCACAGTCTTCAGATTTCAACCTTTCTAATTCAAGAGAGAGATACTTCACCTGTTCCCTCAACTCACTCAGGGTGTCTCCTTCCTCTCTGGGATCTTCGTCACTTCCATAACACTCCTCAGATGCAGATGAATGGGGAGGAGAAAGGAATTATTTCTGATCCAGGTCATCAGGATCATCCTCACAGCCTATGTCAGAAATAGCTTCATCCTGTATAGAGTTGTGGTATCCCTCACCACAGCTATGAAAAATTTACTCAGAGGGATAAAACTCCTGACAATAGGAAATGAAAGATGCATGAAACTCACCGAGTGAAGAAATTCTAGCAGGGGGTAAAGAATGATACCATCTACGGGCATCCCCTGCTAACGAGAACATGAACATTTTCAGTAATACATCCTCATGATGTATCTCCCACTGATGCATGAGTTCATGAAACTCACTGAGGTGTTGAGAAAGGTTGTCCTCTTCACGCTTTCCAAATATGGGAAAATAATCGCCCCATTCATTCGGAGAGGGGACAACATTAGGAAAACCAGGAATAGCAGAAAAATTAAAAGGAGCAAACCTGCAAGAAAGGATTTTCTCCATATCGAACCAGTGGAGTCGCCAATCGATCCTTGAATCATGGAGTCACCCAGTGAAATATGCACAGCTTCGAATGTTCCTGGTCCTTGTTCACCATCAAAGGCCAGATCTTAACATTGTTGTTACCCCAGGAAGCTTCTCAGGCTGAGAAAGTAGCTGTTGAAACCTTCTTGAGAAAGCTCCTTAGGGTCAGCTTTCAGGTGTGCTAATAGTAGTCACAGCTGAAACAGTGATGTGGAAACAATGGAGTCGCCACAGTGGAGTCACCAGGTGCACAGTAGCAATCTTTAAGGGCTCTGATGTCTAATGCACCTTCAGAATCAGAGGCTCAATGTCGTTCTGCCCAGGGAAAATCTTCAGCTTCGTCCCCAGCAACGGCGCCATAAATGTTAGCGCTGGAAGTCACTCCTGGATTGCTTGCAAAAGCAGAGCCTAGCGCCCATCATCTTTTATGTCATGGTTTGATAAATGGGTGATAGAATATGTAGAGACTTGAACATGTATTTCTTTAAAGTAGGAACTATGTTTGATAAAAAAGGAACAAAGGAGGTCTTGACCCAACTTTAGTTAGGGAGTTGATTTAAAGATGGGTAGGCGGAAGACTTGGGAGAAGGATGAAAAACTATCTCAGACAATAGGCCTTTCGGTAGCTCGTAGAGGAAAAACTCTGAATACAAGATCCGCTTGGTTCAGGGCCTCAAGAAACTAAAAGGAAGACTTGACTAGATCCTCCAATTCCAAGTCATTCAGTGTTGAGAAGTTCACAAAGACTGTTTATAACAACACAACTGTTACAACGATCCAACATACATCATCCTATAACAGTCACAACTCAACTGGATCCTCCAATTCCGAGCTGCTCTAATACAACATACACAAAGATATGAAAGAAGCTAACATTCATCAGGCAAGAAGTCTCAAGAGTCTAGAAATAACCAGAACACAATTCTTCATTAAAGTTTTTACAACTGGGAGTCTTGCTCAACCATCGATCCTTACAAAAATGGCGAAAACGCCTATATATACTTCAAACAACAACAACAGAAAAAACAAGACGCTGCATTAAAAACATTGTGTTTCCATGTCTTCTGACAGTCTGCCCATGCAGACTCGGGATGATCGTGTGCCTATGACAGACGCCATCTTAACTGCTCAAGGCTCCAGCAAGGGGAGTAGCTGATTCATTAAGTGTCGAGCTATCATGTGCAGACTTCCTTCGGCTAGTCGAGAACTCGGGCATCGCTCTTTCGGAAAAGATTGGATACAGGACCCTCTCGAGTAGATCGCCTGCTAGACCCGCCATACTTTGCAATTAATGAGTGAGGCGAGGTTTCAACCACCCTCTCTCTTCTTCATTTATTCACAGCAGGTACCGGGATTTAGATCACGTCAAATCAGCATCTGGAGAACACAGTGCCCCCCCTCTGAAACTCAATTCAACACTTTGGGACCTGAGTGGCCAAATGATAAACATTAGCGCCCCTCCTCTAGGCTTGTTCCTTTATGACCAGGCACCAAAACCACGGGCCCAATTCTGGGTGCTATCGGCATTTCAGGGTTCGAGGTTTCGAGAAGTGAAGTGATGAGGAGCGCTTGCCCGTCGAACTCCTAAATGTCGATGTGACACAAATGTGCGCCATGCGTCCCTCAGATGAACGACCCAAATAGTATGTTATTATAAAGGGGTTTCCCCCCCTTCGCAACCTATCTTGATAAGACCTGGGGCTAAGACCGTAGGCTCGGCGCCAAAGGTTCTTTCAGCGTTTCATCATTCAGCGATTTCCACTGCAATGAACAGAGAGCTTTCTGACTCCTGATACCCGATACGCCGACAAGATACCACCTGTCCTGGTTGGATCGGACAGTCTATATTTGTTTTGAACCATTGATGCTCCCTCTTACTAAACCTCGGGCAACTTGACAGCCTTGAAAACCTGATGACCATCGATTAACTCTGTAGGAGGATCTCGGTCGTCGACGACAAAACTTCGCCCGCTCGCTCGACTCGCTACTGAAAAAGGGATTCTCCCATGCTGCGCTTAGCGCTTCCCTTGAAACTAGCAGGTCTGGGTGCTCTCGAGCCTGGGACAAGAATTATTGCTAACATTAGGCTCCATGGGGGATAGAGTTGTCCCTGTGATGCTCTAAGAACTCATTTCACGGCTTTAGTGCCTTGCTGTTGAGCTATGGAGTCAGGTTCAAAACCCCTCTCCGCTAAAAATACAAGCCGAAAAAAATAAAAGCAACAAAATAAAGATACATGCTCAAAGGAGCTTATTTATATACAATCCTAAACTAATAATACACTTTACATGAGGCTAGGTGAAAGAAAATTTCCACCATAGCCAGTCAAGCAGCTTCCTGGATAGAAGCTCCTTCCTTCTATTGATGGTCACCAGCAGATAGTGTAACTGTGACAGCAGAACGGCTACACTCTTCAACTTCTCCTCAAAGGATGAAGTTGATATGAAATAGGACGGCTCCAAAGCATAAAAGACATGCCACTCCATGTATTCGCCGACAGGGTCATAAAATGAGTGGCAAATTTTAGAAAATTGGCGACAGGCAACCTCCTCTACTACACAGTTGTTCTCAGGTGGCTGAATATCTCTGACAAGCACAGGTGAGCGAACACTAATCTCGGGTGGTGGCTGCTCGCTGACTAGATCTGGATAGAAAAAGAAATGCGCACTCAACCGTTCCTCTGGTTTCTCCACCTCTTTTCCGTGCACTCCGCCATATTGTGAAATGGGAACAGTCTCCCGATCCTTCTCTTCAATCCCAAATGTAAATACATCATGGGAAATCTCATGAAGGAAGAAAGAGAAATCCTCTTCCACAATGGATTCTTCATTTAAATATGAGACAGCAGGCTCAACGGGGGCAGATGCTAACGCATCCAAGAAATATTCAATAATCTCTTCAAAAGAGCTACTTAGATCATCTGCCTCGAAGACTGGAAAATCCTCTTCGTTGTCTTCAGATTCCAATTTTGCACATTGGGGAGTGGGGAATATCGCCTTCTCCACTAGTTCACTCGGGTCATCTTCTTCCTCCCAGGATGGAAACTCCTCTGCACAGTCTTCAGATTTCAACCTTTCTAATTGAACAGAGAGATACTTCACCTGTTCCCTCAGCTCACTCAGGGTGTCTCCTTCCTCCCTGGGATCATCATCACTTCTATAACACTCCTCAAATGGAGATGAATGCGGAGGAGAAAAGAATGATATATGATCCAGGTCATCAGGATCATCCTCATAGCCTATGTTAGAAATAGCTTCATCCTGTATAGAGTTGTGGTATCCCTCACCACAGCTATGACAAATTAACTCGGAGGCATAAAACTCCTGACAATAGGCAATGAAAGCTGCATGAAACTCACGGAATGAAGAAATGCTAGTAGGGGGTAAAGAATGATACCATCTACGTGCATCCCCTGCTAACGAGAACATGAACATTTTCAGTAATACATCCTCATGATGTATCTCCCACTAATGCATGAGTTCATGAAACTCACTGAGGTGCTGAGCAGGGTTGTCTTTTTCACACTTTCCAAATATGGGCAAATAATCACCCCATTCATTCAGAGAGGGGACAACATTAGGAAAACCAGGACTAGCAGAAAAATTAAAAGGAGCAAACCTGTGAGCAAGGATTTTCTCCATATCGAACCAGTGGAATCGCTAATCTATCCTTGAATCATGGAGTCGCCCGGTGAATGATGCATAGCTTTGAATGTGCCTAGTCCTTGTTCACGATCAAAGGCTAGATCTTAACATTGTTGTTACCCCAGGAAGCTTCTTAGGCTAAGAAAGTAGCTACTGAAACCTTCTCGAGAAAGATCCTTAGGGTCAGCTTTCAAGTGTTCTAATAGTAGTCACAGCTGAAACAATGATGTGGAAACAATGGAGTCACCACAGTGGAGTCACCAGGTGCATAGTAGCAATCTTTAAGGGCTCTAATGTCTGATGCACCTTTAGAATCAGAGGCTCAATGTCATTCTACCCAGGGAAAATCTTCAACTTCATCCCCGGAAACGGCACCATAAATGTTAGCGCTGGAAGTCACTCCTAGATTTCTTGCAAAAGCAGAGCCCAACGCCCATCAGTTTTTATGTCACGATTTGATAAATGGGCGATCGAATGGGAAGAGACTCGAACAGGTATCTCTTTAAAGTAGGAACTGTATTTGATAACAAGGAACAAAGGAGGTCTTGACCCAACTTCAGTCAGGGAGTCGATTTAAAGATGGGTAGATGGAAGAATTGGGAGAAGGATGAACAAACTATCTCAGGCAACAGGCCTTTCGGTAGATCGTAGAGGAAAAAATTTGAATACAAGATCCGCTTGGTTCAGGGCTTCAAGAAACTAAAAGGAAGACTTGAATGGATCCTCTAATTCCAAGTCATTCAGTGCTGAGAAGTTCACAGAGACTGTTTAGAACAACACAACTGTTACAGTGATCCAACATACATCATCCTATAACAGTCACAACTCGACTGGATCCTCCAATTCCAAGATGCTCTAATATAGCATACACAAAGATATGAAAGAAGATGAAATTCATCAGGAAAGAAGTCTCAAGAGTCCAGAAATAACCATAAAACAATTCTTCATTAAAGTTTTTACAACTGGGAGTCTTTCTCTACCATCGATCCTTACAAAAATGGCGAAAACGCCTATATACACTTCAAACAACAATAGTAGCAAAAACAAGACGCTGCATTAAAAACATTGCATCTGCATATCTTCTGACATTCTGCCCATGCAGACTCAGGATGATCGTGCGCCTATGACAGACGCCATCTTAACTGCTCGAGGTTCCAGCAAGGGGAGTAGCTGATTCATTAAGTGTTGAGCTAGCGTGTGCAGACTTCCTTCAGCTAGTCGAGAACTTGGGCATGGCTCTTTCGGAAAAGAGGGGATACAGGACCCTCTCGCGTAGACCTCCTGCCAGACTCACCATACTTTTCAATTAATGAGTGAGGCGAGGTTTCAATCACCCTCTCTCTTCTTCATTTATTCCCAGCAAGTACCGGGATTTAGATCACGTTGAATCAGCATCTGGAGAACACAGTGCCCCCCCTCTGAAACTCAATTCGACGCTTTGGGACTCGAGTGGCCAAATGATAAACATTAGCACCCCTCCTCTAGGATTGTTCCTTTATGACCAGGCGCCAAAACCACGGGCCCGATTCTGGGCACTATCGACATTTCGGGGTTCAGGGTTTCGAGAAGTGAAGTGACGAGGAGGGCTTGCCCCTCGAACTCCCGAATTCCGACATGACATGGATGTGCACCGCGCGTCCGTCAGATGAACAAACCAAATAGTACATTATTATAAAGTGGTTGTCCCCCCTTCAAAAGATCACTTGATAAGACCTAGGGCTAAGACCATAGGCTCGGAGCTAAAGGCGCTTTCGGTGTTTCACCAATCGGTGATTTCCACTGCAATGAACAAAGAGCTTCCTGACTCTCGATACCCGATACGCCGACAGGCTGCCACCTGTCACAGTTGGATCGGATGATCTAGATTTGTTTTGAACCATTGATGCTCCCTCTTGCTAAACCCCGGGCAACTTGACAACCCCAAAAACCTGAAGACTAGCGATTAGCTCTGTAGGTGGATCTCGGCTGCCGACGAAAAAACTTCGCCTGCTTGCTCGACTCGCTACTGAAAAAGGGATTCTCCTGTGCTGCGCTTAGCACTTCCCATGCAACCAGCAGGTTTGGGTGCTCTCGAGCCTAGGACAAGAATTATCGCTAACAGGACATTAAGAAAAGAAGGGCAAAATATTCCTTGTGTTGTGTACAACAAGTTTGTGTTTGGATTAATAAAATTCAGTGAGATATTTTGTATTTTTCATTGTGCTTTTAGAAATATTCTATGAGTGGGATTTCCCACATCATTTGTATTAGAGCAGGTTTTTTATCCATTAACATGGTTTTGGGTACATGCTCATTATTTCTCTATTTTTTCTTCTCTGATCCAATCTGGGTTTGGAAATTGACTTCCTTTGTTTTTTGGTGATGATCTTTGCCATATGAAGATGATCCAACAAAATTTTCTTATGAGAGTAATGTTGACAAGAGATTTTTTGAATTGAAGATTTCTAGCTTTCGTTTGGTTGACCTAGTGACAGACTCTTCAATTATTTCATAATTAAATTATTGAGCAAATGAAGATTTGTACATTTAATTATCAATCCAAGGTCGTATACTACTTATGAAATCTCATGCATCATATATGCAAGTGTAGTGTTGTAAATGCTAAGGGGTTGTAGTACTTTGAATGTCACAAGTTGATATTTCAAGATACTTAATTAAGTCAACAAGTTATCCTACTTTTAAAATTGTAGGAAAATAAATATTATGTTTTCATGAAAAGTAAATCACAATTGCAAAAAGTAAATCTCTCTCCCGAAAAGTAATTCATGCTTTGCAAAAAGTAAATCACACTTTGCAGAAATTAAATCACACCCACGAAAAGAAAATAATTCTAACATAAAGTAAATCACACTTGTGTAAAGGAAATCACACTTGCAGAAATTAAATCACATTGTCCTTAAGGAAATCCGATTCTTGGAAAGTAAAGTTATGCTAATATCTAATGGTGACTTTCTCAAGTAAAATTATGATCTTGACTTATTATAACTATTGCGTGTTCATACGTTCAATGATGATTGAAAATAAAGTATGAATACCAAATTATTGAAGAATAAAACTGTCATAAATATGAAAGAAAGAAGAATAAAGTAAAAATAAAAGCTGAGTTGCAACAATGCGAGCTGCAACAACAAAGATGCAATGTGAAAGTTGCAACAACAGGAGTTGCAACAATGTGAGTTGCATAAATGCCTACAATAAAAAATTTACATAAATTGAATTAACATTGTTTTGCAGATTATGGTTGTAGAACTCACAACACGAAGAAAATAATTATTAATCAAACCCGAATTGCAATTAATTGTCTTTGAAATATAGAATTGAAACAATATAGAAAGACAAAATGACTACATAATTTAAATGAACATAAATGAAATGCTCGTCCTATTATTCAGTATACAGGAAGTACCTGACTAAGTAGGGCGGCCTAACCCCTTAGAAAAGGCACTGAGCTATGAAATCCAAACCACACGATCACTAGCACATCAACACACGAACAAGAGAAGAATGAAAATGATATTGCAGAAGTATGAAAGTTACAATAACACCCAATTGCTATCACCAGAATAATTCTTCCTCTTAAGCACTACAGAGCAGCTAGGTAGGATGGAGAGTTATGCTATAAGGTATATATTGTAACTGCAGTGCACAAGACTAGGATAATTTAATGAATAATAATATAGAATAAAATCGATGTGAACATATCCCAAGGATTGGGTGAACCCTGTTAAATCATGTTTCTGAATTTGTCCTTTTATGTGGTTCCTCTGTTGGATCATGTTGTCATTGATGCCAATGGTTTGATTATTTGGGAGATTGTTTGATCATATGTCATTGATGTCAAGTAATTGATTGATTGAAGATTGATGAACAATGTATATGTATTGTCCTTGATGAGACTAAGAGATCTCAAAGTGGAAACCAATTGATAAAGATGGATCATTGATATGATGCATAGATGAAGATGGATCAATGAGTTGTAATTGATACATGATGATGCATAGTTTGTTTGATGAAAAGATGACTCATTATTGTCTTATCATGATTGATAAGGTGCACAAATGGATGAACTCCAAAGTGGTCCCCTTATGGTGA
>ML777786.1:1469965-1489323 GCA_009831015.1 Picea engelmannii
TTTATTATTCATTAACATGGTTTTGGGTACATGCTCACTATTTCTTTATTTTTTCTTCTCTGATCCAATTTGGGTTTGGAAATTGACTTCCTTTGTTTGTTGGTGATGATATTTTCCATATGAAGATGATCCAACAAAATTTTATTATGAGAGTAATGTTGACAAGAGATTTTTTGAATTGAAGATTTCTAACTTTCATTTGGTTGACTTAGTGACAGATTTTTCAATTATTCCCTAATTAAATTAGTGAGAAAATGAAGATTTGTACATTTAATTATCAATCCAAGGTCGTGTATTACTTATGAACTGCCATGCATTATATATGCAAGTGTAGTATTGTAAATTCTAAGGGGTTGTAGTACTTCGAATGTCACAAGCTAACATTTCAAGATACTTAATTAAGTCACCAAGCTAACGTACTTCTAAAATTGTAGGAAAATAAATATCATGTTTGCATGAAAAGAAAACAACACTTTCAAAAATTAAATCTCTCTTACGGAAAGTTAATCACACTTTGCAAAAAGTAAATCACACTTGCGAAAAGTAAATCACACTTTGCAGAAATTAAATCACACTTGCGGAAAGTAAATAGTTCTAACATAAAGTAAATCACACTTGTGTAAAGGAAATCACACTTGCAAAAAGTAAATCACATTGTCCTAAAAGAAATCACACTCATGGAAAGTAAAGTTATGATAATATCTAATGCCGACTTGCTCAAGTAAAATGATGATCTTGACTTGTTATAACTATTGATTGTTCATAAGTTCAATGATGATTGAAATATAAAGTATCAATACCAAATTGGTGAAGAATAAAATTGTCGTAAATATGAAAGAAAGAAGAATAAAGTAAAACTAAAAGTTGAGTTGTAGCAACAAAGATGCAACGTGAAAGTTGCAACAACAGGAGTTGCAACAATGTGAGTTGCAACAATGCCTACGATTACAAATTTACATAAATTGAATTAAGTATGTTTTGCAACTTATGGTTGTAGAACTTACTACACGAAGAAAATTATTATTAATCACACCTGAATTGCAATTAATTGTCTTCAAAATCTAGAATTGCAACAATATCGAAAGACAAAATGACTACATAATTTAAATGAACATAAATGAAATGCTAGTCCTATTATTTAATATACATGAAGTACCTGACTAAGTAGGGGGCACTAGCCCCTTAGAAAAGGCATTGAGCAATAAAATCAAAACCACACGATCACCAACACATCAACACATGAACAAGAGAAGAATGAAAAGTATATTACAGAAGTTTGAAAGTTACAATAACAACCAATTTCTATCACCAGAATAATTCTTCCTCCGAATATCAAGTGATATGGGGTGTTTATATAGTACAAATGATGTATAAAAAAAAGGGGGGGACAAATGGATAACCATTAGAATGTTTCATTCTCCATTTACATTGATATTGCCAAATTTTAGTAAGGATCAGGTGGGTGTTGACTCTGATGAGTTGAGCGATAGTTGGTAGGGAAAAAAATTTATCTTTTGGTTGTCCACTTGCCTCCTGACACTTTCCTATGTGAGGATTTTTCCCTATCCATTGACTGTATTATTGACCATTATGTTGGCAAACTTTGTGCTCCGATTTGTAGGAATGATGTCGGACTTGGAATTGTAGCAACAATGTCATTTGGAATTGCAACAACGATTTCGTACTTAGAGTTGCAACAACAAAGAGTGTAATTAGAGTTGAAATAGTTGTATTGTGCTTGAATTTTCAGAAATAGAGAGGAATCGTGACCATTGTAAGGAGATTCACCTACTACAGGGAGTTGCAACTACTAGAAGGAAACCACTGTAATTTCTCTTGTATAACAACATTAGTGCATGAATTTAACAAGTTCCTTACGAAATATGTAAGAATAACATAAAAATGGCATATGGCGAATGATTCATACCTTGAAGAAAATTGTGAGAATACTAGATAAGGATGGTGTTAAAAAGGAAATGATCATTGGAAAATGGTAAGGAAAAATATAATAGATAAGTGTCGAAAGTATGTCAATTTAGGTACCTATCATCTCCCCTAGCCAAAACTCTTTGCATGTCCCTTTGGAACCAGCAATTACTTAGGGTTAGATAAATCAGAGTGACCATGGAGGTCATTGACACTACAGTCTACCTCTGTTGTATCCTCCTTATTTTCATTGGTGTCATGTTTTGTTTTTACTCCTCTATTTTTTACTAATTCCTGCTCTATTTCTATTTGAGTGGCATCATCAATTGACATAAAGTTTTTGGTGTGGAAATCTACTTCCCTTTTTTCTTTAATTTGATATGTTTCTTTTAATATAGTGAAGGGTTCCCCTACAACAAGAGGACTTGATGAAGGAGATGAAACACCTAATCCAAGGAGATGAAACACTAAAATTTATGTTGGCCTCGATGGGTAAGTTGGTACCTCAACTTCTCGGGGTTGTAACTTTTGCATACAACCTCCATTTTAGGCATGTGATAGCCCATTGGAAAGGTGTTTTCTAGAAATACAAATTATTTCGACAAAATATGACTTCATCTATAGTTTGTCTGTGGCAAGACAAAAAAACATTGTACTAACATGAAAACTTCCAAAATAAGCTAGTTGGATTAGGTTGGAGACCACCAACCTCCACCTGGAAGCCTTGTCAAGAAGATCTAGTTGAAATAGGTGTGTGGCCACCAATATCCACCTGGATTACTCCTCTCCCCTTAGGAAGCAATGGTCTCCATTGCATTGAGTGCCCCCATCAGGTGAGGAAATTTATGTTGAATTTGGCTCCAAGTGAGCCACTTGCCTTGGTGTAGGAGTTGCCCTGCTTTGACAACCCAATGAAGTTGAATCCTCTGCTGGAGAGTGCCCTTGACCTGTGTATCTATTATCTGATCAGTGTATTCATGTTCCATTCAGTCATGGTTGAGATATGTTGGTTTCAATTTTTATGTGATCTTCGAGGTGTCCAATAAAGGTGGAAAATATGGCCGAAAGAGGTCCACATAAAACAATGGGTGCAAGCCAAGGAAAGGGGGAGTGTTGAGCTCAAAATAATTGTCACCCACAACCTTGGTGATAGTGTAAGGGCCATAACAAAGTGGATAGAGCTTCTGATGGGGACCTAGAAGGAGTTATTTCTACATATGTAACCAGGCCTTGTCTCCCACCTGAAACTTGTGTGGTACCTGGTGTTGATCATGGTGTTGCTTGTACTTAGCATTGGATTTCTGCAAAATCTCATGGACCTATTGGAGGATGTGGTGAATCTGCTAAATGAATCTGGTGGATTTTTCGACCTGAGAATGAACATGGGAAGAATCCGTTTGTGTGGTTGCAAGAGGTAGTGCAACATCAATGGGACCCATGGGTTGGAATCCCAACCCCACCTGAAAGGGTCTATGGTCGTTGGAGCTATGGAGAGCAATCTTGTAGTTGTGTTGAACATAGGGAAGACTCTCATCCCATCTACAAATATTCTTAGATTTATACATGTGCAAGATGTGCACAATCATCTTATTGATGACCATTGTTTGGCCATCGGTTTGAGGATGGAAGGTAGTGGATTTAGTGGGCTTGGTGTCCAACAATGATGAGAGACTCGAGAAAAATGTGTTGAGGAACCTGATGTACTAATCATAAATGATGGTCTATAGTATCCCAAAATGGATTCACACTCGTTTGAAGAACATATTGGCATTATCTTCTGTTGTGATTCTCTTATTGCAGGCTATGAGAATGGCCATCTTCAAAAATTGAGAAACCACCACAAATATGCAATCATTTCCTTTCTTTGTGGATAGAAGGTTATCCATGTAATCGATAAAGATGAATTCCCAAGGCCTCTCAATATTAGGAAGATGGGTGCATGGCCAATAAAAATGTTTCTTTAGAATGACCACAATTTTCTCCATGCCAAAATGTTCTTCATCTGACTACAGTGAGCCTCCCAAATTATCTTTTCACTCTCTCTTCCAGGAACACATGATAAATTGCCTAGATGGCATAACAGTCCATCCTGAATGTGAAAATCAGTGACATTCACGCATGTACCCAAGAGCTGATAGGTGGTGGAGAAGTCAGGATCTCACTAATAAAGTTGAGGTCATTCATATCACTCATGTCCATAGGAATGGATCATGGTGGTGAGGGAAGCCATAGGAGGTCGACAGAGGCAGTTAGCGACACAATTTTTGCTCCCTGTTTTATACTTGATGTTGAGATGTAACTATTGTAGGTATGTAGACCAATTTTTATGGCAGACATTCTACAACTTCCCTTGTGTCTGTATGACCTACAAAGACTTGTGATTAGTGTGTATTATTGTCTCTTTTCCCAAAATATAATGTTTCCATTGACGACATGCTTTCACAATGGAACACATTTCCTTGTCATAGGTGGGGTATTTTTGTACAGTATATGAGAGTGTCTCACTATGTTATTCTATTGGATGACCATGCTAAGTTAGAACTGCTTCTACAACATAGTCATATGGATCAGTCTCTATCTCAAACTGTTGTATTGACTTTCCTTTGCTTTTTCATGCCTTGCATTACCTTTCATTGTATTTCCTTGCCTTGCCATACCTAGACCTAGACCTAGACCTTGCCTTGCCTTTCCTTACCTTTCCTTTCCATGACTAGCCTTTCCTTGACTTGCCATGCCTTGACATGCCACACCTTTCCTTGCCATCCCATGCCATACCATGCCTTTCCTTTCCATTCCAAGCCATATCTGGCCTTTTCTTTCCTTTCCTTGACTTTCCATGCCATGCCTTGTCTTCCATGCCTTTCCTTTCCTTTCCATTCCTTGCATTTCCTTTCCTTACCTTTCCTTTCCATGTCTTTCCTTGCCTTGCCTTGCCTTTACATACATAGAGCTAGACCTATACCTATACCTTTCCTTGGTTTCCCTTGCCTTGCCATGTTTATAATTTCCTTGCCATGAATTCTATTGCCTTGTCTTGACTTTCCATGCCAAGCTTTTCCTTCTCATGCCTTGACTTGCCTTGCCTTGCCATGCCTAGAATTTCCTTTCCTCACCTTGTTTGCATTGCCTTGTCTTCCATTTTCTTTCCATGTATTGTCTTTCCATACCTTGGCTAACCTCTCTCTACCTTGGATTTCCTTTCCATGCCTTGTCTTCCCATGGTCTAGGTCATGGTCTATGTCATGGTCTAGGTCATGGTATCGGTCATGGTCAGGGTGTAGGTGTAGTTCTAAGTCATGTTTTAGGTCTAGGTCTAGGTCTATGTCATTATCTACGTCTAGGTCTAGGTCCACGTCTAGGTCTAGGTCCATGTCTAGCTCTAGGTCCACGTCTAGGTCTAGGTCATGCCATGTCTAGCATTTCCTTTCCTTGAATTTCCTTTCCTTGCATTGAATTTCCTTGGCTTGCCTTGCCTTTCATTTCCTTGCATTTCCTTGCCATGACTTTCCTTTCCTTTCCTTTCCATACCTAGACCTATGCCTAGACCTTTCCTTTCCATGCCTATCCTTGCCTTTACTTTCCATGTATATCATTTCCTAGCCTAGCCATGCATTTTATATCCTTGCATTGTGATGCCATGCCTTTCATTTCCATGCCATGTCGCTCGGTTTGGAAATCATGTCCCCAGACAAAATTTCCAACATGTCCCTAAATGACTTGAGGAGGCGATTTGCAACTCACAATAAGAATATAATTGGGCCTAAGATTGATGAATCGTTGGTTTCATTGGATTTAGGGCACTAGGTTTAAAGTAAAAAATTCACAAAGAAAGTGCAAATGCATACAAATAAAGCAAGGTAGTTTTTTCTAATACTTTTCTCGTACATCCAAAAATGGCAGAGAGACCCAAAACAGGTCCTCAAACCCCATACTATCTCCCAATATCACCTTCAATAGTGGTGTCCTATAATTTAAAGCATGCTATTATTAAAAAATGACACCAACCACACCAAGAGAAATTCTAATTCCATTGAGAGTTGTGGAAATGTACAATTGTGATTCTTATTGAGAGTTTGTAGGATCATTGTTGATTTTTCCATGTTGATGACCAAAGGAGCCCTTGAACTAGTTTTATGTTTTAGTATTCTTGTTGTAAACTCTCAACGTAACAAACATTCTGAAAGTGCCTCCAACTCCATGAAGAAACCCAATTCTATCCTACAAGGTCCCCTGCAACAACATGGAGGTCAAATGTCCCCTGCAACAACATGGAGGTCAAATGCATGTCTTGAGTTCCCACATGGAAATTCCAACCCATTACTCTAGAGATATTGATTCTAGGCATAATGCCACTAGGAAATAAAAATGTAAGTGACATAACTCCACAGTTGATGATAGAGGTGGGATTGTTGGAGCTAAGAGGGGTCCCTACCATCGCAATAGCAACAAGCATGCTAGCATGGGACCTATTGAATGAAAGGGAAAATTCCATATTTTTTTATTAAAGGGATCTCCACTAACAATACCATGAGTTGAAGTTGATCTTGTCATGACAAGAAGCATCAAAATTTCTTTAGGAATGGAACCCCCCTATTTGGATCCACTCTCCATATGGACATAAGTCTTGAGGCCTACGAAGGGTTAATGTTCCGAGACAATGATGCTTCCTATGATTGAGGCATGGTTTGCATCTAGAAGCATCTAAGATTCTTATTAGTTTCCTTTCCCAATCTAGTGCATTCTTATCCTCACTCTCTTACTGAATGTTATCCTTGAGACCTATGCCAAGAGGCCTTACACTGGCATTATTGGAAATTTTCAAGGGATCATAGATTCTAACAAAGTTTCCTATAGAGATAGACAAAGAAAGATCGTCCCAATAGTTATTGCTTCAACATTCACTCCCTATACTTGTTCTAGGAGCAATTTAGATGTCTCCTCGTTTGACTTTTGATCCAAATTTCTTGTCAATTGAAAAATATTTGATAGAATGACACATTGACAAGGGACCATTGATTATATAGTTGACAAACACACTATACCCAATCGGCATTGCTATCTCTATACGCAATAAGATATAAAATTAGAAAATTTATTGCATTTGTAGCCCACAAATTCAAAATATAGTAAGCAAGTTATGTAAAGGAACTCCAAGCACAAGCGAGGTGTTATGAAAGAAGTGGAAGGTACCTTGTGAATCTTCCTCTAGAGAAGTCCTAATCTTCCCTTTGCACTGAGTCGTTACAATCTTTCATGCAAATCTGTTGGGAGCAACAAAATAATGAGAGATTAGCCCATATAAATTACAATTAAATAATTATCAAAAGTTCATCTTAACCCTATATTTATTAAACATTTAGAGATAAAAAGAAAAGTATAAGCTTCTCAAAATATTATATTTTCTCAGACATTCAACCTTTTGTATTTTTCTCACCCAACCCAATGAACATTAATAACAAATATATGGACATGATTGTTAGCTACATTGTGACATTTCTAATGTTTGAATAATTAAGCATGAACTCTAGTTTTCACACCTCTACCAATGAAACAATCACCTAAAAACCAATGATAAAAAATCTCAAATTTTTAATATCATGCAAGCACCTCACTTCCGTAGGGTACATATATGTGTTAAGAATATATGGAATAAGCTAACTTCCGTAGGGTACATATCTTAAATTTTTAATATTTTGAATATTTTAATAATGGAATTTATTGAATTTTAAAATAGTCTGAGTAGATTTAATGGTTAAGAATATGTGTTTCTTCATAAGAGGTTACAAGTTCAAATCTAAAGGAGGTAGGGTACATATACTTCCGTAGACTTTAGCAGTGGCTAAAAAAATAAGCTAACTAAGGAGAAATCTTCCATCTTTTCAAGAAAAAAAAATTGCAAGAAACAAACAGTTTCAAATAACTACACGAAACAAACAGTTGCTGCTTTATCTAATCATATTTAAATCTCCACAGCAGCGCACTGAAACGATCCTCCTATTCTAGCAAAGTGGGCATAGCAGCTGCTAGGTCATCCCAAATATCTTTCTGTCCACATAGAACTCAGGGTTGCTCACCATAGACTCCCAACTTCTGCACACACTTCTCAGATTATCGTGTGATTTGTAAGTCACTCTTGACAAGCACTCTCGAATGAGATCGTTCAGAAGAACCTCCATTAGAACTGATCGAGTTTACCCAAAGCTTTACACAGATATTGAAATGTGAAAGTGAACCAAATATGAAAGAGGCTTTACACAGAGCTTATAGCTGCAAACGTGAAAGTGAACCAAATATCTTAGAGCTGCAAACGTGAAAATGAACCGAATATGAAAACGGAGTTAAATATATAGTGGGGCATCTCTTGGAGTAACCTAAATCTCGGAGTAACCTAAATTTGAACACGACAAAAAACGAATTTATTAAATCTTATTTATTCATAGCATGAATTAATAAGATTTAATTCACCTTATAAGTTTACCCTAAATGCGGAAAATAAATTTGACTCTAAGTTTTAATTAAGTTAATTAACCCTATTAAAAGGATTAAACGAGATTTAATGGTGAAGAATTTATTTTCGAGTATATTTTTTTATTAAAAGTAATAATTAAATTGGATTAATAGGATAAATAATTTTGATTAATAATTTTTTTTAAGTATTTTTTCTTATTTATTTAAGATAATCTAAATTTTAAAAATTTTTAAAAATGTGTGGCAAGATGTCTAATATAATATAAAATAATTGAGTTAATAGATGAAAGCATAATAAGATAAAATAAGAAGTGAGTTAATAAGTGGACAAATTCAACTATTTTGGTGAATTCACTTTTTTACAGCAAAGTAAAGTTTTACCTTGATATACTCAATCTAGGTCCTCTTAAAATGGACCAAAACCCTTGAGAACAAAATTCCATTAATAAAGTGGAATTATAACTTCCCCTAAGATTTTTATCAATCTAGGTCTTCTTAAAATGGGTCAAAATTTTTATGAAGAAGATTCCATGGCCAAAGTTCCCATTAATGGAGTGGAATTATAACTTATGGTAAAATTACTAATAAATTTAGGGGAAATTCCGAACTTAGAAAATGTATTCACTTATTAACTCAATTCTATCAAATGTGTTTTTCTATTTCCATGTTGATAATATATTAATTACCTTTTGCAATCCTTTATTAGGTCGAAGACATACCATATTTGATGTTACACAAAAATTGTGATCAAAATATTTATACTCATTTGACATGTAGGCTATCCATTAATTCAAAAAAATATTAAAAAACAATATTGTTATTATTATTATTATTAAACATGGAGTAGTGTTATCTTAAATTATACATTTCTAGTAAAGAGTTCAAGGAGAAGGCCCAAGTAGTGAATGGCTAAACTTGTAAATGTTGTAGATATACTTTTATGGATAGAAGATATGCAAATATTAATGCTAGAATATAATTATAATAGTTTCAAATAGATGTGGACAAGATGAGAGGGCCTATGATTCCACCAAATGGAAAAAAAAAAAAAAATGGATCTATAAGAAACTAATCGAGTCTAATGCCAAGTGGTAGCTTGAGATATCATCTACATTCCAGCATATGCATTAAATGAAGCCAATAAACTCATTTGACTTAGAAACTTAATCATGGAATTCATGTAGATGGTTGGTGAGGAAGTCTACCTCACATACTTATTTGACCATGGGTTGAACACAAACATCATGGGAGAAATGTAAGAATACTTCATTATCCTATCAAAGAAAGAGTTAGACATCCTACCCTCAAATCTCTTACTATCTGTTCATTCTCACCAATCTCACATTCAAGATTTCCAAGTAGATGGAACTTGCATTTTCCATCTACTGTTAATAACTAGAAATTTTAAAATGACCAAAAGTCAATGTCGTGAAAGGGGAATTTGCAAACCTTGGGGAAGAGCTAGAGGGGCTATAGATGATTAGAGAGGGAGGGAATGCTAGAAAACCTTCAACCATATGTTATCGATGTGAATTGGTTGTTCGAGAGATAAGATGTATTTTTTTGTGTGTGTAAGTAAACATTAGATTACCTTTTATAAACCATTTTAAGAGTACATGCAGTCTACACAAGATTTGGTCACCATAGTTGGTGTTGAAGCTAGGTTTGAAAATTTTCACCTTTAAAACTAAATTTTTCCTCTTTTGAGGTTCGGTTTTTCATCAGGTATAATCCTCACTATCAGTCCAAAAGACCGGTACCGAAGTCTCGAAAAGTTTTCATTTCTTTGTTATAACTAAAGACAAGAAGCTCAAATGTTATTAAAGTTTAGACGCACATTCTGTAAAGTACTTTAAATCGCGATAATTTAAAACCCTAAAGGAGTTAATTAACCATCTTTTTAACCTTTCGGGATTCAGGGTTTATTTGCAACAATATCTCTTCAATACACTTTGAATCGCGAAATCTCGATTCCTGATTTCCCGAAAGAAGTGAAAGTCAATATTAATCCTAATTAATTAATTTAAAACTAATCTCATCATGATTTCGATATTTAGGGTTTAGTGGTGACATACCTCATGTAGTCGCGATCCCCGAAACCCCGAAATGCGAAGTCTCGACTCAATACGAAAGTTAAGGCTTAAATCTAATCTCAACGCGATTTCGGGATTCGGGGTTTAGTGGTGACATACCTCATGTAACTGTGATCCTAGAAACCCCGAAACATGAAGTCCCAACTCAATACCTAATTTTAAAGAGAACTAACTTCATTTTAAAAATACATTAAATGGTAATTAGACTTCTTAAGTACATTATTTTCGGCCTCCGTCAAAAGAATTTTTTTGAATGTTGGTTTGAGAATTGTCGAAATACGACCACATTAATAACAGATAGATCGTGAGTTCTGCGACACAAATGCGTATCTCAGAGATATTCTCGGCATTAAAGATACTAAATTCTTGACTGTTGCGTCAGTACTTTCACCATAAAATGAGTTAAAAGAAAACTAGAGGTCTGTGTTTTGAAACTTATTCTCGCTTTTTCTATCAGAAACAGGATAATACAGCCGAGCTTGAACACCTCTCTTCTGTTACAGGCTTTATTTCCAATACAGAGTCATGGCACCAAAGATGGGACCCAAGAAGAGTGAAGATACAACAGAGATTTCCAGCCCAGAGGGAGATGTCATATCAGACACCACACCACATGCTATCGACTCAATTAAATCATGGAGACAAATTTATGAAAATCTGGACTGCGAGATGAAAAATTCCCCTAGTGATTCTGAGAATCACCTTCGAGACATAGCATAATCAGAGCTTCACAAAATTGCAACATGCCCATGGCTCATGTCGTATAATGACATGGTCAATTGGACTTTGGACAAGGTTGATATTCTGACAAGAAGCATTTTAAATGATCAAGGAGCCATTATCCACTCATTCACACCTAAACATATCCAGGTTATGTACAAACTCTCACCCAATCCTAAGTTCATTTACAATGCCGAATTTATAGTTGAATTCCAGAGAAAGGAATGCACTGAGGCAGACCAAACTTACCCTGATTTAATCAAAGGTTGGTGGAGATGTCCATCAAAATTTAAGGCCAATACCCATGGAATTTATGCCAAAGCCTCATTGAATGAGTACATGGTTTATGTAGCCATGATGTTGTCCAGACTCTTCAGCAAAAAGAATCCCTGTCATTTCCCTACAGAATGGGTGCCCTCTTTAGAAGAAGCATCAGAAGGGTATAGTTTCAACTAGGATAAGATATTATCTGATAATATAGCCAAAGAGATTTCAGATTACAGATCTGCAGGAGACCGAGGTCAACCAATGGCCTTCTATAGGTCAGCGTACCTCATGGACACAATTTGTTTTATGACTCCATTTCCCCTAATGAATTGGAGTTGGAACATAACCTGCCCTGAACCCATTCATGAATATCACTCTAAGTTGTGGGAATAAAATGCAAAGAATTCATTTTACGAAATTTTCCATTTCGTGGTGATACCCATGCATAAAATGTTTTTCGGCTGTGACCCTCCTTGCATTTCTAATGCAATTTCAAATAACCTCAAGCAAATAGTAGACTAGTTCATTGAATAAAGCTTCTCCTACTTCAGGGTTTATGGGTGCTTAATCCCCCCTCACGCGCTTCCAAAATTCCTTCCAGATAGACTAGTGTGTAGGGAAGTGGCACACCAAATAGTAAAAGGACGTATTGGAATAGAACTAAAGACAACTCAAAAGAAGTCCTGGCCAATCTTCCTTGTGCACATCGGGAAATTTTCATTACTAAATTAGGGACATTCTAGGGTGGAAGCAAAATCACTCAAAGAAATGAAACTGGTAAATATTGAGTACAAAAGGCATGACCCTTATCAATTAGCGAATAAACACTTGATACACTGCAATATGAAATCCTATGAACATGAGGAGTCCCCTTGGGACGACGTGTTCAAAGGGACCAAATCTTATAAAGAAGTGTTGGAAAGAGTACAGACAATGTTGTCCGACCTGCAAGTCAACTTTCGACCTTTCAGAAGCATCGACAGAGTGTTTTTCCTGAATTACTTCAAGAAGAAGAAATTACCCTCCCCTAGGAGCAAGAAAGTGTTCCACCAGGTTTCGATCAGGAAGCACAAAAGAAGGGAAATCACGAAAAGGCCCTACAAGATGCGGAAAGGCCTCCACTAAGCAAAAAGACCAAAGCAGAGAAAAGGTTAGGGAGACCTCCCAAGTCCGGTAAGCCTACTCCCACTTCATCAATAAAGGTTGATGTCAACATGCCTAAGGCGGAAGGAGGGAAAGGATCTACAAATCTAGGGAGTCCCATAACCTCCTTAACTCCCTTATAGTCCACTTTTGGACCGCCAAAGACGGGAGCTCTTTTTGTTGATGACCTTACCTCCATTCCCATAGATGAGATTCCTCCTTCCGATTATTTTTTCAGTAGAAAAAGGAAGGTTGTCCTGAAACAGGAGATGCATAAGAGGGAGGGGAACATGGTTAAAAAAAATAAAGTCCTAATAGACAGACAAAATCTGGAGGAAGAAGATTTCGCTACAAAGGTAGCAGGTTCCATGGGAGCCATGGCAACATAAAAAAAATTTACCGTAGGAAAAATCATAACAAGAATAAAGAAGAGTGATAAAATCATAGTACAATTACGAGAGCAATTAAAGAATGTTGAGGAAAGCATTAGAGAAGAAATGAGTAAAATTTTGGAGCAAACAAGGGATGCTGAAAGGTAAGAGATTCAATCACTCAAAATGAGTTTGGACGAAATGAGTCAGGAAATAAAAACAAATTAGCTATAGATCACTCAAAAAAAGGAGCACGCATAATAGTTGTAGGATAGATTAATATCAATGGAAGATCAGATTATAGACTTAAAAGCGTTCCAGGCCCAGTCATTGGAAGTGCATTCAAAAATAGAAATTGAACAACGAAAATTGATTTCCAGGATAGAAATTATTCAGAATTACTTTCTAGAAGTAGATAATGCCTTTGAAAATATCATCCTAAGAGAAAAAGAAGCCAAAGTAGATGAAAATATCATCCTAAGAGAAAAATAAGCCAAAGGAGTGAGGATTACTCTCCAAAAGGAAATTATATATTCGACGGGTGAAGAGGTACCCAAAACTACGAAAGTATCAGCCACAGAGAAAATTAGAGGCAATGTCATGCTCAAGATATGGGAGACCAACATAACTGAAAGAAAAAGAATAGCCAAAGAAACCAGAGATGACCGTGAAGAATTTTTTGATCTTGTAGACAAAGGGTCATTAAATATTGGAAAAGGCCTGTGTATATGACTTTTGGGACAGATCAATATTGTAGGCCATCAATTAAATTTTAGGGAAAATTTTAGTGAAATCCAAATGGAAATTTCACAACTAAGAAAAATCGATGTCAGCCTAATGGACAGGTTGTTAGTTGAGCCAAACTTGAAGCTACAGTCAATAAATTTTACAGATAAATGTGTTGATGACCGTCTTTCTAAGATTTAGAGAAAGTTTTATCTGTTCGAGGCAAGAGATTTTCTAGAGCCCCCCAGAAATTCTACACAGTTTCTGGAGAAATGCATTAAATGTATCGAATCAAAAGAAGGAGAGTCATCGACAAAGTAAAAGCATTATTTGGAAGGGCTTTACTTCCCAGAAAATGGAAAAATGAAGAAGATCATGAAAACAATTTTGGATCTACTTTTCAACAAATAGTTAGTCTCTAAGAATTAGGAACTCACCAACCATCCTAAGATTGGTGGTTTTGTATAAATGTATTTTTTCAAGAGTAAGAAGAGGATTTTTTCTGGAGGGATTGTAAAGAGATAACTTCGTTTTGCCTGAATTAATACAATATAGATTGAAGATTCCAGATTTGGTCAAGCCTGAGTTATGTGTTTCTCTGTCATTCGATTTTTTATTCCATACTTTCGTTTGAAGTGTTTCATGTGGTGATTTATACTATAGTAATTAAAACAGTTAGATTATCTAATCATTTGCAGTTTTTCCTCTGTATCATCTTTCAGTGGATATAAGACCTATGAATGTTTTAGGACTCTGAAACTGTATGCTTCTGCAAAGTTATCATCTGTTTTCTTGCATTAACTTAAAATGGGATTCTTCTTAAATTGATGCCTCATTTTTGTTATACAACTACATGTTTCCTTTTTCTTCTTTGCATCCACTGTCTCCTTTAAAATTTGACTTAGATACTAGAAAAGGCCTTTATTTTTGTTATACTATTAAGTCATAATTTGGAAGTTCTATTTTTATAATTTTGAACTAGAAATTTGCGACCCTTTGGGACCCTCGAAAATATTCTTGATTTACAAAAAAGAAACCCTCAACTTTCATGACTGTTCCAGTTACCAGACAACCCAATAAAGAACATGTTCTATCATATCAAACAAGCATTGCGTTAAACATATTCAATACCATCTTACAAACAACAAATACACGGGTAGAACTTGAAAGATCATGGGCTACAATTGAAAGGAATATTAGCATTCAAGAACAATGGGAAGCTAGACAGAGACAATTAAGGAATCAACCTTGACCTCGGTTTCCTTTAAAAAAATTCCTTTTACTCATTAATTATCTCTACCTTTTTTGGATGCCTTGACGGTATACCTTAGAGCCTTAAAGTATAAACTCAGGAAAAACAGTTGGAAACCAACCCAAGTCCAAAAATGGGTCCAAAAGAGACATACTATTCTTCTTAACAAGGCTATTGTTCTATATCTAAGCTCTAATTTGAAATAATAAATAATTAGACTTGAACTTCAAAACAGAGAACACTAAAATCCTAATGACTGAAAAACTGAAAAAAGACACCTAATACATCTCGCACTACAAAACTGCTATGGAGGAACTTGGTCATGAAATAGGATCCAGAATGGAGCATCCATCGAAGGCCCTTATGGGAAAAACCAGTCTTCTTCCAGATGAGTTGGCAACTGAAAAGATTGTTAACTGAGTAGCAATGAAATTTTGGCAACCAATTGGTCCATTTTGAAATTCATGTTCACCATCTGTATACACATGTCGAAGATGATTTTCCATTATTCTTCTATTAATCCTCCTTCACCAAGTTTCTTGTTTGGGCATCACTCTTTGACATAGACCTCCCGACACTCGAGCCGAGTGTCCACACAGGATAGTTCTCCTTTGAATCTGCAGAACCGAATTAGTTCTTTCGGGCCCTCACTGGAACCCCACGAATTCGATCCACAGGTCCTTCACGAAAACTCCACCGGCACAAGAAATGCACCAGGTGTGAGTCTTCACCTCCACACGACCACCAGATATCACCACGACCTTTTCCTAAAAGGGATTTTGGGTTTTACGACTTCGGGGGTTTCAATACCAAGATCCTCGGCTCCTTGTCATCAGATGTACCGAAACGCCGAACCCCGAAATGCTGAAATGTCGAACCCCGAAAGGGCTGGTGAGTGACAAGCTCCCCACTTGGATCCTGTCCACATGACCCTGTCCCATGACCCAATGCTATTCCTCCATCTACTTTTGTTTTTTCTCATTTCGGGACTTCGCGATGCAAGTTTGCAACAATCCTTGCCCCTTCAAACTCCCGGTATCTGAAATACCTAAGTACCGAAGCTTGAAATGTCAGTATTCCACTCCAAAGGGAGATCAATGACTCATACCCTCCCCTGATCTGACGACTCAGATCCTTTCAAGATTTTGTGGGTCAATAATCCCGAACTCTTACCCTTTGCATGCCCGGTGTCCAAAATGTTGAAATCCTCCTTTTTCGGACTTCCCTGAACCTCGACCGCTACCATGTATCCTCCTGTGATGAATGGTCATGATGCTTTCGAAATTTCAGGAGTCGGGACTTCCTATCTCAGGACTCTTCCTTCTCAGACTCCTGGTATCCGAAACCATGATGGGCTTTTGGATCTCTGCCACGTGTCCTCTAATGATGGATGGTCCTGATATTTTTGGGACTTTGACGAGTCCTCTCCTTTGCATATACGAGGGTTAAACCTTGTGCACCTTCTCCTGGATTCGATGACTATCGACTCCCTGCGCTAGATCTGACGGCCCAGATCTGTTCTTCTGTACTCTCTCCTCCTACTTCCTAGACACAAAACTCAACAGTCCAGATCTATTCTTCAGTGCCTGAATCAACAACCACTGTTCTCTCCTGAGCTCACGCTTCTTCCTTCCCCTTGGAATATTTACAAAGTTTCAAAAGCCTCGCCCTTTGCTTTTGTTTTGAATCCTGTATCCTCGGTTCCCACCTGTATTCTAAGGATGTTTTCCCTCCTGAGTTGTGTCGATTGTGAAACCTCAAAGGGTTCCTCGACTTTTTTCTCCTCTCGACTATTTCTCTGTATGCAAAGGCATTTTTCCTCCTGAGCTTATGAGCTTGAGACAAGTTCACTCTAAGCACACTCCTTGTGTTATTCCTTCTGAGCTTAAGAACTTCAGACAAGTTCTTATTCGCACACTCCTTGTGCTGCTGAGTTTTTCAATAAACTCATATTCAAGAAGTTTTCTTGGAAAGAAAAATCTCTACGCCCACCTAGCGCTCCTCTGCTCGATGCACACCTTGCAAAGCCTGCAGGGTATTCAGTAACCCTGTGAATGTCACTCCTAGACACTTTTTTCCTCTCTAAACTCAAACAAAAGTTCCTTCTGTGCACACTTGCACCAACTCGATGCCCACCTGTAGAGTTCTCTATAATCCTCAGTGACTCTGTCTTCTCACTGAACTCAAAATAGAGTTCTTATGTGCACTCTATGCACTTGCTCAATGCCCTTTTGGTAGAGCTTCACAGAACTTCAGATGTTCTTCCTTCCCTAAACTCGAAATAGAGCTCCTCCTCTGCACTCCTTCCACTCGCTCGATGCCCTCCTAGCAGAGCTCTATAGAACCTATAGACGTTATGTCTTCTCTGTGCCTTCCTTTGCACAGTCTTACCTCAAGGGTATTTAACAACCTTGAGGCTTCCTCCTTGAGTCAATGACTCCAGCTAGTTCACCCTCTTGGCATGTCTCTGTCTGAACTCTGCAGAATTCATAAGTGCACTCCTTGCATTGGCTTACAGAACCCCCAATGTTCTGTCATGCAACCTCTGGCATGAAGCCTCAATGAACCAGGCCTGGAATCAAAGAACTCAACAGATAGGGAAATATATCTATCCCCTGCAGATGGAACTTAACATACATCTACAGCATGAATGAACACATAAATACCTAAAAACACATATATGGAGGAAAAACTACTCTGTTTGTATTAATATGAAATGCCTGATTACAATGTGTTCAAGCTCGGATTGGAACTGAGTCTCAACTCTCCTCTCTTTTTCCTATTCTCTATCGACTTATACTCTCTTCCTCTCTACTTTCTAATGAAAACAAAAAGAAGATCTTTTTACAAAAGGGGGCTCCTCAAGCTATTCCCTCCATTCTCACCAACTCTCATTAATTACAATGAATTACAATGAATGGGCCATCTAATCTGAATCAGATCTAGATTCCCATCAACACGTCAACCATTAAATGTGACATTAACTATAGCCTGCTCAAAGGCATGGCTTGGCTCTTCGGCCATACAATCATTAAATACAATTTCAAAATTTGAAATTTGAAAGTGAGAGGGTTTCCCTTGTCTTCTCCATTGAACACGCGCTTTGATGTGCTAGCTGGCTGGCACATAGCTGGCTTGGAGCGATGCTCCTACATCACTCTTCTAATGTAAAATACCTCCATGGAGAAGAGGGTTTTCCTCAATGGAAGAATCATGATCTGGACGAACCTTCAAATTCGATCAAGTGTCGCCTTGAAGTGGGAGGCCCTCACCCTCAGCTAATTAGACTCGAAAAAACAAGTCCAAGTCTTCATTAGCTTGTGGTGAATTTTGCACGTGAGTCTCATGAGGGGGCAAAGGAGCATCCTCCCTCTGTGCCTCAGTCCTACTCTAATCACTTACATCTGAATAATGCATGGGAATTTTCCGATGGGAGCCACAGGTCCTACAAGAAGGCCCTCTTTCCAACACCCTCGACAATGAAAACATAGAGCACAAAGCCACATTGGGAGAGGATAGCAGAGAGTTTGAGTCCACACTTCATTTCTCTAGTCCACCATTTATTTTTTCTCACAGTTTCCATAATGTTGTGATGAATTTTGGGCCAAATAACAATCCAAGGAGCTTAAAGTGAATAAAAAATCATTCTGTTGTGCTCCTTCTAGATATGCCATAGAATGAATCCTGGAAATATATGTCAGATTCTATTGAGGATGACATTTTTGTAGGTCGAGAGATGCCAACTAGAGATTGTGTTGGGAATATTGTCTCTATGATGGTCCATTGTGCACATCACTTGAGATTCCTGATCCCATATATTCAAATTGAAATGGCATTGGTTGAACAGGTGTTCCATGGTCTCCTTAGCTTGGATACATAATGGGCAGACGAAATTCCCTTTGAATCCTATTTTTTGAGGTTTTCCCATGTTATGATACATTTATAAGCCACTAAATAGAGGGAAGTACTTAGGTTTTTCCATAAGTTGGTTGTCCATATGTTTCTCCATATACTTTCCTTAGCCATTTGATGGAATTAGGTTGTGATACAATAGGATTCTTTAATGTTGAAGATCCCTTTAGAAGAGTATTTTCTAGGTTATTTCCAAAAGGAATTCAACATATTGGGTTCTTTATACCTAAATTAGGAGCATTGGAATCCTAGATGGGACATCAAGAAAAGAAGGGCAAAATATTCCTTGTGTTGTGTACAACAATGGTATATAGTTTGATGGTTATTTGATGACTATATGAGATGCCTGGTGATAGGGATTCAAGTCCTTATCCTTAGCACATGTATTTGTCCTTTTTGTTTCGGCAAGAAAGTATTATTGTGGTTTGGAGAGTGATGAATCGTTTTGGTTTCATATTTTCAAGAAATAGTTGAGTTAGT
>ML777786.1:1502937-1549472 GCA_009831015.1 Picea engelmannii
GAAACAAAACCTCTACCCTTCATCCTTTCCTCCAACCTAGCCAGGTACACGAGGTCATAGCCCCTTGGATCCATTTGTAGATAGCCCCTAGGCCATCTTGTTGATAATTTCCATTGTTTCCTCCTCCAATGGTTGTGCCCCCACAAGGTCCCTCCTCCATGAATCTATGAAAATGCCAGGTACACGAGTATACGGGCTCATCTAGATCAACTAACCCTCCATTGAGTCATATGAGTAGTTTAGGAGCTCCTCATCCATCCCTAGCATCGATTCCATGAGGATCCCACCCTTCTATCCACCTTTTGAAACCCTGTGTTTACCCTAGATTGATCATGTGGGAACCTTAAATGCCTATAGTGAAATTTTGAAGATGTATGCATAACCCTCACTAGACTAGATAAATTGATTCTAAACTGAACATCCAAACCTCACCAAAGCATGCTTCAAAAATTCTATATCTATTGTCGCGTGGAAGGACCATTATTCGAAGAACCGCCATATCATTGTGAAGGTGTTCTCACATGTTTGTTGAGCATCTCTTGAATAGGAATTTAACTGTGTATGAATGAATCTTATTAAATCACCTGTAGTGGTCCTAGAGTTTATGTTGTTGTACACAAATCCTTATGCTTCTTTCTGTTTTTGTACACATAACCTTATGTTTGTTTAGTGTTCAACCTCTCAATGTACACAAATCCTAGCCAAGAAAGTTTTCATAGCTTCTATGATTTGTCCCTCACTTTGTAATCCCAACACAATCCTAACATAAGAATATGAAACCGTAAAGATATCTTGTAACATCACATAGAAAACAACCACAAGCCAAACAACTAATCTATAGAAAATTAATAGCTGAAGAACCAACATTTTAGATAAGGTGCAACCAAAATTAGCAAGGTTTTCATAACACAAACCTCTATCAAATAAAGAAGTTGAGCACTGGACTGCTAGGAAAATGCTTGATATGAACAATATATTCCCAACCTACCAAAAAATACCATGGTGTTGTACAGGATACAAGATCTTCTTCATTGAGAACACCTCTTAGTCTAGTGAATAATGATAGATATAAATGAAGTTCATTAGGTATAACTGCATGCAGTGTTGTTGTTTGTTGGTTCCCAGCAACTCCCAAGTCCTCTATAAGAATGTTTGTAGTTTCAATAGTTGTTGCATCAACTATGCCCATCACAGGATCGATCGAAGCAATGGAGTCCTTTGTGACAAACCAATGATGATTTGGAGAGGGTAAATTGACAACTGCATAAAAGAAGGGATTATTAGCCAATAATACATCAAGATAACAATACAGTATGTTTTTAAATAGCAAAACTTAACAAGATTTCTCCTTCTTTTTTACCATCAATATCAATAAGTAACATAAATCAATAGATAAGGCAAAGTAGGAAATATAATCATGCATCAGTTAAGTATCTTCTTACAGCCAGGCACAAAACAATCTTGGAAAGAATAAACAATCTATAGTCCACCATTTTCTTCCCTTCTTGTGTTTCCCTTAGTAGCCCCATTAAACTGTATGATTGCCTTGCCCCTTGGGACAACAAGCTGGGAGAGGATCTTAGTATAATTGTCTCTCATTAACTGTCTCTCATTAGCTAACTTTCAAGAGAAGATTTACTAGTCTTTAATCTTAAGAAGCAACAACTTATGATGTTGCAGAGAACAAACCAAAAATGGTGTTCAATTTTTATTACAGACAAAGAGAAAGTCTGAATAAATTATACATGAAGACGATAATGGTATGAAGAAAAGCCCTCCTAATTGAGCATTAAACTTTCAGGCATTGACACAATACAGAGAAAATTTTGCTCGCCTAAATTTGAATAAAAAAACCCGTAGAGCCAAAAATTACAGATAGACAAACCTCCTAAATGAGTGTCTCCGCTAGTTGACAACACTTCGAAAACACCATTATCAATGGTGAGAATACTGACATCAAAAGTTCCACCACCAAGGTCAAAAACAAGAATATTCTTTTCTTCTCCCTTTTTATCTAATCCATATGCAATTATTGCAGCTGTTGGTTCATTTATTATACGAGCAACATTTAGCCCAGCAATTACACCAACATCCTTGAGGGATGAACTACCTAGTGATCACATCCTGTTTGAACCTCCTCCAAACAAACCTAGTTCCTCTATGATAAACCCATGATAAAGTTTTGCCTCTCCTAGGAAAAACGTTTGGAAAGTAGGGGCTAGGTTATGTCATCCAAGTCATCTTCTAGGCCTCCAAAGTTTCATCTCTCTCATGCAGCATGTGGGCCCTTAGCATCCACTTGTGGGCTTCAAGCCCCATGGAAGCCCAAGCTAGGCTTGTTCCTCCAAAATTGTCCACCAAATAGGTCCTGCAAAGACAAATAAGCACACCCTCCAAGGGTATCAAGTTAAAATATCATCATAAGTAAATCAAGTCAATAAATGAGCCACCTAAGCATGTGCATCAATGATTACCTTTTCAAACAATTAAGTGCTCAAAGACATTATGAGACTTGCCAAACTTGGATATGGGAGGGTTGACGAGGTGTCCTATTGGGTAGATCTTGCCTTAGGTCAAGGAGTGTTTCCAAGAGATCCCTCTCTAAGCCATGTAAAGTGGATGAAATGGTTAAGGGTCAAGACTCAATGGGCATGGGGTTCATGACATACAAGGGGCTGTAGTGTCTCACTCATGGGTGCCTTTGTAGAGGGTGTGTGACACCTTCGTTTGCAATGCAATTTTTCCAAGTCCGTCATTTTTGCCATTCTTTCTTTCTTTCAAATTTTAGGGACAAATTGAAGGCCATTTTCCTGGCATGGTGTCCAAATAATGACATTGTCACTCACAAATACGTAGTCGAAATGAGAACGTTGGCTCGTGATGGGACCCCCTTTCTCTCAGCCATGCAACTGAGATCCATTACCCTGGCTTGGTGACCAGATGATGGTAATTTCATACCACTAAATATCCATGATCATGATAGGTCATCTCATGATGAGACCTCCTATCCTCCAACTAACCCTTTAAGAATTTTTAATTATTATTCTTATGGGTCACTCTTTTCTTACAGATAAGTGTTTCACTACTTTCTTGGGGGATCCCTCGGTGAAGCATCTAGAAGGTTTATACATAGGATTTTATATTTTACCCAAAAAAATCCCTATGGTCCTTCACCCCCTTCTTCCCATAGAATTAGGGACAACCCCTTTTTGGGTCAATACACCCTAAAATCCCAAGAGATAAGGAAAAATGGGGTTTAAGTGATGAAAAGTGGTAAGTATGGTCGAGAACGGTACGATGGATCTTCAAGGGAGTTCCTAGTAGAAAACCTATCCCCAAGGAAGACCACTCACTAGGGCACAATGTCAACCACCAAGGTGAAGCAGGGAAAAAGACATAATGGCCAAGCATATGTCATGAAATCTAAAGCAGTCTAAGAAACATCATACTCAAATGCCTCAAATATTGAAATGACACTTACCATAATACCTGACTTGTAACTCATGGAGGAAGGCCCATTGCCTCTCAGAAGCCAATTGGTGTGGTGGATTCCATCTAAAAATCTATGACCTCTGTGGTGGTGAGAAGGGTCTCCATCTGGGCAAAAGGATACTACTAGTCATGTAGTCTCTCGGCACTCCATATCTGCAATCTGGGGGCCTCAAGACAGAATCTCCTTAGTTATCCCACAAAATGGGGATAACAAGGTGCAGCTTCTCCTCTTCTTTGCCCGATGATATCTCAACAATATGGCCCTTGTCAGTTCTCTTAGCTTTCCTTATGTAGGTGGACATGACATGTCTCGTGGAAAACACATTTTGTCACAACAAAAAAAATTTCATATTAGCAAATATAAACCAAGAGAAAAAAAACTAAAATGTGCATGATAACTTTTAAAGCAAGGTACTTATCTATGTATCCGTGGAATGAAAATCTTGGTGTTTGAAACACCAAGAGGAAAATAATTCACCGCTTTATCACAAAAGCATTGGTTATTATTTTGAAAGACAAGGCCCAAAACTCATGCAATTATTTTGTATGGAGATGCCTTATCCATAATCCCCAAAGGACATTGATCATCAGTTATCAATAGGTCTATATAATTTTAGAGAAAGATGATTCCTTTATGGTGTAAAGATGAGAAGTTATCGCACGAAGAAAAGGGCAACCTGACCTATGCACTGGTTTGAAAACTTCTGTGACATGATTGTTTTAAAAGAAATGGTCATGGGCTATGTTAGTTGATGAAATAGGGATAGGAGAGACATATAATAGAGGGTGGGTTTTATCCTGTGAATTCTTTGAGACTATCGATAAAATGAGGTTTTGGAATGACCATAAGTATCCCTAGTGGGACAAAATGGTGCTACGAGAATCATATATCGATGTATCAACAAGAGGAGAAAATGAAGGATGGTCAGTGTGTTGGTGAAAGATGGAAAAAATGAGCATGGTTGGTGTGTTAGGGACCTAAGGCATTACCTCATCATCCACTTGATCTCTTGATGTATTTCCTCTTGCCTCTCTGACCTTCTTCTCTATCTCCTCCATCTCCAACTTTACTTCTATAAAGAAATAAGAGTTGTATTCTATAGCCGCTGATATGATTGAGGCCATTGGTCTAGTATTGGAGAACCTTGAGCTTTGGTTGGCCTAGGGTTTTTAGGTCGTCATCCTACCTTTATGCAAGTCCTATTTAGAATCCTTAAGCTCATTTTCCTTTTCACCTTCCATCCTTAGTTCCCTTTAAAACCTATTGGGCTCTCTCCACTCATAGAGTAACATCGAACTAGAATTCTTAGTTCAATAGCCTCAACCAGAACTCCTCCCCCACAGAGTTGTGCCATATCTCTTTCTGCTTGGATAAATGACCAACCACCCTCTCAACATAGTTGTATATTATTCCCTCCCCCTATGTGGAAAGTACTATTTATCTCTCCAAGCTTGTATGCCCCTTATCCCATCCATATCCTCCATTAATGCCATTGAACATCATACTCTACAAACTATGATGCTCATGGTTGTGGAGTGCCCTTCCCCAACGTTGTAATCAATGAAAAGCCAAGTGGATGGGCCCTTATGGTTCGAAGTCCCTTCCAACTCCACACCCATCCCATCTACACACGTCGTCATCTCTCTTTATGTGTCCCTTTGTCATACCTCTCTCATCTCTCCTCCTTACTACCCCATTTAGGGAAATTATATTCATTACTTTAATTACATTGACAAATTTAAACTATTTCATAAATTCAATTAATTTACACTAAAAGGTAATGTTTGTCATATGTTATTCACATATGTAATTATTAGGTATAATCATGCTACACATTTGTTATTTAAATTACATTACTAAATTAAATTAGTTACTCATTTAAACTAATAAAATTTAATTAGGAAGTTATATAATCATAGTTGGACATATAAAGATCAAAATAAAGTGGTAAACAAAAGCCACTCAATATGTTTGGTTTTTTTTTTTCAAACTGTTTCAGTATATGTGATTGAAGTATAAAAGTGGGTTTAATGGTTAAGAATGGGTGTTTCCTCTTTGGAGGTCATAGGTTCAAATCTAGATGAGGTAGGATATGTACACCTCTGTCAACTTCAGCATCAGCAGTAAAAAATTGATGCAAGAAAAGAATCCTTTGCCCCACAAACAAGGAGTCTTATACACCTAGTGTCTAATGTGAACTTGAAATTTTTGTATTTACAATATCATCATCTGATCTGGTTTAAACTTCTACAGATCAGATAAAGAAAATCTTGTGTCTTGTAAATAAATTCTAATTTATTAAACCCTTTTGGCCCATCCATCCATGATGCATAGGAGAAACTTAAAACGACTCGCTCAGAAAGATCCAAAATCCTTCCTATAAAATACATGTGAACACCACAAGGTTAACGAGCAACTTCTTCTTTCTGATTTCATGGAGATTGACAGTCTAGCTGACTGTCTCTTTAATTCCAATAGATCAACATGCTTGTAATGGCCTGAATACACCCTCTACGGTCATCTGACCAGCAAAAGCGATGTATTCAGCTTCGACATCATATTGTTGGCGGAGGGCTCTGAATTTGACCTTTGTTGTTCTAGAGCACTTTCTTATATCTGTATTTGATGATTAAAATAACCGTGACTAACATAAAATAAAATGCAGCTGGAGGGTTCCAATGTTTAGTATGCAAGTTGAAGAATTTGTTCCATTGCATACAAGTCTAGTTGATGGTGTCCCTGCTAGCCTTTTATATTATGGTTTTCCTTTTTTGTTCAGATGAATATGCTTTGTGGATTTTGGAAAACATAGTAAACGCATGTGCACCCATAGATACTACTCAAAAATCTCTAGAGTTATAGTTTTTCTGGTTCAATGTTGTGTTAATATTATTGCTATTACATTTAGAAAATAACTAATTTCTATTGGTATATGGAGTTCTATGAAGACAACTTGAATTTAATTTGATTGCAGATTTTGTCCATCCAATGAACATGGAGCAAAGTTAATCATTGACTTTGCTCCATCATTGGATGTATGGAATCTGCAATCGAAACAAGATGAAGACATGAAGGAATAGAGTTTCTTAGATGCTATTAGGTGGATGGGTAGTAGTTGTGGGGCGCAAATTCAAGAGGGAAATGTTTGTGACTGATGATTGAAATATATTGAAATGCAAAGTCTCCCCAAAATGAATATGTTAGTATAGGTAACTTATGGTAATCTCTACGACTTGAAATAAATTCTTGAATGCGGGCAAGTAATAAATTCCTTCATGTAAAAAACAATTGTACTATCTTATACTCTCTCATTCTTACCATTGCTACCTCTCGCTCACCATTTTTGAACCATTCTCTTATACCCATGGATTGCTAATAGTTCTGGAGTTGTGTTCTCTTGCTAAGCTTGAGACTCAAACTTGTCAAAGGCCAAGTAGAGTTTTGGAAGTGAAGATTATGGACCTTAGAAGAGAGATGGATGGCTACAAAAGAGAAGAGAGGCTAGTTTGTTTAGGGAACCACCCCCATTTCCCTGTAGATTGTTTCCCATTGAGTGTTCAAGAGCTAAGGCAAAACTCTCTTGGGTTATTCATGAAAGTGGACAACAAGTTGCACTCCTTCTTTACACACTAAAGAGAACTGTAGGGAATAATATTCTTGAGGGATTATTGAGCAAAGAAGGAAATATCTCCCTTGTGTTGTGTGGGGTAGTGAAAGGGAGTGTCATGGTTGTGCTAGCTCGATGGTTACCTAGAGTGTTCCGCGGTGAAAAACTTGGCTAAGCTTGAGACAATCAGGTTGGGTGAGAGACCTGAGAGTCCTTAGCCAATTTCCTTCATCCTGGTGGTATCATGGTCTAGCTTGGGGGTGGAATCCATAGTTGATTCCTATGGTTGGGTGGAAAATTGCTCCTTGACAACCAATTTGGTGGACTTGCATTAATTTACAGATAATCATTCATATATAGCTATTATCCTCTACCTGTTTTCTTTTCTTTTGCTTGTATTTGCTTATAGGATTTTCAATTTTCATTCATTGTAATGTTTGATATATTGTTTTCCTTACTCTTTGGTAAGAGATTTAAGGAGCTTGGCGGTTTTTTCTAAATCTTGTAGATGGAAATGTTTGTTTGGTGGTAGACATTTGATGGATATGTTTTCCCTTCCCTAAGTTGGGATGCAATTTCAATGGAGCATAGGGAGGCATCATTTGATAGACGTCTTTTAGTTTGTGAACGAGTGTATTTTTTGGAAGGATATGCAATTGTTCCTCTTTTTCTTTTCCCTCTTCTAAGACATTTTCAACATGTGGAATGTGAAGTAACAATGGATATTCCAAACAATGACCTCTACGCTTAACACAATTGATGTGACAACTAATATGGCATCGACTAGGGGTACTCAAATCATCCAATTTTTGGTGAGTCGAAGATCCATGCATTTTGATCGTTTTTTCAAAAACGGACTATCTTGTTCATCTTAAAATTGGTGGTCAAAACTTCTAGGGAGAAGTTCCATAGACAAAATTTCCATCACATAGGTGCAACTCTAACTTTTGACATAGTTCCAACCAAATTTAGGACCAAATTTGATAAAAAAAAACTAGAACGATTTGAGCGCTATTTATCCCACACTAACTAATATTTCCAAAATTTCCAAAATATCAATGATGAACTAATGAATGACCAGTAATTGCTTGATACTTTTAAATATTTTATTCTACCATTGCCTTCATGATTTTTTGCCATACATTATTTTTGGAATCTTTCAATTTGTTTGGACTTCTTCTTTATACTTTTTTAATTAGTTGATGATGTTTCACTAAGAACATCAAAGAAGGGATTCTTTGTATCTTTGGTTTGAGTTACGATGATTTTTCACTCACTTTGTTCACAATATGTGATTAGGATTATGCTAAGAGCGAAATGAGACAAAAACAAAAATATAGAAGAGAACACAGAAATACAGTGAAACCCAACTTCTATTAATGAATAAGAGAGAAAAACATTGTAGAACACAAACTGACAGAATGGGGTAGCTTATCTATGAAAAGAAAGAGATGTTGCTTACGCTTCATTCGCAACAAGCTTTACATGACACTCCATTGCTTGCATAAAGGCCCTCCTTCACCTCAATTATATATGAGAGAGTGAAAGGAGAACAATTCTCATGATGCATGTGGGATAAATTAATCTAAGTTTATAAAATGCCATAAGCATGTAAAACACTAGGACTTCTCGGGAGATCATCCATCCCAGTACTAGTCTAGCTCGAGTGCACTTAACTACGGAGTTCTAATGGGATACAGTGCATTAATGCTATGTTGTAGGTATGTACATAAGATCATTACATGATGTTTGTAATTAACAAATGAAGATGGTATTACATTCCATTCCCCATCAAAATGGTGAATATCATGATTTATCAAAACCATAGGTTCGAAATGTTGATTCAGTGGAAAAGGTAGTTGGCCACCAAGATCCACCTAGATCATTCCTCCCCCCTTAGGAAGAAATGGTCCCCATTGCATCAAGTTCCCTCGGGAGATGGGGAAACTTCTGTTGAAATTGAACTTTGGCGAGTCACTTTCCTTGTTGAATCAAATGTCATGCTTGTACTTTTCCTGTGGAAGGATGTCATGAACCTGTTGGAGGTGTTGGATCCGTTCAACGGATCTGGTTGCATGATTTTCTTTGTTCTGAGTGTGGGAGGACTATGTCTGTGAAGATGCAACAATAAGAGCTATATCAATGGGGGATAACGGTTGGAACCCAAAGCACACCTGAAATGGATCGTGGCTAATAGAGATATGTTAAACATGTGGAAGACTCTCATTCTCTTCATGCTCGTCTACAATCTCATCGACTTGCTTCTGTTGGATAGAAAGGTCTTGCGCCAAGGTTGTAGTGGTCGTAGTGACCTCCTGTTCACCATCTAACTGGATTGTGAAGAGGGAAAACTTTGTGTTCTGAGAGATTACTTTGTGGCATTTTTTTTCTGAGATGAATGAAGTGGCAGTAGTTGGAGCTACCTCTGGTACCCTGTAGAGATGACCTCCTAAAGTAAAAATGACACCGCGAGGCTGAGACTCATAGATAGTGTGGCATTTCCACATATATGGTTGTCCTAAAATAACATCATAGACTTCAAGTGGGGAAACATCACACACTACCTCATCCTTGAAGGGATTGATGCCATAGGACAGGTGACACTACTGGCTAACACAAATGTCTCATCAAGCTCCTCTGGTTCTTCTGGTTGTATTGTTGTGGTCGCGATGGTAGAAGTGGGTTTTGTATCAATGATCTGTTTCCCTTTATTTTGATTTGAATTAGAGTCCAATTCAGGTTCTGATTCTTTTTCTTTGAGCTTGACCACCAATGACTATTTTGAGCGACATTCATCGATGTTGTGCCAGAGACTGTTGTGGAAATCACACCACTTTCTTGTGTCTTTCTTAGACTTCCTACTACCCTTCTTTGCATGTGTCTTGGACTGGATCTCTTGAGTTTGACCTTCCTTTCTATTTCCTTCGTTATGTGAGTTAGGGTTTCCTTTGCCATGATTATGTTGTGGTGTATTTTCAAACCCAAACTCCTGCTTACTATGTTGCTTGAATTTATGCTCAATTTTGACTCCATATCAATAAGGATCTCCCAGTGAGGAGATGTCCAATAAATTCATCTTTATTTGGATGTACCTGTGCATACCACTGTGATACTTCAAAACTAGGTGTCGCTCGGAGTCTTTGATATCCATCTTTGAGCGCAAGGTATGAAATATGTTAGTGTACTATGGCACCGTCTGATCTCTTTTCTGACACATGGTCGTTCATCTCATGTACTGGTCATCATAGTTTCCGACAGGGTAGAACTCCTCCTTTAGGAATCTACAAAGGCAATCCAAGCAGGTTCTCTCCTGAATGGTGTAGATTCATTTGTGGTGTGCCTCTCCCAATAACCTTCCCACCAAGCTATGACATGGGGTAGGGATTTAAGGAGCACGAAGGTGATATTTTCATTGTCGAGGAAATTATGAATGGAGTAATAACCTTCTAGCAGAGTCAACCATTTTTCTAGAGCATTTGCATCTATCTGACCTTCAAATAATGGGATATCAAAATTGACTTGTGGCAATGTTTAGACAACATCGGGAAGACATTCTCTAAAGATAATAATTAATAATACAATTATTATTGATTATTAAATATAGTATATTATAAGTAAATGATAATCATAAATAGTTATTGATTATTCAAGGGATTCATCTGTTCATGGATGGTCACCTTATGTTTCCTATATATGGAACACTCATTATTGTAATAATATATCGAATATCTCTCATATCTCATATGAATAAAAACCAACATGGTATCAGAGCAGGACTGGGCTTTACTCCCTCATGGGAGAGCCCAGGAAGATGAGAGTTTAAAGATCCTACTTGTGTTTACTAAGAAGAGGAGTTGTGCATAACCCTAACCGATCACAACATGGAAAGCACATTGGCTATCAACATTTTTTTGTGCCTCTCAGCCCTATATCAATACGACTTTCATTACAAGCACATGTACAACAATATGTGGGGACTTCAATTCTTTGCTCGGAAGCACCCCCCCCACTCGCTTCTTACCAAAGGCCATGTGGATTATGATCCATCTCGTGAATTGCAACTTGCTAACAGGTTTCAACACACATTACATTTAGATTTAACAAGTGCTTATTCTTCCTATTTTCAATGCCATGTTTCCGAGGAAGACAGTAAGCAGAAAATTAATAGTGAAACAAGGGAGCCCCATTTCACAAACTTCACCAGAGGTTTTCAGGGAACATTGGATTACATACTTCACACTGACACGAATTCCCAGGTAGTGTCGTTGCTGGATTTGATCGACGAGGAGGAGGTGAAGGACACTGCACTTCCTTCACTTAATCGTTCTTCCAATCACATCCCAATTGCAACCAAGTTTCTACTTCTGTAAAACTTTAGAGCCTTATACAAATTTCAATGTGTAAAACATTCTTGGCCTGTACAAAATTCTAGGTCGAGGGTCTGGTCAATGAAGACAAAGGTATTTCTTTCATTGTTAAGAGGCATTATGATTACCTTGTTGGCGAGCTTTGAATCATCATTTCAAAGAATACGTTTGAGCCACTCAAGTTTTGACATGTATTCCATTCGAGGGCATTCATTTGTAGGAAGGGATAGGGAATATGCAGATGCACAACACATTTGAACGCATATAATGAAAATAATAAAGAAATCGTGGCTTGGTTGTTGAAACCTTGGCCCTCTCAAAACAATTGTTTTGGAGATGCCAAGACATCATCAGGTTCGAGACGTGTTTACTTTCTATCGATCTATGGCTCTTCCTCATTTTCTACTCCTGTCAGGACAGAGAACCGATCATGGGCCCGCAATTTCTAAAAGATTCCTGCCCTATGGCCTTTGATTCAACTACCTACAAGTAGGAAAGGTTGAGCTAGTTCGTTCATGATGGCATTGATCCCTTGGAAACCTGAAACTTGCGCAAATATTAATATTCAATGGCATTCACAGAGAACAATGGCTTTTCCATGGAGACAGATGTCAAATCCATTGCAGAGATACTGGAAAATGAAGTAAGTGTGCCCTGGTTTGAAAACAGTGAGTGAAAAAAATCCACAAAGTATATTTGATAACATGGTTTGAATGTATGCCCATGGAAAAGGTTTGGCCTCTGGAAAGAAGGCATCAATATCAATGAAGGAAAAGCATGCATCTTCGAAAATGTTCCTTGGTGATCTGTTATCATAATGAATCCATTGAATTTCGTCTATTTAGTGGTGTATGTTAGGTAGAAATATGACCAACAAGGAGTCACAATGGACAACATTGTTTTTTCCCTCAATGACACTGGAAAAGGGATGAAAGGGGGGCTCTACAAGGACCTGATTCTGGGAAAATTAATGGCACACTACCTATAGAAGACTTTTTATCCCATCTATTATTGAGACAGTTAAGGTGATTATTCATGATCAACATTTACCTATGTTTATGTGGGCAGAGGCATCCATGATTGTAGTGTATGTTCAAAATAGAAGTCCTTGAGGAGTATAACTGATGCAGGAGCATCTCTCCACATCAGTCAGCTAGCCAGCCAGCCATGTCAGCGAATTCAAATCGCGCGTTGAAGAGAGGCGCAACCTCATTTGGAATTTGAATTTAATGTAATTAAATGTTTAAGCTGGTGAGATGTGAAGTCGTGCCTTTGTGCAGGCATTAGGTAGATAGGCCTTTAATGTTTGTAAGGCTGAGATCTAGATCTAATGTTGGACTAGACAGCCCATTCAATGTAATTGAATAGGGTAGGTAGATTGGAGGGAAAAGCTCGAAGAGACCCCTCAGGTAAAAAGATAATTTAGTATCTCATTGAAGATGTATGAGTTAGTGTATGAGAAGTCGGAGAGTAAGAATGGTAGAGATAGAAATAATCTGTGAGTAGAGAGAAAAAGGGAGAAGAGTCGAGACCTTGTTACAGGTCGTGCTCAGGAACACCTTGTAAATACAGGCGTTTGCCATATTTAATACAAAGAGCAGTTTTTCCTGCATTACTGTGTGTTAAATGAATGTTTGTGAGTGTTCTTTATATATATGGTATAGATGTATGTTGTAGGTTTGCATTTGCAGGAGTGTGTTTGATTTCTAGGTTTGAGGTTCTTTATGGTTTCATGCCAGGAGGGCGTGACAGAGTACTGCGGTCTCTGAATACCAGTGCACAGAAGCACTTCTGAATTCTGTGGGTTTAGACAAAGACATGTTGCGGCACAAGAACTGGAGTCAACAACTCAGGGGAAGACCTCAAGGTTTTTGAACACCTTGGAGGCTAGGCTGTGGGAGAAAACACAGTTGCAAATAGAATCTCTGAGGATTTCTGTGAAGCTCTGCCAAATGGGCATTGAGCATATGCACAATGGTGCATTGAAAAGAACTCTGTCGTGAGTTCTTAGGAAGTCAGAATCACTGAGGATTCTTGACACTCTGCGAGGAGGGCATTGAGCATAGGCACAGAGCACTGGGAAGAACTCTGTTGTGGGTTCAAGAAGAACCAGAATCACTGAGGATTCTGAGAGCTCTGCCAGGTGGGCATTGAGCGGGTGCATAGGTGCACAGGAGACAGGACTATTGGATGTTCTGTGAAAAGATACTCTACCAGGAGGGCATTGAGACGTTGTGCAGACAGGCACAGGAGAAGAGAACTCTTTGAGTTCTGTTTTTGAAGGAAGAGTCCATGGAGGGATCTTCACAGGGTTGCTGAACACCCTACAAACTCAGCAAGAGGTTGCTTGAGAGAGAAATAGCCAGGAGGGAATTACATTCTCCATCTGTGGGAGAAGAAAGAAGGATAAAATCCCTTAGGGGTCTGAGTGTTTGAGGAGCTCAGGAGGGATAGCACTTTGCGTGCGTGAAGACTCTGCAGAGGCGCAGAGGTCACAAATCGTCAAAGATTTGAGATTAAGCTCAGGAAGAACAACGTCGTGGAGAACGCGCAGCGAGGCTTAAAGCTGAGGAGCTCGCAGATAAGAAAGACAAAGGTCGAGGCCTTTGAGAACTTGGAATTCTTCCAAGTGCAGGAAGAAAGTGTGCAAGCTCAGGAGGAAGCAATAATAGCCATCAGACCGGCTGGAGAAAAGAGATCTGGACCATTAGTTTCCACATCTAGGGAGCAGTAGGAGCAAGCACACAGAAGAGGAGATCGCCAATCGTCGGATCTCACTTAGATACCCGTTAGTCATCGGATCTGACAGGAGTTGCACAGGGTTTAACTTTGTGAACAGGAGGTGAAAATCCCGACGAGAGGCGTGGCTATCGGGATATCGGCATTCGTGAAATCGAGAGTCACGATGACAGGAGATCGGGAATCTCCATGGTAAAAGTCCCGGGAAAGATCTGAGCCGTCTGTTTTTGGAGACACATGGCGGGGATCGAGCAACCCATCGGTATATCAGCTACCGGGGTTTTTAGTTGACAAATAATTTCTGTCATCGGGGTATCAAAAACTCCGAAATCGCGAGATCGGATCAAGGCCATCCATCAGTCGGGACGCGTGGCAAAGATCCAGATTTTCAGGGAAAGTCCCGATAGAAAATTCAAACCGGAGGATCGGGGTTCGGCGTTTCACAGATCCAGAGGACAAGACTTCCGGAGCATCAGAAGCCCCGAAATCACGAGAAGCAATCAGGACCGTCCATCATAGGAGGATGCGTGGAGGAGATCAGAGCATTTGGGAGATTTCCCGAAAGGAAAGCTATCTATTGGCATTACAGGGATTGGGATATTGGGAATCCCATGGAAAAGAGGTTTATGCATTTCGGCATTGCGATGTCCGAAACCCCGATAGGAGATAAGACTACGGTCACGGGATTAGTGGTCATATGGGCCAGAGTTTATCCAGGAGGGCTAATGCGTAAAGCGTCGTATCGGTGAATTGACTCGTCGGAGTTCGGGAGTTCGAGAGGACAGGAACTCTTGACATCGAGGATCACAAAACCCCGAAACCCGAAATTACATCGGGGTTGCTCACGGTTAAAAAGCAGAAGAGTCATGTGGGTGAATAAAGGACCTGTGGATTGGGTTTCAACAGAGATTCCAGTAGGGAATCAGAAGAGTCGCTTCGGCTCATGAAATGATTGCTCGATCCTATGAGTAGGAGTGCGAGGTGGTGGTCTTGATACACTGCATCAAGTGGTATCAGAGCCTGATTCTTGTCTGTATATTTCAGATGAGGGATGTATAAGAGGTAAGGAGCACTCTGATACACTGCATCAAGTGGTATCAGAGCGGGATTTCATCTGTAGATTTCAGGTGAAGCAAGAAAGAAGGAAGACAGAGTGCTGGAAACTCTGTGATGGTTGTTTGCAGGAAGGAAACAATCACGAAGACAGTCAGCAGGACTGTGGGAGAGAAGCTGGGACACTCAGGTTTGCAGAGTGATAGCAGCAGGTTTGCTAGGAGAGCAGACAGGGACAGCAACATGGCTACTGAAGGCCGTAGATTTGCTGGAAGAAAGGACCTAGAGCTGATGAGTGACATAGAATGGGATGAAGAACTCGCTGAGATGAACGCGAGACTGGATGAAATTGCAATTGAGATGCGGCAGGATAAGAGGTTGAGATGGATGCATGAATGGCCCATGAAGAAGCTGAAGATAAAATGGCCAGTCAAGGAGTTGATGGCTAGAAGGCAACGCAGGCTATTAAGAGGGTGGTTGAGGTATGCTGAAAACCTCAATGGACCAGAAGAAGAAATGGTTCGGATATGTGAACCAGAAATGGGGAGAAATCTCAGTGAATTGGGATCAGCTGGGGATCTCAAGAACTGCCAAGAGGGAAAAGTAGAAATTCCAAATTGCCAAGTGGGCAAAGAGTTGAGATCACTGCGAGATCTCGCGAACTATCAAGAAGACAGCCAAGGAATTTCACCTTGCTAGCTGGGCAATAAAATGAGGTCATTGTGGGATCTCAAAGACTGCCAGGAGGGCAACGAAGGGCTTCCAGTTTTCTAGGTGGGCAAAGGAACAGAGATGGAATCAGTTGATTCCATGGACTGCCAGGAGGGCAGTGGGAGCATCTCAAATCGCCAGGTGGGTAGAGATGAGAATACGAGACTGTCTAAAAGTATCATAGACTCAGAGGTGAGTTCAATTCAGCAAGGAGTGTTGATGAAGATGGGATCAGTTGATCTCATAATCTGCCAGGAGAGCAGTGAACAGATCCCATATTTCCAGGTGGGCAGGGATGAGCGGATGAGTTGGAATCAACTAGAAGAGTTGACAGATCATATGAGCTCGGCGATGAGTTTGGATCAGCAGGTGCAGCTGACAAAAGAGGAGGATCTGAGGGATCTTCTGATGATTGGAGGAATTGGAATAATCCTACCACTTAGCCCAGAGGAGGCAGAAATCTGTGTTGCAGATGCAACAACAGCCAAAGGACAGCCAGCTGAGACTGTCAAAGAGGGATTGGAGCAGATATCTGAGGTTGCCCAAGCAGGAGAGGAAAATGAGCATTCTGAGGAATGGCTCAACATATTCAGCCAGGAAGCTGAGGAATTTGTAGCACTGAAGCTGACAGCAAAAGAAGAAGAGGGAGAAAATGAGCATTCTGAGGAATGGCTCAATATTTTCAGCCAAGAAGCTGAAAAGACTGCAACCTGGGAGTTTGCAAAAGAAGAATAAGAAGAGACAGACAGCATTAGTTTGGCTGATCTATATGAACAAATTGAATCCCTGCAGAGAAGGGTGAAGGTGCAGGGCATGCACATCCAATAGGTGAAGTTGGAAGTTGATGAAGAAGACATGGGAGATCACAGTGATTTGCCCATGTGCCGAAAATTTTTGCAGTTGAGGAGACTGCATGAACAGGGCCAGCCATTAGAGCAGTTGGATGCAGTGATCAAGGAGATCAGAAGGTTGATGTTGAGGTCAGCAGAAACTGCCAGCAAGGAAAGGCTGGGCAGAAAGGAAGCAGCAGCAGAAGCAGCGCATCAACAACAGCAGCAGCAAGGAGATGGAGCAGATGAACAGCTCCAGAGGATGATTTGGGATCCAGGAGGATTTCAACATCAGAGATGGGAAGCTCATGAGTAGGAGCTTAGGAATTTTGCAGCTGAGGAGTATGATGTAGGAGCATCTCTCCACATTAGTCAGCCAGCCACGTCAGCGAATTCAAATCGCGTGTTGAAGAGAGGCGTAGCCTCATTTGGAATTTGAATTTAATGTAATTAAATGTTTAAGCTGGTGAGCTGTGAAGCCGTGCCTTTGTGCAGGCATTCGGTAAATAGGCCTTTAATGTTTGTAAGGCTGAGATCTAGATCCGATGCTGGACTAGACAGCCCATTCAATGTAATTGAATAGGGTAGGTAGATTGGAGGGAAGAGCTCGAAGAGCCCCCTCAGGTAAAAAGAGATTTTAATATCTCATTGAAGATGTATGAGTTAGTGTATGAGAAGTCGGAGAGTAAGAATGGTAGAGATAGAAAGAATCTGCAAGTAGAGAGCAGAAGGGAGAAGAGCCAAGACCTTGTTATAGGCCGTTCTCAGGAACACCTTGTAAATACAGGTATTTACCATATTTAATACAAAGAGCAGTTTTTCCTGCATTACTGTGTGTTAAATGAATGTCTGTGAGTGTTCTTTATATATATGTTGTAGATGTATGCTGTAGGTTTTCATTTGCAGGAGTGTGTTTGATTTCCAGGTTTGAGGTTCTTTGTGGTTTCATGCCAGGAGGGCATGACAGAGTACTGCGGTCTCTGAATACCAGTGCACAGAAGCACTTCTGAATTTTGCGGGTTCAGACAAAGACGTGTTGCGGCACAAGAACTAGAGTCAACAACTCAGGGGAAGACCTCAAGGTTGTTGAACACCTTGGAGGCTAGGCTGTGGGAGAAAACACAGTTGCAGACAGAATCTCTGAGGAGTTCTATGAAGCTCTGCCAAGTGGGCATTGAGCATATGCACAGTGGTGCATTGAAAATAACTCTGTCGTGATTTCTTAGGAAGTCAGAATCACTGAGGATTCTTGACACTCTGCCAGGAGAGAATTGAGCACATGCACAGAGCACTGGGAAGAACTTTGTTGTGGGTTCAAGGAGAACCAGAATCACTGAGGATTTTGAGAGCTCTGTCAGGTGGGCATTGAGCGGGTGCATAGGTGCACAGGAGACAGGACTGTTGGATGTTCTGTGAAAAGATACTCTGCCAGGAGGGCATTGAGACATTATGCAGACAGGCACAGGAGAAGAGAACTCTTTGAGTTCTGTATTTTGAAGGAAGAGTCCATTGAGGGATCTTCACAGGGTTGTTGAACACCCTACAGACTCAGCAAGAGGTTGCTTGAGAGAGAAATAGCCAGGAGGGCATTACATTCTCCATCTGTGGGAGAAGAAAGAAGGATAAAATCCCTTAGGGGTCTGAGTGTTTGAAAAGCTCAGGAGGGATAACACTTTGTGTGCGTGAAGACTCTGCAGAGGTGCAGAGGTCACAAATTGTCAAAGATTTGAGATTAAGCTCAGGAATAACAGCGTTGTGGAGAACGCGCGGTGAGGCTTAAAGATGAGGAGCTCGCAGATAAGAAAGACAAAGGTCGAGGCCTTTGAGAACTTGGAATTCTTCCAAGTGCAGGAAGAAAGTGCGCAAGCTCAGGAGGAAGCAACAACAACCGTCAGACCGGCTGGAGAAAAGAGATCTGGACCATTGGTTTCCACATCCAAGGAGCAGTAGGAGCAAGCTCACAGAAGAGGAGATCATCAGTTGTCGGATCTCACTCAGATACCCGTCAGCCATCAGATTTGATAGGAGTTGCACGGGGTTTAACTTCGTGAACAGGAGGTGAAAATCCCAACGAGAGGCATGGCCATCGGGATATCGGCATTCATGAAATCGGGAGTCACGATGACAGGAGATCGGGAATCTCCATGGTAAAAGTCCCGAGAAATATCTGAGTCGTCTGTTTGTGGAGACATGTGGCAGGGATCGAGCGACCCATCGGTATATCAGCTACCGGGGTTTTGAGTTGACAGAGAATTTCAGTCATCGGGGTATCAAAAACTCAGAAATCGCGAGATCGGATCAGGGTCGTCCATCAGTCGGGACGCGTGGCGAAGATCTAGATTTTCGGGGAAAGTCCCGATAGAAAAGTCAAATCGAAGGATCGAGGTTCGGCGTTTCACAGATCCAGAGGACAAGACTTTCGAAGCATCAGAAGCCCCGAAATTGCGAGAAGCGATCAGGATCGTCCATCATAAGAGGATGTGTGGAGGAGATCAGAGCATTCGGGAGATTTCCCGAAAGGAAAGCTATCTATTGGCATTACGGGGATCAGGATATCGGGAATCCCGTGGACAAGAGGTTTATGCATTTCGGCATTGCGATGTCCGAAACCCCGATAGGAGATAAGACTGCGGTCACGGGGATAGTGTTCATATGGGCCGGGAGTTTAGCCAGGAGGGCTAACACGTAAAGCGTCGTATCGGCGAATTGACTCATTGGAGTTCGGGAGTTCGAGAGGACAGGAACTCTTGACATCGGGGATCATGAAACCCTGAAACCCGAAATTACATCAGGGTTGCTCACAGTTAAAAAGCAGAAGAGTCATGTGGGTGAATAAAGGACCTGTGGATCGGGTTTCAACATAGATTCCAGCAGGGAATCAGAAGAGTCGCTTCAGCTCATGAAATGATTGATCAATCCTGTGAGAAGGAGCGCAAGGTGGTGGTCTTGATACACTACATCAATAACTCCCGAGGCCTTCACCGGAGTGAAGCCTGAGGTTGGAACACTTCAGGATATTTGGGACATTCATGTATCCAAGAAGAAAGGGACTAAGCTAGACCCTTCAGGCAAAAAGAATACATTTGTGGGGTATAATGAGTCTTCGAAGGCATACCAGATCTACATCCCTGGTCAGAGACAGATTGAGGTGAGCATAGATGTTACCTTTGAGGAGGAGGTGGCCTTCATGAGATCTAGAGGATCTCACATGGATATTGATAGTGAGAAACAAGAAGAGATGGTTCCTTCTCCCCTTCTATTTGATGTTCCCAAAGATATTGTAGTAGGTCAGAAGAGACCTACATGGACTCGTCAGACTCTGCAGGAGGCAGAAATACATGTAGCTCCTCCTGGTACCTTCCAAGAGATCAAGAGACCTCAATGATATCCATGTTATGCCACAACTATGAGCCACATCATTGATTCTGAGCCTTCATGTTATGAGGAGGCATCTAGAATGGAGATATGCCATGATGGAGTATCAATCCATCATGAAGAATGATGTGTGGTATATTGTTTCGAGCCATGAAAGGAAGTCTGTAGTGACTTCCAAATGGATCTATAAGATCAAACATACAATTGACGAAAGCATCGAGAAGCACAAAGCAAGTTTTGTTTCTAGAGGATTCTCTCAGGTGGAGGGAATAGATTATGAGGAGACATTTTCTCCTGTTGCTCGATACACTTCTATTCGAATGATTATTTCCCACGCAGCATCCATGGGTTGGAAACTACATTAGATGGATGTGAAGACAACTTTTCTCAACAGAGAGATTGAGGAAGAAGTATACTTCAAGCAGCCAGATGGTTTCGGGATACATGAGAAGCAGTCTCATGTGTGCAGGTTGAAAATGGCCTTGTATGGAATCAAGAAACCACCTCGAGCTTGGTATACAAGGATTGATGGAAACCTGATGATTTTTGGGCTTCAACAAAAGTGTTGTTGATCCCAACCTGTACTACAAAATTGTTAATGGTGAGGCCTTGATTTTGGTCCTCTACGTTGATGATTTATTCCTCACAAGTACATAGATATTTATTATTGAAATGCAAGTATGTGTTGGCCTCTGAGTTCGAGATGAAGGAACTTGGGATGATTCACTACTTATTGGGACTAGCGGTGTGGCAGAGAACTGATGATATCTTCCTGAGTCAGGGGAAGTACACAATTGAGATATTCAAGAAGTTTGAGATATTGAACTTGAAGCCCGTGACTACACCGATGATGACGAATCTGAAGAAACTAAGTGTGTCTTCTTCCAATTATGAGGAAATTGATCCGACTCTATATAGAAAGCTGGTTGGATAATTGATGTATCTGGTTAACACCAGACCAAATAATTGCCTATGCAGTGAGTGCACTTAGCCAGTTTATAAGTCAGTTGAGATAGACACACTAGATTGTTGTGAAACATGTTTTGAGATACTTGCGAGGCACAGTTCGACATGGTCTGAGATATACTTCCAATATTGATATGACATGGGAGGAATATATTGACTCTGATTGGGCAGGGAGCGCAGTGGACAGAAAGAACACCTTCAAGTGTTGCTTCACTTTGGGATCTTCCATGGTTTCCTGGTGTAGCAGGAAATGAACTTATATGGCTTTGAGCACAACAAAAGCAGAGTACATTGCATTAAGTATGACAGTCTGTGAAGCAGTGTGGCTTCACGAGCTCCGTGCTGATTTATTTGAACATGTGTTGGATTACACCATTATTCATTATGGTAACTAAAGTTGTGTGAAGTTCTCTGATAATCCAGAGTTTCATGACAAATCGAACCACATTGATATCAAGTACCATTACATCCGAGACATGGTGCAGAGGAAGGAAGTATTTGTGCAGTACCTTCCTACAGATGAGCAGGTTGTTGATGTTCTTACCAAACCAAGATGAAGTTCAAGTACTTTCGTGACAGACTTGGCATGGCAGAGAATGCCTCCCTCGTTGAGAGGGAGTATTGATGTTTACATCTTCCTGAGACATTCTCCATATCGTATTCCTTTGTGACTGAGTTGATTTGATCTGTGATGACACTTATCTGAGAAGGGATAAGTGTGGTTGGGCTTATAACCCAACGTCCCATGTGGAGAGCACATGAGGACATGTCAAGGGAGTTGACCCTTGATGCCATACACTATGGGAGTTGACCCTAGTGTTTCTAGAGGGTGTAGCCTCTAGAAGTCCACATGGAGTGCCATGTGTGACAATCTTACTCCAGATCATACTCCTATGTGAATTGAGTTGAGTTGATTTGTGAGGACACTTATCTGAGGAGGGATAAGTGGAACACTTATTCGAGAAGGAATAAGTGCAGTTGCACTTATAACCCAACGTCCCATGTGGAGAGAACATGAGGACATGTCAAGGGAGTTGACCCTTGACGTCATACACTATGGGAGTTTACCCTAGTGTTTCTAGAGGGTGTAGCCTCTAGAAGTCCACATGGAGTGCCATGTCTGACAAACTTTCTCCAGATCATCTTATGTTCCCTATATATGGTCATCTTATGTTCCCTATATATGGAACACTCATTATTGTAATAATATATTGAATATCTTTCATATCTCATATGAATAAAAACCAACAACTTGTACCTTGAAGGGTGTCTCACCTCCGAAATGGTTGCTTGTCAAATATGCCTCGGTCGTTTCTATCGGTAGTATTCGAAGGATCTGAGCGAATTTTTCCATCATCTTGTTCCTCTGTCACACGAGGGATTCCTCGAGCAATGTCTTTAAAGGATCTCATGCTCTGTCATCTATCTCTTCTTCCACCATGGGAGGTCGCTTGGGCTAGCGAGAGAGGTTGTCCTCAAGAGAAACTAGCTCGAGACACAAATATCTATACCCTGACCTTGTCGAGGACATTCTCTGAGAAATGACCAGGAGCAGACTACTCTGATACCACTGATCCAGATTATGTTGAGAATGAAACGAGACAAAAACAAAAATATAGAAGAGAACAAAAAAATACAGTGAAACCCAACTTCTATTAATGGATAAAGAAATAAAAACATTCTATAACACAAACTGGCAGAATGGGGTACCTTATCTCTGAAAAGAAATAGATGTTGACTACACTTCATTCGCAACAAGCTTTGCATCACACTCCATTTCCTGCAAAAGGCCTCCTTCACCTCAATTATATATGAGAGAGTGAGAGGAGAACAATTCCCATGATGCATGTGGGATAAATTAATCTAAGTTTATAAAATGCCATAGGCATGTACAACACTAGGAATTTCCGAGCGGTCACCCATCCCAGTACTATTCTAGCCCAAGCGCACTTAATTATGAAGTTCTAATGGGATCCATTGCATTAATGCTATGTTGTAGGAATGTACATAAGATCATTACATGGTGTTTGTAATTAACAAATGAAGATGGTATTACATTTCATTCCCCATCAAAAGGGTGAATATCATGATTTATCAAAACCATAGGCTCGAAATGTTGATTTAGTGGAAAAGGTGGTTGCCCACCGAGATCCACTTGGATCAATATGTTAGAAAAAATTGGCCATCGACCTGAATTTTTTTTCCTTCTTAAAAAATTTCTATATTTGTCAACAATCATGTTCTTTTCAAGGAGACTGGGTACTCTATCCCATATTGGATGTGTTATCGCACAATCTATAGTTTGGGAAAAGCTCTACCCAATCCATGAATGTAGGACAACTATGTGAGTACCTACCCACTATCATCTTAGATAGATACTCCCCTCGCTTTAGTGATGATAGATCACCACAAGGGGGGAATCTCGGTGACCCTAGGGGGATTGAGATGAAAAGTGATATGATGATGAGTGAAACCTTTATAGGTCAATATTGGAGATGAAGAATGGCTTGGGAAAAGAGTCTTTTGAAGGAGGATATGGCTGCCAAGTGTTTTGTACCTGCAAAACAATATTAGCCCTGCCTAAAACAAGACAAATGATCATAAACCAAGCCTTTTATCAAAGGGGATCAAGCAAGGGTCCTTGTTGTCCCAAATCACAGTAGTATGGAAATATACAAATCAACAAACAAATATTTTACTAGATGAAAAATTAACCATCCAAAACATCAAATAATTATTGGGTAATCAATCCTTAATCATGTAGATAATATCTCAATACTTAAACACGAGTTTTGATGGGAAAATAGGGCTGCAAAAAGATGTTATCAACAATATACTAATTTGTTTTGTTTCTTAATATACATATGTTTGTCTAGTTGATGATGCTCTTTCTAGCCATGTGCAACCTCCTCATGTGCCTCTACCAACATCTAGCACTCAACACACTTCCTCCACAAAGTTTCATATCCTCCAATGACATGTTACCCCCTTGTACCATGGTCATTATTGTTTATTATGTATTATTCATATTATAGCCATTATGATTGCTTAGACACTAATCATCATAACACCTTATGAACATTAATACATTGTGACTCATGAATAGAGAAACCGCCTTAAACAATAAGACCCATAACTATTATGACCCTATAAACATTATACCTCCTAACTATTATGATCTCTGATATAATTACCCCTAACCACTATGACACTAGTATACCCCGTGATCCTTATGATCCTTTACATAATCACCACTAAACACACTATGACCCTAAACACACTAACCCCCAAATATAGTAACCCCTTGAAAAAATCACCTCGTCAATCACTTTGATCTCAATGACACTAACCCCTAATACACCATGACCATGACACTAACCACCAAATATAATAACACCCTAATATGCTTTGACCCTAAACACACTAACCTCTTGATACACTTTGACCCATAACCTCTATGACCCCTCATGAAATCAACACCTAACACATTATGACCTTGAACTAAAACATGTGTTGTTTATGACTAGCCTTCCAATCAACTAATGGGGATCAATTAGTATGCTCATACAAAAATTCTCATCAACATAATGGTGACTCCATATGGGAGGAGCTTCCTTTGTTTTTCAATGTTCTCTTAGGATTGGATCAATGGATTTCTTTTCTTTGGTTTTTTCTTTGTAGCCTTTGTCCATCTTAGATCCATGTTATTACATTGTTGCAAACACATTCCCTATCTTTATTTTTATAATTTTGATGGGGTTTTTTTTTATCTATGTAATTGTTTCTAACTTCCAGATGCCTTGGGCATAACTTTGTGAGAAGAATCCTGCATGCATCACCACTTGGATATAAATGTCTTGAGAAAACCCATGCCCAACCTAGTTTTTGGAATTTCATTGTTTTATTTTGTAGATTTGAATCTTCCTTCATTTATTATATGTTGTCTTTATATGAATAGCTAGGGAAGTCTCCCCAAGGAGGACACACCCCTCAACTTCTACATAGTGATTCCTAGCTCATCAAGCCTTTACTTAGCAACACCTAGCTTCAAGGAAAACATTTCATCATTCCCAACAATTAGTTAAGCATTTACTTGATATGTGAGCATGTAGTTGCACCTTTTCAAACTTTAAGCTATGTGCATTAGTATTTAATTGTTTTTATCTCGNCTAGCCATGTGCAACCTCCTCATGTGCCTCTACCAACATCTAGCACTCAACACACTTCCTCCACAAAGTTTCATATCCTCCAATGACATGTTACCCCCTTGTACCATGGTCATTATTGTTTATTATGTATTATTCATATTATAGCCATTATGATTGCTTAGACACTAATCATCATAACACCTTATGAACATTAATACATTGTGACTCATGAATAGAGAAACCGCCTTAAACAATAAGACCCATAACTATTATGACCCTATAAACATTATACCTCCTAACTATTATGATCTCTGATATAATTACCCCTAACCACTATGACACTAGTATACCCCGTGATCCTTATGATCCTTTACATAATCACCACTAAACACACTATGACCCTAAACACACTAACCCCCAAATATAGTAACCCCTTGAAAAAATCACCTCGTCAATCACTTTGATCTCAATGACACTAACCCCTAATACACCATGACCATGACACTAACCACCAAATATAATAACACCCTAATATGCTTTGACCCTAAACACACTAACCTCTTGATACACTTTGACCCATAACCTCTATGACCCCTCATGAAATCAACACCTAACACATTATGACCTTGAACTAAAACATGTGTTGTTTATGACTAGCCTTCCAATCAACTAATGGGGATCAATTAGTATGCTCATACAAAAATTCTCATCAACATAATGGTGACTCCATATGGGAGGAGCTTCCTTTGTTTTTCAATGTTCTCTTAGGATTGGATCAATGGATTTCTTTTCTTTGGTTTTTTCTTTGTAGCCTTTGTCCATCTTAGATCCATGTTATTACATTGTTGCAAACACATTCCCTATCTTTATTTTTATAATTTTGATGGGGTTTTTTTTTATCTATGTAATTGTTTCTAACTTCCAGATGCCTTGGGCATAACTTTGTGAGAAGAATCCTGCATGCATCACCACTTGGATATAAATGTCTTGAGAAAACCCATGCCCAACCTAGTTTTTGGAATTTCATTGTTTTATTTTGTAGATTTGAATCTTCCTTCATTTATTATATGTTGTCTTTATATGAATAGCTAGGGAAGTCTCCCCAAGGAGGACACACCCCTCAACTTCTACATAGTGATTCCTAGCTCATCAAGCCTTTACTTAGCAACACCTAGCTTCAAGGAAAACATTTCATCATTCCCAACAATTAGTTAAGCATTTACTTGATATGTGAGCATGTAGTTGCACCTTTTCAAACTTTAAGCTATGTGCATTAGTATTTAATTGTTTTTATCTCGGTCATTGGGTTGTTTTCTATGTGCATTAATGTTTAGTTATTTATCTTATCCATTGGGTTGTGTGGACCCATTGTAATCTTACGTAAGGCCATTGGTCAGGATGAATAAAGTAATCCATTTTCCAATGAGGCTCTTCACATTTGTTGTCATTTCCCTTTGTTTTTGGGTTAACTTTGTATTTAGGTTGTGTGCTTCCCTTTCATGTTAGAGTTTTTTGGTTTGAGAGGTATTCACTTTCATAATTTGGTATTAGAGCATTGGTCTAGGCCTACTCTCTCACATTTTTAGTTTCTTTTAGCTTCATGCCCCACCTAGAAATCATCTCTCATATTTGGAGTGTGCCCTCCCACCCAAATCTACATTGATGCTTAATCTCAAGCCATTCCCTGCTTTAGTCCGAAATTTAAGTGGAATCCTTGATTTGGAAAGAAGATTTTTTGCAATTTTGGTTCCTTTGGAGAAACACCCTCCCACCCAGATCTCGGGTGGAGTTTTCTCAAGTCAATTCATTAATTTTTCAATTATTTCCCCTTAGATTTCTCTTGGAGACTATCTACTAACCCAAATCATTTCCTCCTTCCCTTTGGCTGGATCACCCTATCCCAACACACCTTCCTTCTCTATTGCACTAGGGTTCTTTCGAAGCTAGGGTTTCCAGATTCTCTCCCCTCATAGTGACCTCTTTTTGTCATGCCTTCTCACGAAAATTCCTCTTTGAATGAAGGAGAATCATCCCTAAACAAATTTATCCATGTAGTAGCCAATGGACTCCATGAATACTCAAGAAAGAAACCTCAAACTTCCATTTTTTTAGTTGTATACATGTATCACCTTATCAAAATATGGTGTGGACAAATGAATGGAGAGAGCTTAGACTCATGGATTTGTAGCCTCGTAGCCTACTTCTAGACCAGTATGGATATGAGGGAAGCTCAATTATCACTCCTAGCTAATATCCATTTAGAAATGTTCTCTCAAACTTAGTGGTAGTCACAATTCACAACACCAGAACCATACAACGAAATTAACGGTGATGCTACTTCTAGCTTTGCTCCAAATCCCATCACCACTTGGAATGCATGTTGTGAAGTTTCCATGATTGAGAGAAACACCCTTGATCGAGCCTTTATTAGTGCCTTACCCATTGAATACAAAGTAAAGAAACACCCTCATTTACAATCATATTGCCACCCTACCACTTCAGCTAACCATAATCCTCACAACCCTAATCCTAGCATGTTTCCTTCTCTTTCTTGTCTTCAGAACCCTAAATTCATTGTCCCTATTATTCTATAAAACCTACACACCTTATGCAACAAATTGACAAGTTCTAAAATGTCAAGCTACATCCAACGCCTTGTATATCAAACAATCTAACTATAAATATGAAGAACCCCCCATTATTTCCTACCCTTAATCAAATCCAGAAATCATTACTTTACCAAACCTAGCATGAAAGATCCATCTCTCCTTCTCTTGACCTAAGACAATACCATTATTTTCATTCATAATTGCTAGATTAAATACTACTTGACCACCATCATACTCGACAATGATAGTCAAAAGAACCTCATGTCCAATGATTATATGCAATGCTTATAGCCCCCACAACTCTCCATCCCTCTCCATATCATCTGGGTTGAGTATAGCAACACCACCCTCATGTGCTAATTAATAAGATATTTGCAATTTTGTTTTCCATTGGTCTTTTCAAAGACACCATAGATTGTAATGTCTCTCTGCTTGGTTGTTTTGATATGATCCTAGGCCTCCAATACCAACAAAAACGTAGGGCTCTCTATGAAGCTCATTGTAGTATCTATACTCTCTTCAAAGTTGACAAAGCATACACGTTAACCATTACTATTGTTCCTCTTTCTCGCCCTAGTGCAGTTCTACAATTAAGCCTACATAAATGTCTCTCACATTTTCTTCCTCTAGCTACACCACCACCACCACCACCACTTACCTTGTAGTATATCTTTTCCTAAGCCATCCTTGCTATCCATATCTTGTAACCCTCTCAGTACAAAACCCCCATGGCCTATTGCCCCATTTTCTTAAAAAAACAAAGTTTTTAGCTTCTTTTGTTGATTTCACGTTTTGGGTTTTTAGTTTTTATTTTTTGATTTCACATGCAAAGTAACATACAATACTAAGTCATGAGAAGAAACTTGGAGTTCTTTTTAAAATTTTATTGAGATATTTAATCGGGACAGTTGCAACTTAGTCCCTGCATATGGACAGTTGCAATGAGATTTCAGCCGTATTGTTTGATTTGAGTATAGGGTGCATTACAAGATAACAAGAAAACTTTGGCGCGTCTACAAATGCTCTTGATCCTTTGTACCATTACAATAAGTTAAAATGCTCTTGACCATTTAGATTCGTTATTACAATAAGTTAAAATTAATTGTAAGCTCTTGATCCTTTCTGCCATTACAATAAGTTAAAATGCTTTTGACCATTTAGATTAGTTATTACAATAAGTTAAAATTAATTGTAATAAAGTCTTGTAGTTACAGTTTCCATCGAAATATGGAAAATAAAAAATTAATTAAATTTGACAAAGGATAAACCTCCAACTACAGTAACCTCAGAAAATTTTCACTTCCAAATCCTTGAATAACGATTTACCTAGAATGGTAAGGACGGTGAGTTAGTTACGAAACCGTGTAACCTCAGAAAATTTTCTTCAAGATCCTAGAGGAACGATTTACCTAGAACGGTAAGGACGGTGAGTTAGTTACGAAACCGTGTAACCAGAGAATTTTTTTCTTCAAGATCCTCGAAGAACGATTTACCAATATCTTTATTGTTCAATGTATTCAATATGATCCTAAATTCGATATTTTTTTTGCTTCTAGATCCTCGAAGAACGATTTACCAATATCTTTATTGTTGAAGGTATTCAATACGATCCTAAATTTGATTTAGGATTTCGTTTGGTTAATAGTTTTATGGAGTTGTTTGAATCTGTAGTAAATTGTTCATATAAAATTAACTTTAAAATAAATTTATTTCCATCAAAACTAAAGGAATTCAAATTAAGAGTTTCCTCATTTGAAAATTGATTTATCTCATTAAAAAAAATGAATTTTAAACACATAAAAAATAAATGTGATATTTAAATATTGACTGCTATAATTGTTTTTTAGATCTATCATTGCTCATGAGAATCATTATAGTACTTATAAAATTTTGGGATTCACGACTTTTTTCCAGATGAGAAATTAACTTGCTGGGAACCCACCCCGATACTTCCCCACATAGTGGATGATATGGGAGTGGAAAAGCAGCAGTCCCAGGGACTCATAGCCAGGCTTGAACCTGTGACCTCTCCCCAAACTGAGAGAATGTGCCCACATCTTGCCAACTGAGCTATCCTTTGGGACTTTGGGATTAACGACTTGATTCAATTGATTTATAACACAGGACTTTGGGATTAACGACTTGATTCAATTGATTTATAACACAGGAGGAAATATTGAAAGTAGCGCTACATTAAATAAAATATATTGGACAGCGTAATGGTCTCCACTTGTTCGGATTCACGACTTGATTCAATTGATTTATAATACAGGAGGAAATATTGAAAGGAGCGCTACATTAAATAAAATATATTGGACAGCATAATGGTCTCCACTTGTTCGCATGTTTGCATGCAGTTTGCTTTGATGCCATGTGTGCATTAGTCTTCTCTTGGCTTGTGGCTCATAACCCACTTTCAATCCGTGCTATGTCTTTGCCAAGTGAGGCTATGTTTAATGCACGAGGGCACAACTAAAGACATTGTTTTGATATTTCTTTGCAGAGGGCCGATTCAATATTTCCATCGCAGTTTATTCTTGTTATGTCTTTTCCAAGTGAAGTTATCGCCTTCTTTACCAAAATCCATTTCAAAGTCAGATTCAACAAAGAACAACTTGCTAATAAACTAACACAGAAATAGATTTTGATTCTATGTTTCGTGTGTGCAACCATGGGAGCTGGTAATTCCATGAAGTAGAGGAAACTCATGCGTTTAATTGATTCTCTCTTTTGCACGTGAACGAATTCTATTAGACTTTTCGTCATCGATCAGTCGTGTGACATTGTGTGGAATTTGAGTAGTACTAACTGTTGTTTTTCTAATTTTTCTCTAATTTTAATGAAGTATATATATATATATATATAAAGAGAGAGAGAGTTTGAGTGGGTCTAATGGTTAACAACATGTGTTTCCTTTTAAGAGGTCATAATGGTTAAGAACATGTGTTTCCTCTTAAGAGGTCACAGGTTCAAATCCAGAGGGGGTAGGGTATGTATACCTTCGTAAACTTTACCAGTAAACTTTACCAGTCAAATCGCTGGGCGGAGGGAGGTCCCTTGTCCCACAAACAAGGGGGTCTCATACACCAATTTGGTGTGCTGGCTTGACCGTGACCTTAAAAAAAGATTATTATTATTGATTATTATTATTATTATATAAATGGATGCAAATTCTCTCCGAAGGAAGAAAAAATTGTAGTACAAATCCAAGCAAAGTTGAGGAATAAATGGGCCAAGATTGCCTCGTATTTACCAGGAAGAACAAACAACGATGTCAAGAACTTCTGGATCACACGCCGGAAAAGCATAATGTGAGCATTACAACACCCCAAATCACAGTCTGTTGATGTTGTTGACTTCCCAAAAGTTGGTTGTTTATCAAACTTCTCTCCATTTGAGGTAAATCTATCCAAGCCTATAATAAAAAAACAAATGATATGATCAGGTTTTTTATAAGGAAATCAATTTTTTTGGAGGTTAAACATCTTCTCTAATACATAGATTTTTAACTTGAACTTGAGCTCCAGTAGCGTTTGAACTTGAGCTTTTGAGCTGATTCAAATGATGCAGTAAGAAGTTGAAAGCCTAACTAAAGACAAAGAGGAACTTCAAGAAAAAATATGCTGAGAAGTCCAGGTAAAATAGAAAATCTGAAAATGGTTAAAGACAATAAAATATAACACATATGTGAAAGCATGTCTATTTCGTTTCATGATTTCTGTAAAACAGAAGCATAATCTCTTACAGTTTCGATTTTTCAGGCATAAAACAAAGCTCGAAGAGCTGTATGATGCGTTGTGAAATGACTACGAGCAAACAAAGCGTTCGGAAATACAACCTAGTTCTAGCTGTTTTCTTCAGAGAACGACGGTCTAGAGACTTGTATAATGAAGAGAATGACCAGATGCCTTAATTTCGAGAGGTGGATGCAATTTAGCAAGAGAGATTTCAATTTCAGAGATTTCTAATAACTGAATGTTGATAGAAATAGGGATTAGTATGGTTTGGTTTAGGCATTAACATGTGGCTTCACTGAAATAGATGACAGAGCAATATAAACAAAGTATTTTTCTAGCGGCAAGATGAAACCTTTAATGGCAATGGCACTTATAGGCTGCTGAGATCCTGTACAAAGTCACTCTCCATCTGCTGCTGGGATCCTATATAAAATCACTCTTCGTTTGCAGATCGAGATTCAATATTCATAACAGGTACTAGCTCTCAAGTTTCTTTCTGGTTTACTTCCGATTTTAAAGCATGATACAACTAGCTCTCAAGAGTAATGGTGATACAATTTCCAAGTTTCAGGTCCTACACCCGGTGAAGCAGCTGTTGTTGCCAGTTGTTGCCACTCTGAGATGTAAATAAATATGGGATATTGAGTATGGACTATGGATATGAATAGCTCGAAACATTTAATGTTTTAAACTAATGTTAGTTTAAAACTTAGCATTAATTCACCTTTACCATACATGTCATGTTTCCTAAGTTTGTTTCACTCAAAATAGCTCATATGAGGCCAAATAAGTCCTCAAAATTTTTTATTGGTTAAAAATATTGTTGTGAGGATTTGATATGGTGATAAAAAGTGAAAAACCAAATGATTTTCCAAACTTTGGTTTAAAACATATTGAAGTGTGCACCCAAGTATTAATAAACAATGAATCGATTACTATACTCTCTAGCGGGACTAATAATGTATTATGGACATTAAAGGGATGGGACTAATAATGTATTATGGACATTAAAGGGATGTGTAAGGATATAATGGTCAAATATAAGATATGGAATGTATTATGGACATTAAAGGGATGGGACTAATAATGTATTATGGACATTAAAGGGATGTGTAAGGATATAATGGTCAAATATAAGATATGGTCTAAAGGCAGTGACTAATAATGTATTATGGACATTAAAGGGATGTGTAAGAATATAATGGTCAAATATAAGATATGATAAGATATGACCTAAAGGCAGGGACTAATGTATTATAGACATTAAAGGGATGTGTAAGAATATAATGGTCAAATATAAGATATGATCTAATGTGCAGTGATTTGATAAGTAAGCATATGAATGTTTAGGGAAAAAAATCTATAATTTTATTTATAAAAAAAAAATTTATAAAGTTATATGTTTCATGTTATTTAAAGTGTTCAACAATTAATTAAATCTTTCTTTTAAACTTCTCATAAATATTAATAATAATTAATATTAATAATAATTATCATGAGAACTTTTTGGATATGTAATATTAATAATAATCATCATTAAGAGAGAACTTTTTGGATATGTAATTTACAAGTTATTGCGCATCTCCTCTCAATACTTATAGATTTAGGGTTTCTTTTAAATGTTCGATAGATTTGGGATTAAGATGAATTCTCTTGATAGATTCAGGATTAAGATGAATCTAGGCTGGTATTTTATGATCAATTCAAAATTATGCATGCCACCATCTATCCAAGTCAATTTGCATTTTGAATTTAAGCATTTTAAATTTAAGATGGGACGACAAAAGCAAAGCGTCATTATATCCATTCTACCATCAAACACTTCAAATTTAATGGATAAGCAACTCTATCAACTTGGTTTTATTGCAACCCTAGGCGAAGATGGGATAATGGAACCTGTAATGGGTTTGGGCACACTTCAAATTTAATGGAGAAGAAACTCTATGAAATTGGTTTTATTGCAACCCTAGGCAAGGATGGGATAATGGAACTTGTTATGGGTTTGGGCGGTTGACTTTTGAGAGGCTTCCCCAACTCAGCAGTAATCCTCGACTTGATTTTGGTGTATCCATGAAGGTGTTACTTAGAATATGAGATGAGTATCATTGTTAATTACCCAATTTCATTTTTCCTGCGCATTCTCGGGTTAGAAATTGGTGGTGAAAGTGTTGTTCTCAATGTCAACATAGTATAGTATTTTACAAAGTGCGTTTATGGCAAGCCATAACCATCCACAACAATGCCCTGAGATCACCGACATTTGTTGTGTTGTTCGAAGACAAAAGGTATCATAGATAAATAGGAAAACCATAGCAAGAAGAGTTCATGCTCGAGAGGAAAACCATAGCATCAGGTTAACAAAATATAATAGGAACAATGGGAACTCTGTAACAAAAGAGACAAATTCCAATTTCAGAACATCCATTGGCTTAGATGAAGAAGAAAACAATGACAAGACTATTCACCAAATGCCAAGGAAGTGGGCATGGATGGCATGGACCAGTACCCTCAACCTTCTCCTATGGTACGAGAGGAAGCTTTTTCAAGTTTTACAAAGTGGATCTAATTTTAAGTGTCTTTTTCAAGCTTTCTACTGGCAGAATATTTTGGACACCATCTGTGAAGGTGAAAATTTTCATCATGCATAAATTTATTGCTCCTCTAGTAAATAACTCAAAAGATCAAATTCATTGAAATATCGAAGAAAGAACAGTCGAAAGGACAACTTTGCTTCTCATGACAAAACACATACAAATTATTCACTGAGAGGTAAACATGCCACCAACAAACAATTCTATGCAGGTCAAATAATTGTGCTCCCTGGAAAATAAGTAAACCAAAATGACTGGTAAATGTGCATCCTCATCAAAGATTTTTATTCACAATTAACACAGCCATTTAGAGACTTTAACAAAAGGTTCATGTGCGCCCACTCGGTAATTTTACCATCTCAAAAGCCTATGAAACTTATGTGTGTGCTCTTATACCCCTATCAATGCTCAATCCTTAAAATGGGGCACCGATATCACCTCTTAATAAATTTTTATCCCAATTACTGATACTTTAAGCATCTAAAAAGAAATCTTCATGCAACAATATATCCAAGCAAGAAATACTCGTTTTTGCGGTGGAAAGCTAGATAAAAACGTTAAAATAGAAATACACATCTCGAAAACATATACTCCTTAGTTGAAAGGTGAGAAACCAGAGTCATTATTGACATCACTTGTCGATAAGATATAGAAATACTAGAAAAAATAGATACGTATACTCCTTAGTTGAAAGGAGAGAAACCAGAGTCATTATTACCATCACTTGTCAATTACAGATGCAAATATTTCAGCAAAGAAAGGGAGACTTAATTTCATAAAAGGGACCAATTATAGAGGCAATTTATCCTCACAACCGTAGGAATCCGAAAGAGTTCACTGCCTTTAAAAAATTGATGCAAATATCCCTTAAGTTGAAAGGTGAGAAACCACAGTCAATATTGCAATCACTTATAAATTACCAAAATGTGTTGTTTGAGTGGGGGAACATATTCATCTATACCACCAATTTAGAATGGGAGATTCATATACGACAACATATTCATCTATACCAATGTGAATAGAAAATTAATTAGGACGAATGCCATTACCTCGTTGTAAAGCTATCTACCTGCAAGTATTTGTGTGCTACGAATCTTTTTCCGTAATTGTTAGTCATTAACCCAAATCAAATCTCAACAACTAAAGTATGCTTGATTTATTTTGGGATCATAAATCAACAAAACCTCTTATTGAGCACATTTGGTTAAATACCAAAATTGAAATAAATTCAGCCTGTAAAATTATGTTGCTACAGTCACAGCATATATTCCTTTACAATCCTTCCGTGCAAAAAACGTCAACGTTTTAAAAAATTTCAAAACACATTCTACTTACGGAAAACCATGTATCTAAAAGAAAAGAAAAAGTATGCATGTATGCTTTTTTTTTCAAAATTTGCCTTTTGAGATCCACATCTACAAAATATTCAAGCACATTCGCATAAATCCCCAAATTGAAACAAATTCAGCATATGCAATTACATTGCTACAGAAACACATTTTTCAACAGTTCCCCCCTTCAGTGCTCAAAAACAACAAATTAATTCCACCCATAAATGAGTTGAGCAATTTCAAAACACATTCTACGTGTAAAACCATGTACATAAAGCATAAAGCAATGAAAAACTTTTCGTCCAAGTGAACATCGCCTTCAAGTACTTAATAGCAAATTTCAACAACTAAAGTATGCTTTTTTGCTTTTTCTCAATTTTGCTTTTTGAAATCACACATCTACAAATTATTCAAGCACATTCGGTTAAATCCCCAAATTGAAACAAATTCAACAAATGCAACTACCCTGCTACAGTAAAACGACCCATATATGACTTTAGAAATATCAAAACACATTCCACTTGTTTCACATATAAAACCATCTATAAAGCATAATTACATAAAAAAAATTGTAGGGCAATAGAAAACTATTCATCCAAGTGCTAAGAATTCTAGATAATCAGTAGATATTAATTCAAAGGAAATTTCAACAACAAAGATATGCTATTTTGCTTTTTGGGACCATATATCTATATCTATAAATTATTCAAGAACATACATATAAACCCCCAAATCGAAACAAATCAACCTGCACAAATATTTTGCTACAATAACAAAATATTTTTTAACACTCCTACTCAGTCATCAAAAACATCAACGAATTAATTCCACCCAAATATGTCTAAATTCGAATCATAGCCCACATGTTTCAGATATAGGCAATCTTAAACTAACAAATCTGACATCACAACAGTAGTAAGTCTTTAACAATTCATCCCGAATATCTCTTAAAAAAATTTAAAACCTATATCACATTGTAATTTCAACATTAAATATCCATTCACATTAAAACAGCAAGTGTGTGATTCAGAAGGTCCATTCTTAACCGTAATCACATACTTTGTAATTGAGTAAACACTCTCCTAACCAGTCCCCATAAGTATAATTTTAGTGGCATGATGTAGAGAAAGCAGTCAATGGCAAACTACTTTTTGCCACTTTTCTTCAACCCTGTTCCACCAAAACTACCCTTCTGTGATGCCTTAGCTTTTAACTCCTTCAAAGCCTGTCATCAAGAAAATAAAAAGGAAATCGTATATAAAACCCTTTTGAAATAAAGAAACATAACCAGAAAGTACTATGATCCTTTAGTAATACTAAAATTCAAGAAAATAATAAGAAAGCATACCTTCTCCTCGTCCTTCTTCTTCTGAATGTGAGCTAGATCAGCCTGCAGCCAAACCAAAAACAAAAGGACCAGACAACCTCAGTATATCATTTAAAACTTGTACAATACAATGATTCATATAGTACAGAAATCTCTTTTGGAATGGTTGAATCAAATCATAAAAGCTGAAGTATATCAATCATCTAATTTGGCTGGCATCTTCCTCTACATTCCAGAATCACAACCAATATGTGCTTCCCTTTGATGAGTCTGTAAAACAAGATCTGGATAACAGATAAGTTTATAAAAAAATACCTGAATAAAAGATGATCAATATACAGGACTACAATGTCCAAACACACAATCACTACATTAAACTAAATTCATTATGGAAGCCCTGCAAATTCTACATGCAYAGTAAAATAATTACATTTAATGAGACAGCTAACTTCAATTAAGTGTATCTCTAAGCTTATATACGCAGCACCAAAATATTTCCCTGCCTTGGGTGCATAGTCGTGTACTGGGATAAAAGAAATTAAGAACAATGCTATGACCATATTCAACATGAAAAGCACAAAAAAATAGCAAACACCAAACCTAACCAATCATAATAAATAAGGAACTAGACTTTTTCCAGGAATTTTAGCTGCCTTGTAAGATTTGAGAGTGCCAACATTTCTGGAACATATTTCTTCATCTACAGCCGTAGGAAAACACTTCACCTGATTGAATTGGGTTCCAGTGCACCTAGCAAATGACAAATTGACAACTCGTATTATCCAATTACTATCTTACAGCACAATGGTCTTCAGGATTAGCTGTGATTCCAATTTGCAAGGTTAATCAGCCGAAGTTTCATGCCCCCATTTCTTGTGAAACATCCTCCTCCCATGTAACACAGGTCTAACTACAACATAAGGGGATAAAACTCCATCCCAAAAACAATAGAATCCTCAATTTTACTCTATGTTAATAACCTCCATATTCCCACAACAATGGAATCCCTAATGTTAAATTTTGGTGATCTGTTGAATCTGAATAATATAATTACTCTCCCATGATTCTAATGATGTTATCATGGACCCTACTGACAGACAACCTTCTAGTTTGCATTTAAAATCCCTTCCAAAATACTTTCAAACAGGAAAAATGATTTTCCCTAATGTGATAAGAAATGAAAAATATATATTAACTTAACACCATGAAAAAGTTAACTTTTGTGCATGTAGCTTCATCAAGCAAAGGACTGGAATAACAACATCCTTTGAAGTACATAAAATGGAAAACAAAAACTCAGCAATGGGAATCTATGAGAAAGAGAAGAGAACCCTTACTGGCGAGCCTTCCAATATAAAAAGAAAACTAGCATAGCTGACTCAGTTGCAAAACTAAAAAATAACAAACCACTAAAATACCTGTAATACTTACAACCCTAAGTTACCTCAAACAGGAAAGGGAAACAGTTAAGGGTAGGGCTTTTGAAAATGCACTTTCAAAATTTTAGAAAATTACGTGTGTGAACATAGATAGTATATAAATTCAAAAAGAATATGTATTACAATATTAACATAATACAAATAATAAATATATTAAGCCCAAACCCATCTAAACACAGGTCAGAGATGGACCTCAAGGTTGTAAAGAACTGAAGTGAAATACAAATAATAAATATATTAAGCCCAAACTCATCTAAACACAGGTCAGACATGGACCTCAAGGTTGTAAAGAACTGAAGTGAATATTAGACAAAAGTGTACATTGGTTAATTTAATTAACCTCGTCCTTTTAATCCAATTTATATAGTTTATCAAGGTGTGTGAAGCAGCATTTCCACTGTCCGATAAATTGGAATGGATTAAAGTCAAACAACATCTTCCCACAACATGGCTAAGAAAAGCAAGAAAAAGTTTATAGTTCCAACAGAATTCTATGCAAATGGAAACTAATCAGTCCTAGCTTTATTTTATTGGTCTTTCAGTTCAGATTTTTTCAGGGCTTTACTTATGCTGAAGCAATTTTTTATTTGCTATGGTCAGGGCTTTCAATGGAAACCTGAGAGAATAAAATCCTACAACTACAGATTATAAATAAACTCACCTCGTCATACTCGGCCTTATCCTTCTTTGGCTGCTTGAGGGGCTTAGCCTTTCCACCTGAACCAAAAACCCAAAATAACCGCACATAAAATCAAACCCTAAGATAAATGTTTATCAACGACGATTCAAAGAGTGGAAAAAATTTAAGGATCCAAAAAAGATATTGCGAACATATCAATATAGATTTATTATTCTGCAGATCAGCGGAGTTACAGGGAAAGATGTGCTTCTTTAAAAACAATAAATTTATTCGGCAAGAATAGATTACCATGGCTTGCAAATTAAAATCTATGGCAGGAGAGACAATTGCTGCAAATTTACCGTGACCTAACCTACACGACGAAGTGAAACCCTAGAAAACGCTGAAATAAAAAAATAAAAATAAAAACAGGGGAAAGGGAATCGAACTCGTTACCTTGCTTGCTCGACATGGTCGCTGTGTATATGGGGACAGACTGTGAGAGACTCTTGCCTTCCTTCTCGAACCCTTACTTGCCACGCCAAAATGGAAAGGTGTAAGCCCGGCTATATATACCCTACTGGATGTATATTCACTGCATATATTTTCGCCTAGATTTGTTGAGACGTATATTGAATACCCGTTGCTTGACGGGAACTTTGTCTGTTATTCGCCCTTTCGTATTTCGCTGGAGCTTAGCGCATCATCTCGCAACTTTACAAGTTGTCATATGCTTTAAAAAGATTCTTATACAACACGCACATCTCGAGTTATTCGATGGCTTTGTTATTCGTCGGCCACATCTTATGTCATAGCATTTTATGTCGTGTTTTGTGGAATTTTTTTTAATTTGGAGGGGTTATTTTTAAAAATAATAATATAAATTTATATTTTAATTTTGGAATTTCGTAAATATAAAAATAAAAGTTACTCGATGGCTTTGTTGTTCGTCGGCCACATCTTATGTCATAGCATTTTATGTTGTGTTTTGTGGATTTTTTTTAATTTGAACTGGTTATTTTAAAAAAGTAATAATATAAATTTATATTTTAATTTTGAAATTTCGTAAATATAAAAATAAAAATTAGATCTAAGCATTTATTTTGATTCAAAGTTAAGATTTATAATTATTTTATTATTATTGTGATAAACATACTTAGATTTAGTGTTATGAACATACATAAACATAAAGCAAAGTAACAAGTATAATATCTTATATGATAGTATTATAATATTTTTAAGTCACTTTTATGTATGTGTTGTGAGCCTTTACATTTATTTTGATTCAAAGTTATGATGGATATATTATACCATTGTTAGTTATTTTTATGTTAGCCTTATGAACCTTCACATTTATTTTGATTCAAAGTTATGATGGATTTATTATACCATTTTTAATCACTTTTATGTCATGTCTTTTTAATCTTTGCATTTATTTTGATTCACAGCTATGATTTGTTTTATTATTATTATGATGGATTTATTATACCATTTTTAATCACTTTTATGTCATGTCTTTTTAATCTTTGCATTTATTTTGATTCAAAGTTATGATTTGTTTTATTATTATTGGGGCGAATGTATACTTTTATGTTATGTCTTGTGAATTTTTGTATTTATTTTGATTTAAAATTATGATGGATGTATGTTTGTTTTATCATTATTGGAGTTAATGCATCTCTATATTTAGCATTACAAGCATCCATTAGCACAATACAAAAGGGTTTTTCTTCAACTATGTAGGGTCGAGTAGGTTATCTATTACCCTAAAATTGTCCAAATCTTACACTTTGCCCAATTGCTATTGTGTGGACTAGTACACATCCACAATTGCGAGTACAAGCATTAATAGGTCATTGAGAGGACTTAAACCTCAGTTGATCTACATTAAATTCCCGCTTTCATGATTAAGCAAACCACACTTGATCACCAATGTTTTTTATTTAAAAATGATGGTGAGTAATACATTAGATCTCAATTTTTTCCTTATTCTAATTTGTTAGTGATACCCATCTACATAGTTGACATGTTTCTTCTACCCATTTCACTTTATCAACCACATATAATCATATTTCTAAATCATATATTTCTTTTACCACTCGTATCTATATGGATTGATGATAATTTATTAATTAAATATTTTTAATAATAACAATCTAATTTTAAGGTTACAATGAAGCTAGACACCAAATTGGTGTATGAGATCCCCTTGTTTGTGGGACAAGGGACCCCCCTCATCACAATGATTTGACCGTTAAAGTTTATGAAGGTATACATAGCCTACCCCCTTTGGATTTGAACCTATGACTTCTTCTGAGGAAACACATGTTCTTAACCATTAGGCCCACTGAGGTTGTTAATTCTGTTAATTTTAAGTAATCTTGTTAATATTTTTTTTTAAATTAATTTAAATTTAAGAAAATGAGAATCATTTTTTTTCCTAGATTACAAAACCCAAGGAAAACCCTCAAGTATTTTCTCTCATTTTGAGGATGGTAACCAAGGTAAGCCCTAGAATCTTCAGGGCACAAAGCATGTCAACAACAAGGCTTGAAGTCATTACAACTATATACGTGTGTTATGAGCTCAACATGTCATTTGCGGGAATTAAACTTGAGTAGGTGTTAATGTGTTTTCCTAACACCCATCAATTAGGTGATTGGGGTGCATATTTGAACCTATGCCTCTTTCAAATGGAGACCAAAAATTTTCAAATTTGGAAATTGTCAAATAACCTCCACCTATTTATCATGAAGGCCCAACGAGTTTTAAAAATTCAGAATTAGTTTAAGTATTGCAGTTCTTCTTCATGAAAGGCCAACGAGGATGGTTTCTCTTTTGAACAAAAGAGAAGAAAATAAAAATACATTAAAAAGAAGGAAATTGTTTGTTTCTATCTTCTCATTTAATATCCATATATGCCATCTTCGCCCATCATTTTACAGAATAAAAAACATAGGTCATATGCCTAAGATATTGCCAATTTTATGCCTAAGATATTGCCAATTTTATGCCTAAGATATTGCCAATTTTCTTCATCTTCTTAAATACCCTGACACTTAGTCTGTACCACATCCTCTCTATACTATTGTCCCATACTTAGCCTATGTGGAGAACCCAACACTCTCATTCCTCTGCATGTACCATCCATCTGCAACCTCCATTTTGTCCTCCACATTCCTCAAATTGTACCCCTTTACTCTCATGCTTAGTCATTTTCCTTAATCTCCATACTCCATACTTTCATTTTCCTTACTCTCTCATTACTCTCCTTAGTCATATTCACACTCCACACTCCACTTCCATACTTTGCATACTTGGTCCATTTCTATTTTTCATTTCTATCCATTTCCATTTTTCATTTTCATACTTAATCATTTTCCACCTTCCATTTTCCATCTCTCCACATTAGCTTGCCTTACACACTCCTTACTTCACTCTACATCACTTTTACTTCACTTTTTACTTCAATCAACACTTTCACACTTAGTCATTTTTCGTACCTTGTGCAGATATTTCCTCATGTGTGGTTCCCTCCCATATACCTTTTCTCTGCACAACTCTACCTCCGCACATGAACTATACTCTACCTCTGAACATCAACTATCCCCTCCCATATACCTTTTCTCCACACAACTCTACCTTCGCACAAGAACTATACTCTACCTCCACAGATGAACTTTCTCTTTGCAAACTATTTCAACACTTAGTTTGTTTTCCAAGTTTTACCGATCCATTACTTTGTGTGGAGATTCTACACTTCAACCTTTTCCTCCGCACACTTTCTACACTTCAACCTTTTTCTTCTACACACTCCTACCTCTGCACAACTCTACCTTCGCACATCAACTATACTCTACCTCTGCACATGAACTTCCTACCTCCACACACTCTCCACACAACTCTACCTCTGCACATGAACTATACTCTACCTATGCACAATTTATTTCCTCACATGAGTTATCTCCACACAACTATTTTAACACTTATTTTGTTTTCCAGGTTATTTTTACTATTTCAACACTCAATTTATTTTCCAAGTTATTTCACTAAGATTACCGAGTGTTACATTCCCCTCCTATTTTTGTGCACCCTTATTTCTTCGTATTTACACTTATTTTATTTTCTCAATTCTTTTTTCTAAGTTTTATTCCCCTGCCCCCTCCTTTGGCATATTTGGACATGTGGTAGTAAGTGTTCCTGTCACATGTGGAAAGTTTATTTTCCAAGATATCATTTGGCCCTGTTATCGCACAGCTTGTAGCTAGGTCAGAAGGCTAAAGGATAGAGGCCAAACTGGCATAACAGGAACCTACCCCACCCAATGTCACCACAATGGGGAGGTTCTTTCTATTCAGGGAGTTTAGCCCAGGGGAGACGTCCCTGGTAACCTGGAGTTTTGAAGAGGCCAAAGTATAAAGGTCAAAGTAGAATTTCCTCCTCACAGGTTACCATCAAGGTTACTTAGTTCGGCTAAATAGCCAATAGAGAAGTGTATGCCCAAATGAGAACACCTGCCTGGAACAAGACGATAGCAAAATAATATATATGCAGGCCATAATTCAGTGGGTTAGTACTTCATATAACTATATGACATCAATATGTAAGCAATTAAAACAACAAATATTAATGAGATCAACATTTTAACAATATAGCAATGGAAAATATCAATTCATCAATAACTATTGAGATGGTGTAGCCAACAATGTGTTTAATCAATTCTTTTACTCAATAAATGTTTTCAACCATCATCTAATTGCTTATCATCAAAAGGCGTTGCGTCAAGATGGAATAACCAAGTATGACGTCAGCATAGCTAGGGTTAGCTAGTTAGTTAGGGTTTCAAATTTAAAAGTTTTGAGAGGTTGTTTGAGCACTATCACTTCAACGTTGTGGATCTAAGATCAATGCCTAGGGGTAGATTGAGTCAATTAAGGAGAGGATGCAAGGTTGAAGGGATAAAAGGCTAAGGACAAGAGGGAAGGGTTCTAAAGTGCTGCAATGGTAGGGCCCTAGAATCAAAACCCTAGGGGAAAGAGGCTCACTCCGGTGTTTCTTAAGCAAGGCCTCGTGCTCTTTCCTCCTTCCTTAGGTCAAACTTGGCAAAACGGCTAGCATATAAGATAAGTTAAAACAAGAGAATGAGGTGAGGGAGAGTGTTGCAATGGAAAGGCTCTATCACCAAACCCTAGAAGATGGACGGCCCTAGGTGTAGATAACCTAGGCCTGGGACATCCCCTCCTTCTTAACTTCTAAAAGCATAGCTAGCACAAGGGGAAGAAGTGAAAAGAGTGTAGCAAAGGCTATGCTCTTCCTTCCTTCTTCAATGGCTGAATATTTCTCTTTTAGGGGACATGAAACAAGGACCTACTTGTGTGCTTGTCACCTAGGGTTTTAAATCAATAAATTTTATAAATAAATGCAAGAATACAAGCCTACAACCATTCAATTAAGAAGTTTTGCAAAAAATACACTTACATATCATGAAGAAATAGCAATGCAAACCCTAGTTGTAAACCTTCCTTCAAGAGAAATGCCAAATATGCCAAGAAAATCCTCCCATCAACAAGTGTGCCTCACTTTAAAAGACCAAATACCCAATAAGGGCGCAAAAAATCAGACCTCACAAGAGAGTGAGTTGTGTGTTATAACCAAAATGAGGATAAAACTCCTCAATATATATTGTATCATGACCTTTAATTAAAATTAGGTCATTAAAAATAGTTGACAAGGCTACAAACCAAAATTATATTGTTTTTACATTAAATTGTTAAATCAAAACCTTAAATGAGCATAAGTAAGACGTCAAGCCCTACTGAGGGAGACGTTGGCCCCCCTTCAAGGAAAATGCAGCACAAAATGACAAACATTGGCCCTCTTTGGGCCTCCAAACCCTGCCACACGTGTCAGTTGCCCTGTCAAACTGCCACACTCTCAAGGTGACGTCAATGGCTCCTAGGTGACATCCTGGGCCATCAAAGGGAAACGTTCCACCTGAAGTGGGTCAACCCCCCTGGGCTAGGCTCAGCCAAAGTGTCCCGAATGGAACGTCCTTCTTCTTCTCAGGTGAAAAAGTTCAATCAAGCACTGTCATGTCTCTGCCCCTGATGGGGTCCCAACAACCATATGATGGGCTCTTTAGCCCCATGGAGGTCCGAACTAATCATCTCCCCATGTGTACCGATTTAACTAGTACCTGTCCGTCGGGCATGGTCCTGCACATCAAAAACTTCGCCCTCCATGGGATCATTAGTCACAGGGATCATAACAATGTTAATCACGTTTCATCATTAATGTTATCAAACATATGCATAAAAACCCCAATATATCATTCAATAGATCAAAGATATTACAAAGACCTACAATACGAGGCCAAAGAAAAAGACAAAATACCCTATTGGGCTAGTATTCATAAGGAAAAGGAAAGTTTCCAAGGGGTATCATCCAAGCCATGTAAAACGAGGTGATGTGGTCAAGGGATGTCCAGACATATGGGTAGAGTGAAAGACAAGGATGCATGATATTACCTGTGGGTGCCTTTGTAGAAGGTGAGTTGTACCCGTCATGGATGCAATTCTTTCCAAGCCCTTTATTGCCTTTATTCTTTTCTTTTCTTTATTTGATTTTTTCCCTTTTTTTATTTCAAGGACTAACTAGAGGACACTACCTTAGCGTGGTGACCAGAGCTGACAGTGTTACCCACAAGCACTTTCACAGAGATGATGAGGCTGGCTTGTGATGAGACCCCCTTTCCCTTGGCCATGCAACCAAAGGTCACTGCCCTGGCGTGGTAACTTGATAATGCCAATGTCATACTGTTAGGTACCCATGAACATAATAGGTTGGCTCATGATGAGACCCCCTATCCTCTTGGCTAGGTCTTGTTTTGTTATTTTTCTTAGGGTCCCTCTTGTTTCTTGCTGAGAGGCTTTTTATTGCCTTCTCGGGGATCCCTAGGCGAGGCATCTCTAGGTTTTATTTTATGGATTTTATCTTTTACCAGCTGTTTTTACCTTCTGGGCCTTTAGCTCCTTCTTCCCACGAGATAAGGTGCAACCCTACAAACAGATCATCCTAATGCCCAGACTAGGGGAATGGGAAAGATGAGCGGGGGATAAAATGAAAAAGTGATGATATGATGGGAGCGGACAATGGCTCTTCAGAAATCCCCCCCAGTGGCAAACCAAAACCTATGGGTACAGGCTTGCTAGGACACCCTGTCAATCCCCCCAACCATGGTCAAGTGGGTCAATGTAAGATCCAAGCAGTTGTCAGAAATAAAAGGAGTAAGATGCATATATCTAAAGGTTATAATGATCAAAAGTGACACATACCATGATACCTGGACTAATTACCTCATGGAGCAAGAGCCTTCTCTGATACAAGTCCAAGTCGAAGGTGATGGATGCTGCTACTGCTGACAAGATGAATTTGATGAAAGAGAAGAAACATGGGCCCTCCAGGGCCATGCTCAGGTCAATCCTGCTCTCGGTACTCCATGTCTAGGACCTGTGGGCCTCGAGACATGATCTCCTAGTTATCCCTAGAAATCGGGGATAACATCTGGCTCCAACTTGGGGACATGTGCTCACC
>ML777786.1:1550919-1571005 GCA_009831015.1 Picea engelmannii
CTAAGTTGTTTTCGTTATGTACCCGGGGCTCTTCAGACCTATTGGTTTCATTCATGTCTTGATTTTCCAACATTGGTGTGTTCAAGACAAACAAGGAATCTTCAAAGTTAGGTTTTTTATGAGTGGCCATGCCCAAATCCTCGAATGGTTCATGTTGTCTTGAGACGTTTAAGACCTTGTTGATGTTTGAGAAAGTTGTGTTCCATTTCCTTTTGGGAGGCATGAGTTTTACCTCAAGAATCTCTGGGAACTTGGGTTCAGCTTCGGTGATATCCTCGTCACTAGATTCCCAAGGGTCATTATTGCATGAGAGATTGACTTGATGGATGTAGTCTTCTAATTCAAGGTTCTTCTCAATCTGGAAAGCAAAATCTTGTGCTTCTTCTAGAGTCGGGGGTGATCGATCCTTGAGAGTAAACTGCAAAACTCCTTCCAACGAGTTCAAGTAGTGTTGGAGGACAACTTCTTCTGAGAAACTAGGCCCGATCTTCTTAAGGAGAAGGTTGAACCTATCATTGAAATCCCTAATTCCCTTGCTAGAGGCTTTGCAAATATCAATGTATTGAGAGTAAAGGGAACTCATGCTTTCTTTTTCACACCAATATTTCTTGAAGGCTTGTTCAAGATCTTCAGGGGTTTTGATGCTTCCTTTCGGGAGTTTGTTAATCCATCTTCTGGCACTTTCGGTGAGTGAGCTCACAAAGAGCCTTAAAAATACATCGGGGTGTTCTTGTCTAGATTTGTGAAACTGGAATGCATCACAGAAGTCGATCCAATGAGAGTCGCCATAGGATCCATCTTCCCCTGAAAACTTAAGTATCCATAACTCAACCTTCTTGGGTAGATCATGTAAACCCCCTTGGGTGCTAAGTAAGCTTAAAGGGCCAAAGAGTTCTTTATGAGACCATTTGGGAGAACTCACAGGGGTGACAGGATTTGTGGAGGTCATAGTAGTAGATGAAAGTATATACTGACGCCCACTACGGGTTGTCATTAGCTCTTTGTGGAGTCACCAGATGATTTGCTTGAAATCATCAAAGAAAAGGGAAAACACCCTAGTGGAGTCGCCATGTAAGCTTGTAAGAAAAGGCTCTAAGGCAAGGCTTACAGAAAATATTTGTCGTTTGAGGAGAATTGACTCAGTGTTCCCCGACAATGGCGCCAAAATGTTATCGCACAGTTTGTAGCTAGGTCAGAAGGCTAAAGGATAGAGGCCAAACTGGCGTAATTGGAACCTACCCCACCCAATGTCACCACAAGGAGGAGGTTCTTTCTATTCAGGGAGGTTAGCCTAGGGGAGACGTCCCCGGTAACCTGGGGTTTTGAAGAGGCCAAAGTATAAAGGTCGAAGCAGAATTTCCTCCTCACAGGTTACCACCAAGGTCAGATAGTCCGGCTAAACAACGAATAAAGAAGTGTATGCCCAAATGAGAACACCTACCCGGAACAAGACAATAGCAAAATAATATATATGCAGGCTATAATTCAGTGGGTTAGTACTTTATATAACTATCTGACATCAATATGTAAGCAATTAAAACAACAGATATTAATGAGATCAACGTTTTATCAATATAGCAATGGAAAATATCAATTCATCAATAACTATTGAGATGGTGTAGCCAACAATGTGTTTAATCAATTATTTTACTCAATAAATGCTTTCAACCATCATCTAATTGCTTATCATCAAAAGGTGTTGCGTCAAGATGGAATAACCAAGTATGACGTCAGCGTAGTTAGGGTTTCAAATTTAAAAGTTTTGAGAGGTTGTTTGAGCACTATCACTTCAACGTTGTGGATCTAAGATTAGTGCCTAGGGGTAGATGGAGTCAATTAAGGAGAGGATGCAAGGTTGAAGGGATAAAAGGTTAAGGACAAGAGGGAAGGGTTCTAAAGTGCTGCAATGGCAGGGCCCTATAATTAAAACCCTAGGGGAAAGAGGCTCACTCCAGTGTTGCTTAAGCAAGGCCTCGTGCTCTTTCCTCCTTCCTTAGGTCAAACTTGGCAAAATGGCTAGCATAAAAGATAAGTTAAAACAAGAGAATGAGGTGAGGGAGAGTGTTGCAATGGCAAGGCTCTATCACCAAATCCTTGAAGATGGATGACCCTAGGTGTAGATAACCTAGGCCTGGGACGTCCCCTCCTTCTTAACTTATAAAAGCATAGCTAGCACAAGGGGAAGAAGTGAAAAGAGTGTAGCAAAGGCTAGGCTCTTCCTTCCTTCTTCAATGGCTGAATATTTCTCTTTTAGGGGACATGAAACAAGGACCTACTTGTGTGCTTGTCACCTAGGGTTTTAACTCAACAAATTTTATAAATAAATGCAAGAATACAAGCCTACAACCATTCAATTAAGAAGTTTTGCAGGAAATACACTTACATATCATGAAGAAATAGCAATGCAAACCTCGGTTGTAAACCTTCCTTCAAGAGAAATGCCAAATATGCCAAGAAAATCCTCCCATCAACAAGTGCGCCTCACTTTAAAAGACCAAATACCCAATAAGGGCGCAAAAAATCAGACCTCACAAGAGAGTGAGTTGTGTGTTATATCCAAAATGAGGATAAAACTCCTGAATATATACTGTATCATGACCTTTAATTAAAATTATGTCATTAAAAATAGCCGACAAGGCTACAAACCAAAATTATATTGTTTTTACATTAAATTGTTAAATCAAAACCCTAAATGAGCATAAGCAAGACGTCAAACCCTGCTGAGGGAGACGTTGGCCCCCCTTTAGGGAAAATGCAGCACACAATGACAAATGTTGGCCCTCTTTGGGCCTCCAAACCCTACCACACGTGCAAGTTGCCCTGTCAAACTGACACACTCTCAAGGTGACATCAACCCCTGAAGTGGGTCAATCCCCTTGGGCTGGGCTCAACCAAAGTGTCCCAGATGGAACGTCCTTCTTCTTCTCAGGTGCAAAAGCTCAATCAAGCACTGTCCTATCTCTGCCCCTGATGGGGTCCCAACAACCATCTGATGGGCTCTTCAACCCCATGGAGGTCCGAACTAATCATCTCCTCATGTGTACCGGTCCAACTGGTACCTGTCCGTCGAGCATGGTCCTGCACATCAAAAACTTCGCCCTCCATGGGCTCATTAGTCACAGGGATCATAGCAATGTTAATCATCTTTCATCATTGATGTTATCGAACATATGCATAAAAAACCTGATATATCATTCAATAGCTCAAAGATATTACAAAGACCTACAATACGAGGCCGAAGAAAAAGACAAATTACCTTATTGAGCTAGTATCCATAAGGAAAGGAAAGTCTCCAAGGGGTATCATCCAAGCCATGTAAAACGAGGTGATGTGGTCAAGGGATGTCCAGACATATGGGTAGAGTGAAAGACAGGGATGCATGATATTACATGTGGGTGCCTTTGTAGAAGGCGAGTTGTACCCATCATGGATGCAATTCTTTCCAATCCCTTTATTGCCTTTATTCTTTTATTTTCTTTATTTGCTTTTTTCCCTTTTTTTTATTTCAAGGATTAACTAGAGGACACTACCTTGGCGTGGTGACCAGAGCTGACAGTGTTACCCACAAGCACTTTCATGGAGATTATAAGGCTGGCTCGTGATGAGACCCCCTATCCTCTTGGCTAGGTCTTGTTTTGTTATTTTTCTTAGGGTCCCTCTTGTTTCTTGCTGAGAGGCTTTTTATTGCCTTCTCGGGGATCCCTGGGCGAGGCATCTCTAGGTTTTATTTTATGACTTTTATCTTTTACCAGCTGCTTTTACCTTCTGGGCCTTTAGCCCCTTCTTCCCATGAGATAAGGTGCAACCCTACAAACATATCATCTTAATGCCCAGACTAGGGGAATGGGAAAGATGAGTGGGAGATAAGAGGAAAAAGTGATGATATGATGGGAGCGGACTATGGCTCTTCAGAAATCCCCCCCAGTGGCAAACCAAAACCTATGGGTACAAGATTGCTAGGACACCCTATCAATCCCCCCAACCATGGTCAAGTGGATCAATGTAAGATCCAAGCAGTTGTCAAAAATAAAAGGAGTAAGATGCATATATATAAAGGTTACAATGATCAAAAGTGACACATACCATGATACCTGGACTAATTGCCTCATGGAGCAAGAGCCTTCTCTGATACAAGTCCAAGCCAAAGGTGATGGATGTTGCTGCTGCTGACAAGACGAGTTCGATGAAAGAGAAGAGACATGGGCCCTCCAGGGCCATGCTCAGGTCAATCCTGCTCTCGGTACTCCATGTCTAGGACCTATGGGCCTCTAGACATGATCTCCTAGTTATCCATAGAAATCGGGGATAACAGGCCCTACTCTCAATGGAATAGTCATCAATCTTATTCTTCATGCCGATGATATCGTTCTTATGGCAAGGAGTCCCCATGATCTTCAAAACCAACTAAGAATCATCGAGGATTTTTGCTCCAATATGGGTATGACTATTAATACTGATAAGACTAAGGTCATGATTATTAAATCCACTAAGATCCCTTATGATACCTTTGTATATGACAACAACAACTTGGAGGAAGTGACTTCATACAAATATCTTGGAATTGATATTCACCACAAGCTCAATTGGAATTATAGCATTGAGAAAAGGATTATTGGGGGATGGAAATATTATAGTGGGCTTGAAAACAATTGTAAATTGTAACACACCCAACCCCTAAATGATCTTTTAAGGGGTGGGGCATCATAATTTCGTTTTCCTTGACTCTCTCAAATCCTAATTCCGGGATTTCTATCACATCCTTCTCATCCAGAACTCTCCAAATGCAGATTCCCTCTTCCTCCTGGGACTACGCGACCTCCCAGTCTAGGATCGTTTAATCACTTGAGTCGAATCGACTCTTCGGGCCCCTGCTAGAACCCAAGTCAATCTTCACAGGTCCCCCTTTCTCCAAAGTGCAAGTTCTTCCAAGCCCACGGTCTCTTTCCTGGCCCCTTTGAAGAGTTTGAACAACAAGTGTTATCTTTCCATGCTAGGCCCCTTCCTTCATATGACCTCGGGTTGTGACTCGACGCCTACTCAAAGGGCGCTTTAGAACTTCGGGCTTCAAGCATTTTCACTTCACCACTCGCCAATTCTCCCGAACTCCGAACTGGCGAAGTTCCAAATGACATGAGAGGGATCGACGGTCCCTTCTCCCTTTCCATATCAATGACCCACCGAAACTTCAGGCCCAAGCGCTTTGGAAGTATTGACCCTCTTTCTTGGTTAGGTATTTTTCAGCCTCTTGACCTTCTTTACCTGCCTTCAAAAATTTTTGGACAACAAGCACATTAATCATAGTTTCATGCAAAAACATTTTATTGTTGCATAAATTCTAGAAAAATTTCACAATTTAGCACAATACTCATCTGCACAATTTGTGGATTTGTATCCACGTGATTGTCTTGTTATCCAGGCTCAATGTATTTCCCAAACATACCCATTATGTGCATGATCCCAATCAATAGTTTACAAGAACTATTGGAGTCTCCTCTTCCTTGTGATCACTCACCTTCTAGGCCCAGGCTTAGGCATCCCCTTCTCTGCTACATAGTCCCTCAGGCGATCCATCTTGCCTTGCCGAGGCTTTCTCACACAAGAAGAGTTATAGGTACTTCATTGAGCCTTACAGTCGAGGAGTCCCTCCGGCTTGTGTTACCTCAACACAACATATTCCGGACGATTATGGCTTACCATGCGGTTCTCATGGCTCAACCATAGTCATTATTCATGCTTTTCAGCTTGACAGCCTTCATCTGTCCTTTCTGGACAGACATTTTCTTCTCACCTATATTGCAGGTATACAAAAATTCATGAGACATCATCATAAATTATAAATTATAAATTTTCTTGTAAATTTGTCACCCATAGATTCCCAAATTCCACATTTATTTTCAGATATGTTCCGCATGGAACCAGATCCACCAATTATGGGACTTTCCTTCCCATAGCAATTTGGCTCAACATGCTATTTTGGTCTTCCTTGTGGGCTTACAACACTGCCATATCCAAGACCCTTTGCTTCCTGCAATTTCAACATCCCTCAACCAAACAAATTGTTAGTTCCCATGCACATTATATTTTCATTGCACACTTGCAGTGGTTCACAAACAATTTCCAGGACTGTGCACACTAACAATCAAATGTATTCGCTTCAAATAAAATACAATTCCTTGTGGTTTGGCTCAACAGGTAATTAGTCTTCCTTATGGACTTATAAGACTGCCATATCCAAGACTCTTTTCTTCCTGCACTTTCAACTTCAATCAACCAAAAATTTTTTTAGTTTCCCATGCACATATATTTTCACTACACCTTTATAATGACATCACAAATAATTCTTAAATTGTGCATGCGAACAATCAAATCACTTTTATCTAATCGATGATATAAAGAAAAAGGAAATTTCATTCCTTACACATGCATCAGTTCAGTATATCAACCTTTCTGGATGCAATTCAACATTAAGTGAATTTAATCAATGTGCCAATGTCCATGGCCATATTCACACATAATGTGCCCTTGCCTTGATTTCAGATTATCACTTTTCAGGTTAGGCACTCTCGCCAAGGTGTGTTAGAATTCATCCAACTTATTACCATATGGATTCTCTGTCCATATTTATTATTTTAGCAGAACCATATTTTTTGCTCTAAATCGATCACAACCTTAAATCGTCACTCATGAAACTCAAGGTTTCACATGAATTCCTTTAATCATTCCTTGATTGGTCAATGTATTCATGACATATCAACTCATGAATTCTTCCAAGGATTACAAACAGTCTTTACTACCAGAGGTTCACACCTCCATCATTCAGATTCTCCTTCCTGAATCATACCTTACTTGGGTATGCGAGGCATACAACTGCCTTTCAAAAGTTCATACATAACATTAAGACAATAAAATATTTCAGAAGGGGTTCTTACCAAATCCCTTCATACCTTGTGCCACATAGGCATGAACATTTTTATACTGGTTATTGGCTGTTAGCACCTTCTTTCTGATTTTTACCTCATCAACAATGCTTTATGTGGACTTTTACAGCCATGTCAACAATCTTTCAACCACAACCTTATGATGGTCATCCTTTGCTTGAGGTTGCCCATCATTGGCAACTGTCTTCCTCAACAACTCCAATTCCTTTCTATACATAACATGCATCATCATAGTCATAATTACATTAGTTGTAATATTCAACAAAATGCATGTATCATAACATTCAAATCCATAAAACATATTCAAAACATCCTAGTATATCTTTATGCACTTCATCACATTATCCTCAAATGTTTTCATGGGTGCAACACAAACAGATCTCGACTGCTTCTACAGTCATACAACCATCTCATTATGGTGTCAAAACATTTACTTCCATCAACACACCAGTTTCTTGTCCCAGAGAAAAACATAATGCACAACAAGAAATGAGTTAGGGCTCTTCCCTTTTCCAACTCCTTCTACACGACCTAGGACCTTCAGTCCATCTGAGTTATTTCTAAAGCCTTATTACCCTTGCTTGATGTGGCTTCAACCAAGCTTATTCATTTAATCACACTCAGGGGGTTTATTTTCCTTTTTACTAGCTGTGAGGGTTTCCACAACTACTCTTTTAATCCTACGGCTCTGTTACACAATTCGGGGTTCTTAGGGTGAGAAAGTTGTTCCTCCTTTTCTCCCCCTTTACTTATGCAATCTACTTTTTATTGTGATCTTTCTGCTCTTTTCTTGAGCAACCTCGGTTAGGCCCATCCTAACTCTTAGGATGCATCATCATGCTTTAAAAACAAAACCTTTTGTCCATAATGAATCATGAACATGTGCGACTTGCACATTACCATTCAGTTTTCATAATGGTCAAGATTCATTATTAGTCTTCTATTCATTACATGATGTTTTTCAAAATGTAATCTAGGATTCTTATATATATATATATACAAGCTTGTAGCTCACTGATTAATTCTCATCAGTTAATAAGGTTGTGACTCTATTCTCCTGACAAAGCTCTTCACATAGTTCCTTCACATGGAACTTCTTTAGCATGCAAATTCATTATTGCATATCCTTCACTATCTTTGATAGCCTCAACCTTGAGTTGGCTTTAGCTAGATACCAAATATTTCATAAGGAATATAAACATGCATCTTTGTCATGCGTCCAAATTATGTATCCACGCATATTCTGGTTTTGTTAACTTACATTCATGATGTGCTTAACCATATGCGTAATCACAATCCTATGTGTAGCTGCCATAGGTATATTTGACAACCTACATACATCTCTACTTTAAAATTAGTTAACTCATGATTGTTCAAAATCATTCTCATGTGATCCTCAAGGCATAATTATTTTCCTGTTTATCCTGACAACATAACATCCTTGCTCATTTACTCTTTCATTTATTTATATTGGCCTTTCCTGGGGAAATGGAGTACATTCCCTCAATCTATCACTCAAACAAAACTTCTATGACTCTTCAAAGCAGAATCAACCATGCAACCATGGTATTCATTCAATTTTGGCAAGTGTAATGCTTGTCTCTCATTTCACTCATTTAGGCAGTCACCTCGCGCCTTTAGTGTACCTATACTCTTACATCATACATGTGCATCACTTTCACATTTAATATCATTCATACCTAACTGATATTACTATCAGGATCCGTATCAAGAAGCTTCATAATGCATAAAACCCATGCACTCAAGCATAAACACACAGTCCAAACGTTCATCATGCAAGCTCATTGCTTGCACCTTTTTCCATGTCATTCACACACATGGACATATCCAACTTCTATATCCTTCTCCCAAGGATCTTCAAATCATTCTTATGATAAGTCTCATAGGAACAGTCAACATTGAGCTTCCCTCTCAGTTGAGAGCTTGTAGTCATATTATTCTCGTAAGTATGTATAGACATATTTGTGTATATGCAGGTGCATATCTTGCACCTCTTTATTCACCTTGATAATTTAGTTTTATCATTAGTGTTCTTTAGTTAAATATTATGGTCACTTACATGACTAATCTCACAGTCATAACTTATATTGATGTTGCCCTCTCTTCATGATAATAACCAACAAAGGTTACTTTTATCTCTTCTGTATGATAACAACTAGCAAGAAAACACATTTGACTTAATTTCCATAGATCATTACCCAACTTATAAATACAATATGGGCAATTAAAACCATGCCCAAGGTAACAGGGCAACCAATCTAGCTTCCAAATATATCTATATGGTTACCGGCCACCATTGGATGTCAATTTGACCCATTGGGCTTCTAGAAGTGCCCCAACACTTCCTTTACCACATTCAGGATCAACATTTAATCAACCATTTTACCTTAATTATAATAATTTTTTAATGTCTAATAACATTTGGACTATTCCCTTAAATCCCAAATGCAATTTCGAGTTATGTTACTTACTAAGTATCCTAGTTCAGAAATCTAGAGTATCTTTAGGTCACGATCAGTCTTAACCATTACACCTAGAATTCTTCCTTCTGTTCAACAACAGTTAGGGATGGAGGCCACTCTCCCCCTCCCACAAGAATTCTGGTAGATTAGTTTCCTATCCACCAAGCAAGGGAGGCTACTGTGAGTTTCTCACTCAATCACTCTATATTTCTATAGCTTCGTTTATTAGCTTGATTAGAAAAAAAACCTTGCCCAAGAATTCCTATACACAAAAACAAAATTCATTTTTTAGTTCCCTTTGAAACCCGAGAGCTGCACATGCTCTCCCTTTTCAGAGAATGGTCACTAGACTCATTCCTCTTATCATGAGGGATTATACACATATACAAGGTTTAACCCTTCATTCAAACAATAATTATTACTACTGTGAATCTTTTCCATCCGTTCACATCCAAGTCTTGCTACTAGTGCCCATCAACATAATCCCACTTCTGTAGGATTGACTATCATTTCCCAAAGAAATGATAGGCTTCCTTTGCCACAGACTAGCATGATTCAATCTCGTTGGGTAAAATACCAACTGCATTTTAATCTACATCCTTCTACTCAAGGAATTTACGCATAAAATTTATGTTTGGGAGTAATATTCTCCACAGGCTCATCTTATCCTTGGAAACCAAATCTTATGACTGTACAACAACATGTACAATTGCATAGTGAAGTCAACTTCTTTATTTGGAAACGCCAAAACATCTATAAATAACAGTGGGTTTCATTCCTCTCTTTGGTAGAGGTTTGACTAAACCTCCTGGGAATGCTGTAAGATAAGGTGTTGCCCCTTAAATCCCTCCAAATATATTTTCATACAACTCATGCATGAGCCCAAGCAGGACAAGTTTTGTTGTCGTGCTATGATACCAATTTGTAACACACCCGACCCCTAAATGCTATTTTAAGGGGTGGGGCATCATAATTTCAATTTCTTTAACTCTCTCAAATCCTAATTTCGAGATTTCTATCACATCCTTCTCATCCAGATCTCTCCAAATGCAGATTCCCTCTTCCTCCTAGGACTGTGCAACCTCCCAGTCTAGGATTGTTTAATCACTTGAGTCGAATCAACTCTTCGAGCCCTTGCTGGAACCCAAATCAATCTTCACACGTCCCCCTTTCTCCAAAGTGCAAGTTCTTCCAAACCCGCGGGCTCTTTCCTGGCTCCTTTGAAGAATTTGAACAACATGCGCTAGCTTTCCATGCTAGGACCCGTCCTTCATATGACCTCGGGTTGTGACCCAACGCCTACTCAAAGGGCACTTTGAAACTTTGGGCTTCGGGCGTTTTCACTTCACCACTCGCCAATTCTCCCGAACTTTGAATTGGCGAAGTTCCAAAATGACATGAGAGGGATCAACAGTCCCTTCTCCGTTTCCAGATCAATGACCCACCGAAACTTCGGGCCTAGGAGCTTCGACGAGTTCCGAACCGCTTCTCCACAAAACCTCCAGAGTGAAAAATCTTCGAAGTTCACAATCCAACGCCACGTGTACTCAGAGAATTGATGACTCTAATCCACTTCGGGACTCTGGGCTTCGACAATTCCCGAGTCTTCACACACGCAAACCTCCAAAGTGAAATATTTCTAGACTGTCAGATCTTCTGACACACATCCCCACGTGGCTTCATCTCGTTCGTACCATCTCTAGGTTCCTACCTCCCACAGGGAAGGTCCATCCATCAACCAGTCCAATGACTGGCTTAAGCCTCGTCTAATACACAGGCTAGCGGGGAATTCAACACTTTGACACTTCAGTGTTGAATGCCTCTTTACCATCTATGCACAAGATCTCCAGAAGTCCTGAACTCCTAAAGTCCCGTGAGCTTGCCACGTGGTTTTGACCTTCAGAACTTTTGGTCTCTCTTCGTACTAGACCCCAAATCCTCTGGATTCTGAAGTCCCGGACTCCCGTAGTCACTTTACCAACCACTTTGGCTAGGCGGGCTTGTACCAGGGATTGACACGTGTAAGGGTCAAGGGTGACACGTGTCACGTTTCAATGGGTCTACAGGGTATGTGATACACATGAATCTGAGTGACACACGGCACGTCAAACTTGGGTCCACATTATCCTAGGTGACGTCACTGTACTACGTCACTTTAGACTGACCGTCCTTCATGCCTTTCGATCTCACAACCAAGGTTGGTCCATGTACCCCTTGGATCAATGGTCTTTTCTACTTCGTAACTTCGACGTTCAGGGGTTTCATGCGATAGACTTCTCCTTTCTCCCGAAGTAGTCAATGCCGAATTAACCATGGGGTAGATCCAACAATCAGGGAGAGATCCAACATGCCCTCAAATCAATGGTTCCCATCACTTCATTGTTTCATCCTTCGGGGATTTTGACGTTACAACGCCCCTGTCCTATTGCAGCAGAACACTGAGATGAATTCGTTGTAGATTCAATGACTAGGAGAGAACTCGAAGGATCCTCAGATCAACGGTCATGGTCACTTTGTGGCTTCGACCTTCGGGGGATTTGGCTTCACTGCCACTCCATTTTCCCAAAGCAGGACTCCGCCAAAGTACCATGTGCGGGTCCCTTCTCTTGAATGATCGGATGGTAGGCGGGGCTCCTCACGATTTCCCCCAAATCTATTGCTCTTCTTCACTTCGTAACTTCGAGGTTCAACGAGTTTGATCCTATAACATCTCCATCGTCTCGAAGTGGAACTTCATCGAAGTACCATACACGAAACCTTCCACTAGACGATTGGACGGTCGAGAAGGGGCCCCAACAGACTCCCCAGATAAATGACTCACAACCTTTCGCGACTCCGGAATTCGATTATTTTTGATAGTTATGAAGTTTGACATCCCAAGGATTCGAGCTCCCGAAGCTCCGAAGCCATCAAGAGTTAGCTCCTTTCGGACTTAGCGTAGGGTTCCTAGACCTTGGTCATATGGTACCTCCAAATATTCTCATGGTTACATGCTTGAGTCTTGCCCAGGAATTTGTCAAGGCCGTGGGCATGAGCCCTTGGTCACATATGTGAAAGTTATGAAGGAGGCACCCTCCTTCCACAAAGTTCGAACTCAATATTCCCGCGAAGGATAAATTTGAGGGATCGACAAGGCTTAAGCATTCCAGTTAACCCCATCTCAAAATATTCAGTCATATGGACCACCAGAGTGACAAAGATCGAACATCCAAACAATATACCACCAATCAAACACAATATTTTACACAAGGACGATAAACACCATAATCATCCATTTTATGCAAGGTACAAGGTATCACATTTACAGATAATCAAATCATGCATTTCAATTCTAGGATACAGGGCATAAAAATACTTATCTATTACAGTTGATCACCAAACAAATGACTCTAGGTGTTCGCCTCTCCACCCAACCATAAGCTCAGAGGCATTCATTGTTAGCACTCTGGCTACCCCTATTCTAGGCCATGATATCACCAGGGAACTCTCACAGTTTCTCAGGGATTCTTTCTCTATTTCATCTTCTGCTTGGGTTCTGTTCTCTGCAAAATCTTAGAGATTTTCCTCTATGTTATGACCTCAACAAGGTTTATCAGATGCTTCCTTAGCATCAAGCTCGTGACCTTCTTCTCATTCTCAGTTGTGGAGCTTCCCGCATTCTCCACTCATTTCTTTATTCTCTTACGTGCCTTGCACACACCTCCCTCCTATCATGTTCCTTCTGTTAGAAGGAAAACTCAGGTCAGTCTGGGTCTACAGGACCCTGTGGTACTTCGAGCTGACATTCTTCAGCTAGACCATGATTCCATTCATGGGGTTGGTTGATGGTTCAACCATCGGTCCTTTCTTCATTAACTGATTCCTCCTTGGAAAGTTTTGGGGTCATTCGATATAATGAACCATCTCTTATATTTTTCACATTCTCTCCTCTAGTGATATCATGGCCAATACTTCGAGGCTTCACCCCCCACAGTCAGTTATTGGCAATCTAAACAATAACACATTTACATTGTTCCCATGCCATAACATGGCGATTATGATTAATGATTAATTACAAGGTGGGGGGAAACATGGGTGTTACATAAATCAACTGATCTTTGGAGTTGGGATAAGAAGAAACTCCTCTTTTAGACTCTTGTTACACATGTTATTCTTTATGGATTTGAAGTCTAGGGCTGTAGTATCTCTCATGAATCCTGGAGAAAGATAGAGCAAATACAAAGTAATTTTATAACCTATAATCTCAAAATTAAAGGAAATATGCCATATCCCATCCTCCTCTTAGAAACAAGCCTCTCCCCCATTGAGAGCATGGCTATGAATAGATACGTAATGTATAAGAATAAGTTAAACAACATGGAAGACAAGAGGCTTCCTAAAATTTCTTCAAAATCGAGTCATAACCACCATCGACTCAAGCGAGGATGGCATAAAGATGCTCGGTCTTGGCTAAACTATTGGGGAGTCATGGAAGACACCATTTTGCATAATAAAGATACTATTAAAAAAAACCTCAAATCAAAATTTAAGGAGAAAATGTGGTGTGATAAAGAGTTAGAGGAAAAAAAGAAAATTAAGGTATTATAAAGATGTAATCAACCCTAATTTAGAAGATCAAAATTATCTATCTGTTTTGCCAAGTGTAAAGAAAAAAATAAGCATTGCTAAGATAAGAACAAATTCTCACAAGCTCCATAGTGAATCTGGGCGTTGGTCTATTCCTAAAACGCCATGGGATGAAAGAGTGTGTCACCTTTGTGACACTAAGAAGGTTGAAGATGAAAAACACTTTCTCTTAGATTGTCCAACCTCTACCCATATTAGATCTCATTTTCAAAATATTTGTCACACTACCAACCTTCCTAACCTCTTAACTCAACAAAAGTATGGTGATCTTGGAAAGCTTCTCTTAATGTTTTTCGAGCACAAAAACAAAATTCTAAAGAATCAGAAGTAATCACTTACCCTCTTAAGGTCCGATAGACCAATTCGGTATTAGTGGATGATGATGATGATGATGATGATAATGATGATGATGATGATGATGATAATAATAATAATAATAATAATAATCCCCGGATGGGGTGACACGTAGCTCCACGACGACAGTTGGAATCACACTCAGCCTGGGCATAAATGCCAATGGCCGCCACCCACAAGTCTACATTAACGATGGGGGATGGCCATAGCTGTAGCCATAGGATGGAGGGACTCCTCCCTCACGCGATCATTTACGCCCACAGAGCACTCGGGATGGGAGGGGTTAAGTGCGGGCAGGTGACCTCGACTCCTGGTTATTTGATTTTTTATATGCCCGGACAGAGCGGGACTGCACCTGCCTCGGCTCTGCTTTTCGCTTGGACGCTCTGGTGCAGTCCAGCATTCCTCACGCCCCAGCTCTCTGCATTTTCGTTGTATTTTTCTATGTGTGTAATGAGACAGAGTTGGCTTGCTCGTGCTTTGCACCTGCAACTGCTCTCGTCCTGGCTCATCTGCCTTTCCCTGCAATTGCTCTGTTCTTTCACCATGGCTCGAAAGAGAGGAAGACCTCGCCGTGGCGTGGCCTGGGATGCACATAAGGCACAACGGCGACGGAAAGAGCAATTGGAACGTGCCTTGGCTCTGGCAACCTCCATTCTTCGGAAGAAAGCCAGGGCAGAGAAATTGGTCCTGCTCACCACCATTGCTGAGCCGGGAGCTAGCTGTAGCCAAGATGTCAAGGCTAATACACCGGGAGACCGGCATGAAGATGGTACTGAGGAGGAGTTCCCCCCCTGTATTGTGGTGGAAGACCCATTCATGGAGGACCTGTCGATTGTAGATAAGACTCGCGCCACTGAGGCGACTCATCGGGAGGAACGCAGACCCATTCCGGCATAGGAAGACGACACCCCCGGCTGCATTGTGGAAGAAATCCCCTGGCCTGACGACGACAACTTCAGCAGCCATGACATACAGGTGAATGAAGCAGAAACGAAGGGTGCAGAGGTTGATGCGGATCAGAGGGTGTTCGACGCTGGTTTTGGAGTGGCGGTGGACTCGAGGAATGTTCCCCTCAGGGACGTGGGTGGCAGCATGCATGGCTCTCTCCTCCGGGAAGAGCACCTGGCTCTAGTGTTCGACCTTCGTGGCCACATGTCTGACCTGGAGCATCAGGCCCTCATCATGGGCCAGCGCATGGACATGCTCCTCGATGCATTTTCCAATGCTCCAGCTCAGCGGAAGTGCCCCCTCTACACGCAAGCATTTGCCATCCCGGCTGGGTCCATGTGGTAGACTGGCGAGGACAACAGGTCACCAGGCACCTAGGTTTTTATGCTCTCTTGGTTCCTAGTTTTATTATGTTACTGTTTTATGTGCATTTGGACTATAGACATCTGTCCTGGTTTCCTCTGGGCAGGACAGATGCTACTTTATTTTATGTTTTATCATGCTACTGCTATTTGCCCTCCACCTATGCTGGTTTCCGGTAATCGCAGCATTTTTGGTGACACCAGACCTACACTTTTGTATATTTTGTAAAAGTTTTTTGTCTATCTAATATAGCAGACCTTCCACTAAAAAAAATAATAATAAAAAAATAAAAAAAAATAAAAATAATAATAATAACAACAACAACAACTTTCAAAATTGAGTATACTTTTTAATAAAAAGAAAAGTTAACAAATTTTATAGTTATATATATTTTTTAAGATGTCTCCATAATGTATTATGACTTTAATGTTTACACATATTTGTTAATAAAATATGTAAATGGATATTTGGTCAAAGTTTATTATTACATTATTATTATTATTATTTTAATTTAGTATGTATATAGTAAGTTTTTTTATTAAAAAAAATTCAATAAAATATTGATTGATTGTTTGGTTTAAAATATAGTAGTTAATTAATTGTTAAATAAATATGTTTTTTATATAATTTTTTTTATAAAATGTATTATAAAAATTTTAAATTTATATATTATAATAAGCAATAAATAATCTGTTAATACTGATAAGATTAAGGTCATGATTATTAAATCTAATAATTTCCCTTATGATACGTTTGTATATGACAACAACAATTTGGAAGAATTGACTTCATACAAATATCTTGGAATTGATATTCACCACAAGCTCAATTAGAATTATAGCATTGAGAAAAATATTATTGGGGGATGAAAATCTTATTATAGGTTTGAAAACAATTGTAAATCAATTGATCTTTGGAGTTGGGATAAGAATAAACTCCTCTTTGAGACTCTTGTTACACCTGCTATTCTTTATGGATGTGAAGTATGGGGCTGTATTATCTCTTGTGAATCCTGGAGAAAGATAGAGCAAATACAAAAGAATTTTATAGCCTATAATCTCAAAATTAAAGGAAGTACGCCCTATCCCATCCTCCTCTTAGAAACAAGCCTCTCCCCCATTGAGAGCATGGCTATGACTAGATACCTAATGTGTAAGAACAAGTTAAACAACATGGAAGACAAGAGGCTTCCTAAAATTGCTTCAAAATCAAGTCATAACCACCATCAACTCAAACGAGGTTGACATAAAGATGCCCGGTCTTGGATAAACTATTGGGGAATCATAGAAGACACCATTTTGAAGAATAAAGATACTATTAAAAAAACGTCCTATCTGTTTTTCCAAGTGTAAAGAAAAAAATAAGCATTGATAAGATAAGAACAAATTCTCACGAGCTCCATAGTGAAATTGGGCATTAGTCAATTACTAAAACACCATGGGATGAAAGAGTGTGTCACCTTTGTGACACTAAGAAGGTTGAAGATGAAAAACACTTTCTCTTAGATTGTCCAGCCTATACCCATATTAGATCTCATTTTCAAAATATTTGTCACACTACCAACCTTCCTAACCTCTTAACTCAACAAAAGTATGGTGATCTTGGAAAGCTTCTCTTAATGCTTTTCGAGCACATAAACAAAATTCTAAAAGATTGCAAGTAACCACTTACCCTCTTAAGGTCCGATAGACCACTTTGGTCTTAGTGGATGTTAATCATAATCATCATCACTAAGTGTTACATTCCCCTCCTATCTTTCCACACCCCATATTTCTCTGTATTTACACTTTTCTTATTTTCTCATTTCTTTTTCTATGTTTTATTCCCCTCCTCCCTCCTTTGGCATGTTTAGATATGTGACAATAAGTGGACCTATCACATGTGGACACATGGTAGTGAAGTGGACCAATCCCCAGGTGACACTTGGATGGTATGAGTTGGACACAGATGAATAGGCAGTGACTTGGCATGATGACTGAGAGATGAGGTGGCAACCAAAAGTTACACTATGCACAAGCTACAAAGGGTTCCATGGCTCTCTCTACTTCACACATAAATAATATGGGATGCCATTTTGTTTATCAACATGATATAATAGACTTCCCACAATGCATGTGGGATAAATATGGTGGATTTATAAATCGAGGGCCAAGAATTCATGTGAAGAATAAATCAATTGTTGTTGAGTGCCTATCTTACGAAGGCCATAAATTTCAATCTTGATGTCCAAATTGAGCAAACAAAAGCTCGTTGGAAAACTAGAGACGTGAAGAATAACCTGGAAATTGTTTGCATGGTTGTAATGATAGATATCATGCCTTAAAAATTAAAATACAGTCGTGACTATTTCTGGCTTGGCAACTAATTATTTTTGGAAAATGGTTTATTAAAAGTAATTTATAAACTTCTAAAAGTAGGTCCTAGTTGGTGACTCTAATATCTAAGTTCATATTTACAAAGGAACAAATAAAATCCTAACCCTAACCCTAGTCCTAAGGAAACTTCAAGGAGATGAAGAGAAGATTATAAAAGAAGAGGAGAAGCATATTCAAGGGTAAGGAGTCAAGAGTTTCTGCAGCGACGGTTTCTTGCTGGAAGCAAGTTTTTCCATTCCAAGATTGTGTGAATTAGCCTCCCTAATTTCCCTCCTCATTTTTTCTTTCTACTTGATTCTTTCCATTAGTTTTTCCATGTATGTTTGACAACAAGAAGATTTGGGTCTGATCAACTTTCTCTAAATTCCTCTGGTCATTTTTTATAATATTCCAAGTTCAGAGGAGCAAAATCATTGCTTGTAAAAAAAATAAACGCAATATAATTTTAGTTTATCTAATTGTCATTGATATCTTGTTGAGGTTGATATGTCAGTCTTCTTGTTTCAAACATTGTTAAACTTGTTACATTTGGTATGTTATTATTAAGTTCTCCCACAAAGAACTATTCAATTTCATGTTGCTTTTATGAGTCTGTGTGGTGATGTATCAATGGATTCTTGAGCAAATGATGTTTTACAAACTCATTTGATGTTAACGCATAAGTCCTTTAAAGTTCTTTGATAAATTTTTCATATTTTTTTATATATTTCATCTTGCAAAGTTATAGCTGATTTTGGGTTCACATTATTATAAAAGGAAGACATAATATCAACTGAAATCAGACTCCAAACCCTCTAGATACAAATCCTTGCAAACATATTTATTTATTTTTCTTGAATTAGATGATGTGCTTGACAATACATATGTATATAAGAGTTTGTACACCTGTATATAAGAATCTGTGAAGAAATACACCAACAAATTAATGGAGAAATTAAATTCAACAATAATCCACACCCAACTCAAACTTATTCATTACCAAAGCATACATTTATACATAGAGAGGAGATGTCTCGAGAGTCAACCATCTCCTATAATCTCTCAACAATTACTCCATAATTCACTCAACAATCTCTCCATAAATATCTCAAGCATATTTCTCTAACTCTATTTAGACCTTCGTAATATAACAACTAACAACAATTAATCTAGAATATTTCAAATGCATTATTATTCCAACATTCTCCCACATAATGATCATTTGGAAATATTCCAAGATCGTCTCTGAATTTGTAGAACTTTTCCTTTGATAGTTCTTTGGTGAATATATTTGCTACTTGATCTTTTGTTCTGCAATACATAATCTTGATCACACCATGTTGAACCAAATCTCAAATAAAATGATATTGAATATCAATATGCTTGGTCTTCTTATGAAAACCTGGATTCTTGGTCATTTGAATAACACTTTGACTACCACATATCAACTGAGTGGGTTATTCCTGCTTCTCATGTAGATCCTCCATAATTCTTCTTAACCACACTACTTCACATGTTGTTGTCGTTGTTGCTTTATACTCTGCTTATGTTGTGGCGAGAGAAATTGTAGGTTGCTTTTTAATATTCCAAGCAATTGTTGTTGAACCCATGCTAAATGAATATCCTGAATTTGATTTCCTATCATCCATGAAGCCTACCCAATATAGGGTATCTATTACCCCAAAAATTGTCTAAATCTTGCACTTGGCCCATTTGCTATTGTGTGCACTAGTACACATCCACAAGTTCGAGTACAAGCATTAACATGTCAATGGGAGGACTTAAACCCCAGTAGATCTACATTAAATCCCCGCTTTCATGACTAAGCAAACCACTTGATCATCAATGTTTTTTATTTAAAAATGATGGTGAGTAATACATTAGATCTCAATTTTTTTCCTTATTCTAATTTGTTAGCGATACCCATCTACATAGTTGACATGTTCCTTCTACCCATTTCACTTGATCAACAACATATATATATATATATATATATATATATATATATATATATATA
>ML777786.1:1571055-1583108 GCA_009831015.1 Picea engelmannii
ATATATATATATATATATATATATATATATATATATATATATATATATATATATATCTTTTATAATTTATGTTATTGTTTGCAATTATATTAATAATATCAACATTTCAAATAAAGTAAATGTGGCCCATTGTCAATTGGGTTTAGTTCGGGTGGTTTGGAGGAATGATTGTTGTCCTCCCCACCAAGGTTCAGTTCCTGCGAGTGACATGTTGAGCTCTAAAACGAGTATATTTTTGTAATGGCTTCGAGCCATGTTGTTGACTGGTCTTGTGCCCTAAAGATTCTAGGGTTTACCCTGGGTACCATCCTCAAAATGAGGGGAAGTACTCGAGGGTTTTCCCTGCGATTTGTAACCTGGAAAAAAAGTAAATGTGACCCATCCTCATAAATTATGAAGATAGAAACAAATTTCCACTCTTACCCATATGAATTGATGGCAATTTACTAATTAAATATTTTTAATAATAATAATCTAATTTTAAGGTTACAATCAAGCTAGACACCAAATTGGTGTATGATATCCCCTTGTTTGTGGGACAAGGGACCCCCCTCATCACAATGATTTGACCACTAAAGTTTATGAAGGTATAAATAGCCTACCCCCTTTGGATTTGAACATGTGACCTCTTCGGAGGAAACACATGTTCTTAACCATTAGGCCCACTTAGGTTGTTAATTCGATTAATTTTAAGTAATTTTATTAATATTATTTAAAAAATTGATTTAAATTTAAGAAAACAAGAATTGTTTTTTTTTCTAGATTACAAAGCCCAAGGAAAATCCCCGAGTATTTTCTCTCATTTTGAGGATGGTAACCAAGGTAAACCCTAGAATCTTAATGGCATAAGGCCTATCAACAACAAGGCTTGAAGCCATTACAATAATATTTGTGTTATGAGATCAACATGTCATTTGCGGGAATTGAATCTGAGTAGTTGTTGATGTGTTTTCCTAACACCCATCAATTAGGTGATTGGGGTGCATATTTGAACATATGCCTCTTTCAAATGGAGACAAAAAAATTTCAAATTTGGAAAGTGCCAACTAACCTCCACCTATTTATCATGAAGGCCCAACGAGTTCTAAAAATTCAGAATTAGTTTAAGTGTCATAGTTCTTCTTCATGAAAGGCCAATGGGGATGGTTTCTCTTTTGAACAAAAGAGAAGAAAATAAAAATTTATTAAAAAAAAGGAAATTGCTTGTTTCCATCTTCTCATTGAATATCCCTATATGTCAGCTTCATCCATCATTTTATAGAATAAGAAACAAAGTTCATATGCCCAATATATTGTCAATTTTCTCCATGTTTTCGAAATACCCTAACACTTAGTTCGTACCACATCCTCTCTATGCTATTTTCCCATACTTAGCCCATGTGGAGAACCCAACACTCTCATTCCTATGCATGTACCATCCATCTGCAACCTCCATTTTGTCCTCCGCATTCCTCAAATTGTACCATTTTACTCGCATACTTATTCATTTTCCTTACTCTCCATACTCCATACTTAGTCATTTTCATTACTCTCTCATTACTTTCCTTAGTCATATTCATGCTCCACACTCCATTTCCATACTTAATCCACTTCTATTTTTCATTTCTATTTTTCATTTTCATACTTAATCATTTTCCATTTTCCATCTCTCCGTATTAGCTTTCCTTACACACTCCTTACTTCACTCTACATCACGTTTACTTCACTTTTTTCTTTTTACTTCAGTCAACACTTTCACAATTTGTCATTTTCCTTACCTTGTGCATATATTTCCTCGTGTGTGGAGATTCCCTCCCATATATCTTTTATCTGCAAAACTCTACCTCTGCACATGAGCTATACTCTACCTCCACACATCAACTATCCCCTCCCATATACTTTTCTCCGCACAACTCTACCTTCGCACATGAACTATAATCTACCTCCATAGATGAACTATCTCTAAACAAACTATTTCAATACTTAGATTGTTTTCCAAGTTTTATTGATCCCTTACTTTGTGCGAAGATTATACACTTCAACCTTTTCCTTTGCACACTTTCTACACGTCAACCTTTTCCTCCACACACTCCTACCTCTGCACACTCTCTGCACATGAACTATACTCTACCTCCGCACATGAACTTCCTACCTCCACACACTCTCCGCATAACTCTACCTCTGCACATGAACTATACTCTACCTCTACACAACTTATTTCCGCACATGAACTATCTCCACACAACTATTTCAACACTTAGTTTATTTTCCAGGTTATTTTTACTATTTCAACACTCAATTTATTTTCCAAGCTAATTTTACTAAGATTTACCGAGTGTTACATTACCCTCCTATTTTTCTGCATCCCTATTTCTTCGTATTTACACTTATTTTATTTTCTCATTTCTTTTTCTAAGTTTTATTCCCCTCCCCCCTCCTTTGGCATATTTGGACATGTGGTAGTAAGCGATCCTATCGCATGTGGAAAGTTTATTTTCCAAGCTATTTTTACTATGATTTACTAAGTGTTACATTCCCCTCCTATTTTTCTACACCCCCTATTTCTCTGTATTTACACTTATTTTATTATCTCATTTCTTTTTCTACGTTTTATTCCCCCCCCCTCCTTTGGCATGTTTAGACATGTGGCGATAAGTGGACCTATCACATGTGGAAACTTGGTAGTGAAGTTGGCCTATCCCCATGTGACACTTGCATGGTATGAGTTGGACACATGTGATTGGGAAGTGAGTCGGCATGATGACTGAGCGATGAGGTGGCAACCAAAAGTTACATTGTGCACAAGCTATGAAGGGTTCCATGGCTCTCTCTACTTCACACACAAATAACATGAGATGCCATTTTGTTTATAAACATGATACAAGAGACTTCCCATAATGCATGTGGAATAAATAGAGTAGATTTATAAATCAAGGGCCAAGAATTCATGTGAAGAATATATCAATTAGTGCCTATCTTCCAGAGGCCATAAATTTTGATCTTGATGTCCAAATTGAGCAAACAAAATCTAATTGGAAAGCTAGAGACATGAAGAATAACCTGTAAATGGTTTCCTTGGTTGTAATGATAGCTATCATGCTCTAAAAATTAAAATACAGTCGTGATTATTTCTGATTTGACAACTAATTATTTTTGGAAAATGGTTTATTAAAAGAAATTTATGAACTTCTAAAAGTAGGTCCTTGTTGGTGGCTCAAATATCTAAGTTCACATTTACAAAGGGACAAATAAAACCCTAACCCTAACCCTAGTCCTAAATAAGCTTCAAGGAGATTAAGAGAAGATTATAAAAGAAGAGGAGAAGCATATTCAAGGGTCAATGGTCAAGAGTTTATGTAGTGGTGGTTTCTTGCTGGAAGCAAGTTTTGCCTTTCCAAGATTGTGTGAATTAGCATCCTTAATTTCCCTCCTCATTTTTTTTTCTTTTTGCTTGATTCTTTCCATTAGTTTTTTCATGTATGTATGAAAACAAGAAGATTTGGGTTTGATCAACTTCCTCTAAATTCTTCTAGTCATTTTTCATAATATTCCAGGTCCAGAGGAGCAAAATCATTGCTCGCAAAAAACAAATGCAATACAATTTCAGTTTATCTAATTGTCATTGAGATCTTGTTGAGGTTGTTATGTTAGTCTTCTTGTTTAAACCATTGTTAAACTTGTTACATTTGGGATATTATAATTAAGTTCTCCGACAAAGAACTATTCAAGTGTCATGTTGTTTTTATGAGTCTGTGTGGTGATGTATCAATGGATTCTTAAGCAAATGTTGTATTACAAACTCATTTGATGTTAACATAGAAGTCCTTTAAAGTTCTTTGATGATTTGTCCATTCTTTTTTATATATTTCATCTTACAAAGTTCTAGTTGATTATGGGTTCACATTATTATAAAAGGAAGGCATAATACCAATTGAAATCATACTCCAAACCCTGTAGATACAAATCCTTGCAGACATGCTTATTTATTTTTCTTGAATTAGATGATGTGTTTGACAAGTACATCTGTATATAAGAGTTTGTTCACCTGTATATACAAATTTGTGAAGAAATACACCAACAAATTAATGGAGCAATTAAATTCTACAATAATGCACACCCAACTCAAACTTATTCATTACCAAAGCATACATTTATACATAGAGAGGAGATGTCTCAGAAGCCAACCATCTCCTATAATCTCTTAACAATTACTCCTTAATTCACTCAACAATCTCTTTACAAATATCTCAATCATATTTCTCTAACTCTAATTAGACTTTCGAGAAATAACAACTAACAACAATTAATCTAGAATATTTCAAATGCATTATTATTCCAACATTTCTCCCCCACAACGATCATTTGGAAATATTGCATGATCATCTCTGAATTTGTAGAACTTTTCCTTTGCTAATGCTTTGGTGAATATATCTACTACCTAATCTTATGTTCTGCAATACATAATCTCGATCACACCTTGCTGAACCAAATCTCAAACAAAATGATATTAAATATCAATATGCTTGGTATTCTTATGAAAAAGTGGATTCTTGGTCATTTGAATGACACTTTGACTATCACATATCAACTGAGTGGGTTATTCCTACTACTAATGTAGATTCTACAAAATTCTTCTTAACCACGCTGCTTCACATGCTGTTGTTGTTGTGGATTTATACTCTTCTTTTGTTGTGGAGAGAGAAACTGTAGGTTGCTTTTTAATACTCCAAGCAATTGCTGCTGAACCCATGCTAAATGAATATCCTGAGGTTGATTTCCTGTCATCCATGCAACCTACCTAATATGAATCTATATATCCAATCAACTTGAAATCTTCTATAGATATGTATACCAAATCATAGCCAATTGTACCATATAGATATCTCAAAATACTCTTAGCTGCTTTCCAATGCAATTCATTTGGTTCTGCCATGAATATCGATACCATACTAACTGCAAAAGATATATCTGATCGAGTTGTAGTTAAGTAGATCAAACTTCCAACCAATTGACAATACAAAGTAACATCAACTGAATTGGAGTCATTGTGTCCATATAACTTCAACCCGACTTCCAAAGGAGTTGTTGCTCGCTTGCAACTCAACATTCTAAACTTCTTCACAATGTCCCAAGTATACTTGGCCTATGACATAAAAATACTATCTTCCTTTTGCCAGACCTCAATACCTAAGAAATAATGCAACTCACCAAGATCTGTCATCTCAAACTCAACAACCATATGTGACTTAAACTTTTCAAATAGTTCAACATTGTTTCCTTTGTAGATCAAATCATTAACATATATGGAAACTATGAGAATGTCCCATCTTGACTGAAAGATATAGAGATTGGGCTCAAATAGACTTTTAACTAAGCTATGATCCTGAAAATATTTATCAATTCTGGAATACCATGCTCTTGGCACTTGTTTGAGACCATACAATACCTTATTCAACATGTAAACACAATCTTATTTACCTAGAACTTCAAAACCTTCCAGATGCTCTACATGAATTTCTTCATCCACATAACCATTCAAGAAAGCTGATTTAACATCCATCTGGAAAATTGTCCATTTATACTGTGCAACCAATGCAAGTACCATCTTGATTGTATCCAACTTTGCAACTGGAGAAAATGTCTCAGTATAATCAATTTCCTCATTTTGTGAATAACCTTTCACAACTAAATGAGCCTTATACTTATCAATTGTGCCATATGATTTATATTTAGTTTTATAAACCCATTTAGTACCAATTACATCTTTTCATTTTGGTAAATTGACCAAGTCCCAAGTATCATTCCTCACCAAGACATTCAATTCTACTTCCATATCTTCATTCCATTCTTTCTTTCTTGATGCTTTTGCATAGTTATGTGGTTCATTCATCTTCATTACTTGTGCCATAAGTGCATAATTCACAAGACAACTTTGGGATCTAGTAAGTCTTCTTTTGAAATTTCTATTCAACATATTGCTTTTTGAATGACCCATTTCGAGCCACTTAGGCTTCTTTTTTACTCCATATTCCTTTGTTGACTTAGAATGTGATGCATCACCAATATACACAACATCTTTTCTTAATTCAATATGTACATTTCTTGGCTGATAAATTCCTTGTTCATCCAACACAACATCTATGTTAATTATCCCTTTCTTTGCTTGAGGATCAAACATCCCATAACTTCTTGTTTCAATACTATAGCAAATGAAAATGCATTTAACACTTTTATCATCCAATTTTCTCCTCTTTTCTTTAAGAACATGTGCATATGTAGTGCAACCAAAAACTTTGATGTGTGCAATATTTGGTTTGTATCATGACCATGCTTCTTCTGGAGTCAAATTCAATATCTCTCTCGTAGGACATCTGTTGAGAGTGTAAATTGTTATGTGCACTGCTTCGACCCAAAATTCATTTCCAAGAGACTTAGTTTTTAACATGCTCCGATCCATTTCAACTATTGTCCTGTTTTTCCTTTCCATGACTCCATTTTGTTGAGGGGAGTAAGAGTTGGTAAACTCTCACTTTACTCCGTTCTTCTTGCAATAATTCAAAAATTCATTTGACTTGTATTCTCCCCCATTATCTGTTTGTAGGGTGAGAATTTTCAAACCACTTTACTTTTCAACTAAAGCCTTAAACTCAAGAAAATGTGAAAACACTTTAGACTTCTCTTGCAAAAAATACACCCAAGTCTTCCTAGAATAATCATCAATGAAAGTGAGAAAATAACATGCCTTTCCAAAAGACATAGTCTCCATCGGACCACACAAATATGAATGCACTAGAGTTATACATTCTCTATCCTTCCATGTTCTATTTGAGAAACTTTCCCTATATTGTTTCCCAAAAATACACCCTTCACATACTTCATCATCATTCTTGATATAAGGAAGACCATTCACAATGTTTTACTTCCTTAACAACACTAAAGTCTAAAAGTTCAAATTTCCCATTCTTAAATGCGAAAGTATGCTATTCATTTCTTTTGTAACATTCAAACTGTGTGAGTTACTTGAATCAAAAGAAAGTTTGAAGATTTTGTCTTCAATCATTTCTCCTTTTGCTACAATTGCATTTTGATTCAAGTTATCCATGATTAATCACTCTTTATCATCAAACACCAACTTGTAGTTTTGCTCCATCATCTGACCTACATAAAGTAGGTTCTTCTTCAATGCTGGTGTCAATAATGTGTCCTTAATAAACTTCTTCTTTCCATGCAATGCTATAATTGCAANTGTGCAATATTTGGTTTGTATCATGACCATGCTTCTTCTGGAGTCAAATTCAATATCTCTCTCGTAGGACATCTGTTGAGAGTGTAAATTGTTATGTGCACTGCTTCGACCCAAAATTCATTTCCAAGAGACTTAGTTTTTAACATGCTCCGATCCATTTCAACTATTGTCCTGTTTTTCCTTTCCATGACTCCATTTTGTTGAGGGGAGTAAGAGTTGGTAAACTCTCACTTTACTCCGTTCTTCTTGCAATAATTCAAAAATTCATTTGACTTGTATTCTCCCCCATTATCTGTTTGTAGGGTGAGAATTTTCAAACCACTTTACTTTTCAACTAAAGCCTTAAACTCAAGAAAATGTGAAAACACTTTAGACTTCTCTTGCAAAAAATACACCCAAGTCTTCCTAGAATAATCATCAATGAAAGTGAGAAAATAACATGCCTTTCCAAAAGACATAGTCTCCATCGGACCACACAAATATGAATGCACTAGAGTTATACATTCTCTATCCTTCCATGTTCTATTTGAGAAACTTTCCCTATATTGTTTCCCAAAAATACACCCTTCACATACTTCATCATCATTCTTGATATAAGGAAGACCATTCACAATGTTTTACTTCCTTAACAACACTAAAGTCTAAAAGTTCAAATTTCCCATTCTTAAATGCGAAAGTATGCTATTCATTTCTTTTGTAACATTCAAACTGTGTGAGTTACTTGAATCAAAAGAAAGTTTGAAGATTTTGTCTTCAATCATTTCTCCTTTTGCTACAATTGCATTTTGATTCAAGTTATCCATGATTAATCACTCTTTATCATCAAACACCAACTTGTAGTTTTGCTCCATCATCTGACCTACATAAAGTAGGTTCTTCTTCAATGCTGGTGTCAATAATGTGTCCTTAATAAACTTCTTCTTTCCATGCAATGCTATAATTGCAACTGTTCCTTTCCCTTTAACTTCAGAAACTCTATCATCACCAAAGATAAATTTACCAGAATAATTGTCATTTATTCTAGTAAACAACTCCTCCTGAGATGTCATATGCGTTGAACATCCCAAATCAATATACCAAGCTTCACTTTCTTCACTATGTGCCATAAAACTTGAGATGAATAACTTATTATTCCTTGTTTCTTTAACAACTATATTGGGACCTTTATGTTCAATATCTCACAATTCTGCATATAAATATTTTTCAAGATGACCAATCTTATGACAATAATAACACTATGCTCCTTGTCTTTCTCGAGATCCATCTCTTCCTCTTCCTCTTCCACAAGATCCTTCTCCGCTTCTCCCTCTGAACTAACTTGGACTTCTTCCTCTTCCTCTTGAGGTGGATGCATTTCCTTGATAAATATGTGATTGTTGTGGATGCTTATTCTAATTCTAATTCTGATATTGACCTCTACTTCTTCCTCTTCCTCCATGCCTTGTGGAAAAAACATGTTCCACTTCCTTAATTTGATTACTTTCTTCAACAGTTAGAAAAAAACCACTCAATTCATCAATTTTCATTGTATTTAAATCTTTGGAGACCATAATATTGGTGGTGACCATCTGAAACTTGGGTAGAACGCTTCTTAAATTCTTCCCAATTAGTCACTTTTTTGGAATATCTTCTCCTAATGACCTCACCTGATTAACAATATCTTGCATTTTTGTGATCTAATCATGAATGCATTCATTACTTTGCATATTTGCATTTTCAAAAATTTTCCTTAATGTTTGCAATTTAGCTACAACCACACTTTCATATGTGTTCTTTAAAATATCCCATGTTTGCTTGGATGATTCTACAACACTAATTATCGAAAAGATAGATTCTTCAATTGCGCTACTTATGAGAGAAAGAGCTTCATTATCTTTCTTAATAATTTCCTTTAGAGATTTCTTGTCATTGTCACTCAATGCTTTGAATTCGTCAACATAAGGCATAGCATACCCATCAATTACAAGTTCCCATAAATATTTAATGATAAATATGGGTTGCGTGTGTTTGCTCCAATAAAAATGATTTGTGCTAACAAGTTTAGGCAACACAATATTGCTTGTCGCCATTGAAGAATAAGATAGAGAGATAGAAAGAAGGTGCAAAAAAAATCAACACAATGTGTCCCACTTCACCCTAGGACGAGAAACAATTGTCCCAAAAATCAAAACTCAACCACCACCAAATAAATCTTTTATTAATTGAGAGAGTAGAAAGAAAGCTCATAAAACTCTAAAATTACAAGTAAATCTCCTTCACTACATAATTCCATTTTAATGAAAAGGAAAAGTAAACTTTACATCTATTGAGAAAAATAAAATATGCCAATCACTTTGTTTAAAAACTACACCTCTCATATGAAAAACAAGCTTCACTCACTACACCTCTATGATATCTTTGTGGGCCTTCACCAATTAAATGTTACAACCCTCATACACTTTTATGGGAAAATATAAAATCTTTTTACAAGCACAATTTTCAATGAACTTACAATAAATGTGGGCTCTTTATGAATTAATTAAAACTCCTCTCCAATTTTGGTTGATTGAGTCCAAAAAAGTTGTTAATTTTTTCCATCTTTACATGACATGAACGCCAATCGTGAGAGGATGGCAGATAAATGGTATATGGGTGCATACTATGGAGAGATCTGCAAAATGAATTTTCTATGCAACATGAATTCCAAGTACCCGAGTCAAAGTGTACATAATCATGGAATACAAAAACCTGTTATTCATTTCTTCACCGATTTAGATTTAGATACAAAGTTCAAATGAAAGAATACCTCAAAAATCAAAATACAACATTTCGATTTTAGTTGGGTTGAATCATGTCTGTACGCAATTGTAAGGTTAATTGTGGATTGTGTCTGTACGTATGAGCATAAGTGTAAGTTGAGCATCCAAGTTGAATGAAGCAACAACAAGATGAAGTCCTCCGACTTCGTGGAATCAAGCTCAAGCTCTCTTTTGCTTCCTACTTGCTTTGATACTAAATGAAGAAATACACCAACAAATTAATGAAGCAATTAAATTCAACAATAATGCACATTCAACTCAAACTTATTCATTACCAAATATACATTTATACATAGAGGGGAGATGTCTCCGGAGTCAACCATCTCCTATAATCTCTCAACAATTACTTCTTAATTCACTCAAGAATCCTTCCACAAATTTCTAAGCACATTTCTTTAACTCTAATTAGACCTTCTAGATATAACAACTAATAATAATTGATCAATAATATTTCAAATGCATTATTAATGCAACAATTTGTACATTTATATATAGGAGTTATTGGAAGATTTGTTGGGGTTTTCTATTGCATGCATCTAAGGTCATAAGAAGAATCTTCCATGTATCAAGAAAGAGGAGTACCACCTCTATAAAAACTAAGAGAGTCTTTCTTGTTCCCACAATATTTTCTCTCAATGTTGGTCATCTTCCCTTAATAAGAAAATAGATTTACACTGGGGAGGATAAGAATCATTCCTCCCAACCACCCAAACTAAATCCAATTGACAAGAGAATCAATTTATTAATATTATAAGTTTTAATTTAAATCTTATTAAAATAAAAATTAAAAGATAATTAATTAAAAAAATATATTATTACCTTATCGATTCAAAATTTTAATTTTAATTTTTTATACAGATATTTAATTTTTATGTAATTGAAAAGTTTCACTTTTACTTATTTTTGTAACATTATAATTATAATTAAAATTTTAATGTAATATAAAGTTTTAATTTTATTTTTAGAATAATATTTTCATTTTCATTTAGTTTTAATTTTATTTTTTTAATTTTAACTAATATTTTAATTGAATGTTATTTGATGGACCTAAGGTTGGATCTAATTTGAGTTTATCTTTGTTTGGATTCGAATTGTTTGGTCATTTTTCAATTAAGAGCTTCCCTACTTTTTCTATTGTAGTAATGACCAAGGCCAATATTTTAGCTTCTTTAATGCAAATGTGGTGTTTCTTCTTATATGAGTGTTCAATGAATGTGGAAGGGCAAATGCAATTTTGTTTGAAATCCGATGTGTGCTCATGTATTATAATCTTTATCGAACAACTAGTTTCATCAATGTACGGTTTCCCACATGAATAAGGAATCATGTAGACACATTTAACATAATTACCAACTTGACAAAAACCCTCTAGAGTTTCATTTTTTTAGAGGTCACATTTAGTGACTATTTTTATCCTCGTTTCAAAAAATTGTGTTATCGGTAGCGCCCTTTTCTTTTTAAAGTTAAAATTACAAAATTTTGCAACCGTCATTTGTAATGTTGTAAACAAAAACCTTAAAATTGACCTCCGGAAACAAAAAGTGGTGCTTCTAGCATCACCCTTTTTTTCAAGGTTAAAATTAAAACTTGATTGAAATCATGGTCTTAATAATTGGTACCGTTCTGAACAAAACCCCTAAAATCAATGAAACGAAAAGTGTTGCTAGTTGTAGCACCCCCTTTTCTTCAAGGTTAACATTACAACTTATCTAAACCCATGGCCTTGACAACCGATATCGTTGCAAACTAAAACCACAAAATCAACATCTGGATTGAAACATGGTGTTACAACTAAACATTTTTTAAACCATGGCCTAAAAACCCGAAACTATTGCAAACAAAATCATAGAAAAAGGAAAAAAAATAATAATAAAAAGAAAAAAAAACAAATATAAAGAGAAAAACCTCGAAACAAAGAGAAAAACGTATTTTTTAATTTAAAAAATAAAAGAAAATAAGAAAAACATAATAATATCAATTAAAAAAACTCAAAAACTCAAATTTAAAATTAAAAAATAAAAATAAAACAA
>ML777786.1:1596098-1619442 GCA_009831015.1 Picea engelmannii
ATAAATAAATTATATTAATTAAAATAATCTAAAGTCCTATTGTGATCAAGTGCCAAGACAAGTATATTACAAAGTATGTCTTAAGTGACATTACTCTAGAAATGGAGCTAATGTCTACACTAATGGCAAGACATAAGACAACTCTCTCATTTTATTTTTTTTGTCCAAGGAGATTTGTTTTACTCATGACCTTGGCCATTTGATTTTCTTCTTGGATAGAGATTAATTTACACATGTAGTGTGACATAGTAAGGTTAATGTGGTGTAATTGCATTGTAAAAGATGAAGTGTTAGCATGGGTAATGAATTACAAAGATGAAAGTGTACATATAGATGGGTCTGATGTTATGGGGATAATGTCACAAGTCACTTAGCCCAATGCCACTTGCCTCAAGTTTGGTCACAAGTCACTTAACCCGGGCTTCTGAGTTTGGTCATCGAGTTCACCAAATGTTAAATTATGGGTTTGGTTATCGAGCCCACTACTCCAAGATATTGACATTACATACTACCAAACACCCTAGTCATTACTTATGACTCCAAGCCCAAGTGTCAATCCCAAGCATCGAACACTAAGGGAAGATCCCATGATAGAGCATTATGTGCACAATGCGTCAATCAAATGGGGTTGTTTGGGGGTTTATTAATTAATTTACATTGTGTTTAAAACATTGTACTTAGTTTCCAAGTTTCTAAGGACTTAAGGAGGTAAGTAACAGTAATTGGCAGGTACCTCACAGTGCTAGCATAGCTGGAAAGTCAAGGGAGTTAGTAACTTACCCAAACAAGTTACCAAGCTTAGAGGCTTTTGACCCCGACCTTTATCCACTTACCCTAAAGAGAGTAATGTTTGTTTACAGACAAGTAAAAAAAAAAAAAAAAACTTACGCCTAACCCTATGTTTGCAAGTATAAGTTGAGTAGATGTGGAATGCCTTAAACTCTTCCCTGATAAGAATTTGGTGTGATGCAGATTCAGTTATTCAAGATGGTTAGGACTCATGGAAATCGAGGTCGAGGGGCATCATCGCAAGGACCACCAACGCCGACATTGACACCACCATCACCTGAATTAAATCTCATTTTGTGCTCTTTAGAGGCTATTAATGAGACATTAAAGGGACGCCAGTCAACTGATGTCGAAGTGGAACCCACACCATGTGGAGTGGGTAAACTTGAAACGACGAGGGACTTAGAGGGAGGACCTCCACCAGGGGACATCACCAGAGAACTACAAAAGATAAAACTTCCAAAGTTTGCTGAGGGTCTTGCAAGTGAACGTGTGGCGGCATGGTTGGAAGGAATGACACGATGTTTCGCCTTAAGAGATTATGCTTCCACATCAAAGGAGAAAATAACTATCTTTCAGTTGAGGGACAGTGCCTTGAACTGGTGAGTTAACTTGGAGAGGCAGTTGCACCTTAGCCCACACACCATCTCATGGAATATTTTTGAAACAAGGTTCCAAATGAAATATTTTCCTACGTACTACGAGGAACAACAGGCAGGAGAATTTCATGCTCTAGTTCAGGGAAACAGAACCTTGGAAGAGTATGAGATCAGGTTCATGGAGTTAGTAAAATATGTCTCGTACATGGATACTGATCAACAACAGGAAGAACATTTTGTGTATGGGTTAAACCCTAAGATAAGGGCCATGGTATGAATGTGGAAACCATCGTCAGTAGCCAAAGCAGTTGAAAATGCTCGTTACACAGAGGAGAATATGAGCTTAAACGGAGGTATGAGGTCAACCATTCCACAACATCTTGGATTCATGGGGAAGGCCCTTATGACCTTCTCTAGGGGAGGAAGCTCTAGGCCACCTCCTTATGTTAATAGAGTCGCTCCTAGAGTAGTTACATCATGTGTTTCAATGGAAGCAAGTGTAACATCCCACTCATTTCCAACGACACAGGCAGGTCCACGACCTTCTCAGGGAGCAACAAGTAGGGGCAGGGGATCCAAGGGAACAAACTCAATTTAGATTCCTTCACAGGGAAGCACCCAGGTTCCACCCCAAGTTACTTGTTGGGGGTGTGGAGGACCTCATTACCAGCATGATTGTCTAGAGTTACAAGCAGGATTTGTGCATAGAGAAGGAAAGGTCCTGATGGGAAAAGAAAGTAGTAGCCACCAGATTTATGCAGCGATCAATCATCGCCAGACAAAACATCAATCCACGGTGGTAGAGTCATTAAGTATGCTAAATCATGTCAATGTCAAAATTTTGTTTGATTCTGGTGCTACATATAGTTTCATTTCACCTTGTGCATTAGAAAAGTGTGGGTTGGCAACCTACGAGCACGATGAATTTAAACAAGTCGAGATGGATTTGGGGAAAAAACAAGCGGTAGGACCTAGCGTTGATAATTGTCTAGTAGACCTGAGAGTGTGTACTACTAGGTTGAAGGTGTACGTCACTACTCTAGGGATGCATGACCTAATCATTGGAATGGACTGGTTAGAATCCCATCGAGCTATGGTAGATTGATTCACAAAAATGGTTCTTTGTGTTGACGTTGAAGGAAGGTCAGTAGAGATCCACGGTGTATGGAGGAAAGTGTCTCTACGCTTTATCTCGACCATGAAGGTTAAACATTGCATGAGGCAAGGTTGTCAATTTTATATAGTGGAAGCAATGAATGAAGGGAAAGGACCCTCCTTGGATTAGTATCCAGTATTGTTGGAGTTTAAGGATGTTTTTCCGAAAGAGTTGCCAGGGTTACCTCCTGAGAGGGAGCTTGATTTTACCATCGAGCTAAAACCTGGTTCAGAGCCAATTTCCAAGACTCCGTAGATGCAATTGAAGGAACTACTTGACTTATGACTAATAAGGCCTAGTGTCTCACCTTGGGGTGCACCAGTAATTTTTGTCAAGAAGAAGGATGGTTCCTTACGACTGTGTATATATTACATGGACTTGAACCATGCTATAGTGAAAAATAGGTACCCAATGCCACAGATAGATGACCTCTTTGATCATATGAAAGGAGCAATAGTTTTCTAAAAAAATCATCTACAATAAGGGTATCACTAGCTAAGGATTAAGAAAGGTGATATTCCTAAAACTGCCTTTTGAACTCGGTTTGGGAATTACGAGTTCGTTGTAGTACCTTTTGGCTTGACCAATACGCTAACAATATTCATGAGCCTCATGAATGGTGTATTCTGAAAGTACTTAGATCGCTTTGTACATGTCTTTCTAGATGATATGATCATCTATTCCAAGAACGAAAGAGAACATGAGGAACACTTGTGAGTGTTGTTGTTGTGCCTTAGAGAGAAAAAATTCTATGGCAAGTTGTCAAAGTGTTCTTTCTTCCAGAAAGAAATTCACTATTTAGGTCATATCATTTCCGGTGAAGGAATCTTTGTGGACCCAGAAAAGATAAAGGCCATTATGGAATGGCCAGTGCCGAAAAATGTTCACGAGGTAAGAAGCTTCACGGGGCTAGCGGGTTATTATCGGAGGTTTGTGGAAGGGTTCTCTAAAATAGCGAAACCCATCACCACTTTGCAACGCAAGGGGGTCAGGTATGAATGGATAGAAGAATGTGATATTGCATTCATCGAGCTTAAGAGGTTACTAACTAGTGCACCAATTCTACGAGTGTCGGTTATGGACAAATATTTCACAATTTGCACGGTTGCCTCGAAGCAAGGATTGGGTACCATGTTAATGTAGGATGGGGGAGTGATAGCGTATGCATCAAGAAATTTGAAGCAACATGAGGAGATTTACACTACTCATGATTTAGAGTTGGCAATTGTAATGCTAGTTCTGAAGCTTTTGAGGCATTATTTAGTGGGGCGAAGCTTTGAGCTCAAAATAGACCATGAAATCTTAAAGCATCTATTCATTCAAAGGGATCTCAATGCCAGGAAGAGGCGATGGATTGAGTTTATGAGTGAGTACAATTTTGGAATTTCGTACATCAAGGGAAAGGAGAATGTGGTCGCGGATGCCTTGAGCAGGAGACCACATGTCTTCTCTTTGGTACCCTTAAAAGTTAATATAATGGAGCGTGTGTTGGGGAAACTTCTTGGAGATAGTTGGTATTTAAAGGTTACTTCAACCCTCCAGAGTGGGAGGCAAGTAGATCAAAAGTATGAAGGATATATCCTGTAAGCAGATGGATTATTAAGATATCAGAGAAGGATGTACATCTATGAAGGTGGGGATATTCGAAACATCATACTCAAGAAAGCCCATAGATAAATTTATTGTGCACATCCAAGTGTGAAGAAAATGTACGCAGACATGAAGAAGATTTTCTTCTAGGTAGGCATGAAGCGTGATGTAGTCCATTTTGTCTCCAAATTCCTAGAGTGTCAACAAGTGAACACTGACCACCACCACCCGACAGGTCTCCTACAACAACATGATGTTCCTATGTCCAAGTGGGAAGTCATTTCTATGGATTTTGTTGTGGTATTGTTGCTCACATCGCATAGACACAATGCCATTCTTGTGATAGTTGATAAGTTGACCAAGAGTGCTCATTTTATTCTGGCTAGAGACACTTATGATGTCATTGATGTGGCACACATGTTTATAAGTGAGGTCATTCGTTTTCACGGGTTACCCAAGAAGATCATTTCAGATAGGGACTCTCAATTCATATATAGGTTTTAGACAAGTTTGCAGTCAACGTTGGGAACTCATTTGAACTTAAGAACAACATATCATTCCGAAACATATGGGAAAACTGAGAGAGTAAATCAGGTTATGGAAGACATGATTAGGATGTATGTTATGGATAATCTAACCCATTGGGAGAAGTGCCTACTTTTAGTAGAGTTCACCTACAATAACAACTTTCATAGCTCCATCAGAATGGCACCCTATGAAGCTTTGTATAGAAGGTCATGTAGGACATCGTTGAGTTGGGAAAGGTTAGAAGATCGAGTGACAGTGGGGCCAAAATTGATTCAAGAGATGGAGGAACATGTGATTCAGATTAGGCAGCGACTAAAGGAAGCACATGTGTTGACGATTAAAATCGCAACGATGAATTCCGCTCGCAAAGTATTGCTAAATCCCTATTATTTAACTATGCTAATAATATAATACTAGTAGGTGGGACCCCTTGTATTCTAGAGGCACAATGATAGACATATTATACATGTTTTGTTGTTGTTTTGATGCTGCATACACAATCCTACATGGTTGAGAATGTTGTCTTGGTTTCATTCTGACATGGTAACAGGTGGATGAAGCATTTTTGTGGAATGTGTTTTGCGATCCTTAACATTTTTTATGGTTATGAGGAACATGTTATTTACAGTTGCTATGATTTAACCATGTCACTAATCATTGTGATTTATTACGTAGCAACATATATGCAAGAGATATTTTAGTGATATCATAATCAAAACAAAGAAAAAAAACCTTATGAAAAAATCCTAAAGGGAAAGGAGTTATATGTTGAGATATGATAAAGGATTATATGCAAATGGAAAATTTAAAACATATTAGTGTTAGTCCTAACTATTATGCTATTGTTGGTTAGTGGGCTATGCAAATTTTATTAGAATCGAATGGGGCACATATAGCATTTCAATGTGAATTATGGCATAGAATTATGACAAGGGTTAAGGTGTAAATGCTATCAGGTGGTGCACTATGCAATGGATATCATCGTAGATTTAAAATGGTTTGGCATTGAATACATGGTTTAATTGATTGGTGAATGTAATGCTTGTTGGGTTGTCTCGTACTTCAAATTGAATAGTCCAGGTGATGGAAGCGACGTGCATTTGCTGCACGCCACTCCATACTCCCCCTATCGCTCGTCACCCTAACATTGTTCCTTTGTTGCATTTTTCGATCTATTGGTTGTGAACCTCCACATTTCAGGATCTTGGAAGGAAGAAGGCTCGACCAACTCGCCATTTAAGCGTTTTTCTACAAGTATGATTCTTTTCTCTCCATCCATGAGGTATTCTCTATTGTATGAACAAATGATGGCTCAATGATTCTTGGATTCTGTGTGTTCCTGAGAATTTCGACTATGTAGATGTGTGTTATATCTCTCTGTGATGACTATAAAATGTTTTGGATTGCAAGCAAAAGAATTGGTTTTTTAAGTTGTGCATTGACTGGTTGCTTGGTCAGTTTAATATCATGATGGGTCTCTGTAGAATAATAAGTGAATGGTGGTACATTTGGCTCTGCGTTGATGATGGAGGGTTTCGTTCTATGTATTAGTGTCGGTTGTTTCATTCCCTCACAGTCATGATTGTAACTCTTACCAAGTTGCAGAGGGATTGCCAACAATTGCCGTGTTATTTCTTCGAACCCCGAGTCATGGTCGTTGGCCCATTATTATTGTCCTTTCATCGAAGTATCCCAAGATCCAGTCTTGGGTGGCCCTAACATTAATATATGTATGTATGGTTGTGGGTTGATACAAGTTATATCTCGACGTTATGTCAAAAGGATGTTTGCGTCCTCACTGTTGTTCTGTCAAGTTGTTCGACTCTTAAGTAATGGGTAGAGATGTTATATCTCCGTGTTTCTTTTAATAACTTCCATTGTTCGATTAAACTTTGTCTCTCATCTTCAAGTGTTAAACGCATCATGTGCACTGGGTTATTATCTGCCTTCCTTTGCTCTCCTCGGGTGTTAATCATTGGTCTCATCCAAGACTTGGAGTAATACAAAGATTTTGTGGCTCACCGCAATATCTTTTTCGAAAGGTATTTTTCCTGCGGTTGATAAGTCTCGGAAGATCTCCAACTCTATGTGTTATGGTTAAAAGATGAACATGCCCTTGTTGTCTCCTTGCATTTGATTGTGACAAAGCCCAATTTAATTTACTTTCTAGGTTGTCAAATATTGGTTTATCAGTGAAATGGTTATGGAGGTTTTTCGTTGAGTCTTTGTCTTGTCCTTCTATGATAAAATTGGTTGAACAATTACAAATGGAAACAGGTGCTTGCATACATTCAAGAGTTGTCTTATTTCATTATGGTTCCAGTCACTGTGTTTTTACCAGCATGGTCTTGATTGCAGTTGGAAACACCTGTGTGTTTTTGCTAGGCCCGATCAGGGTTATGGCCAGTTTAAAAATGATGCATGTGTGTAATTGATTATGTTTGCTTCATATATTATATTGGATCACTATACAGGTTACCAATAGTTTTAAAATGAAGTTATATCCATAATGATAAGGCTTGGATTTTATGTTTTGGTTGTCTGTTGTTCCATTGCAAGATCTTGTCGATTGATATGATGAAGACTGTGTGCAATCGAGCATATTTTGGAAGTCTGTTCGTTTTAAAAAGGAGACCTTTGTATATTTAAATTGTGCCCAATTGTTAAACAATGAATGTTGATTGTTATCGTGATGCACTATGGACTATAAGAGATGGATGTCGAGCATATTGTTGTGCATTTTTTTGATCATTATTTTTTTTAAAAGGACAGAAAAGAAAGAAAGGATCAACGCTTTGTTAAACATGACTGTTGAATGGAAAGGTTGTTTTGTTTATAAGTTATGATTGCACAGACTGCATGAATTGAGAAATTATGGGAAAGTTAATTATTGGTACAATGAACAGTTTGGTATAAAATTGAGAAACAATGAATGTTTATGATTTTTGGATTGATTTTAATACAAAGTTATGATTATTGATTACTTAATTTGTTTTATGAATAATATCCATTAATTTCCTTGTCATTCTCTCACTTTTTCGCACATTACGAATCCCCTCACATTCCGAGATTCACATTCCATGCCCTGTTCTTGAAATTAAATTAAAATTAAATGGAAACTATGTATTACACCAATTAAAGGATGACACAGAGATGGGTCACACTTGATATGATTTTTTTATTATAACACAGTTGATTGTTTAAATGATTTGTTGAGCAGTAATCATGTTCTAATCCCTTTCATTTTATCACTTTTCTGATCAATACAACCCCCTCAGATATCCCAGAACCCTTATTCGCCCCCTGCTCATTGACAAGTATTAAACGATTTTTATGGATTGGATTGCATGGGTCTGATGTGTTGCTAAGCCAAACTTTGTTTCATATTTAAAGATATGTCATGTATGGTTTGTTTAAGAAGCTAGTTGCTAATAAATGTTGCATACATGATGAGCTTCTTCAGTAGAGGAATCCATGGCTGAAATAACAGGGGCAGAGGGAATTGGAATAGAGGCCCTAGAAGGTCTATATTTTCCATACATTTTGATGCAGATCCACAGGAGTTAAACCAACTCTTGCAAGATGGATTTTTCAATTGGATTGGACAAGGGGTAGTCCAACCTTGGCCATAAATGCCTCCCTTCCAACCCTAGCATGTCCCTGGTATCCCTGTCCCCCCTCATGTCTCATTACAACCTAAAGTCCCTGAAAATGATGGATGGAAAGAGATTGTTCACCCAATAGTCTCACAACATCGTGGTTGGCCCAATTTGTCTGTACATGCTCCTCCTCCACCGGTTAACTCAAATGTCCAAATTTCCCTTGCACACTCACCTGTACAATATTCTCACACAAGCAAGAGACTCAAAACCGAAGCCCACCACATGCATGATAAAGGGAAAGTTGTTGCTGCCCCCTCCTCTCCCTCAAGTGATTCAGCCAAATCCGTTTCATCAGGCATGCACTTGAGAGATGACTGCTCTCATGTTATCAGTGAGTTCAAGCCTAAAGGCTCCACACAACCTAAGGCTAATTCATAAAAGTCAAAGGGAGACAACAACAACAAAAGGAAAATTGCCTCCCAAAGTGGCAAATATGGTTTTTGAGTATCTTTTATTATTTATTGTTGAGAACAATTGACTACTGAAGTTTTTGGACAACATACTATTTTTGGAAATTTTGGATGTTATATTTTTTGTATATGGTTTAAGATATCATTGATATTAATTTTCAAATTATGAGAATGATGATGGGAGCCACAAGGATGGATGTGTTTGAGTGATTGACTAGTTGTGTTTAATTTTGTTAAGAAACTAAAGGGAGTCGCAAGGGGTCCCACCTACTAGTTATTATTTATTAAAGACCCTTATTATTATTATATTAATTCTTCCCCTAAACTAAAAGTTAGTTGAGTTTTAGTTAACTTAACTAAAAGAGGTATTTGAACTACTTCAACTAATTTTGATTGCTTAAAGGAAAAAGGAGAAGGAAGAACAATAAAGCATAGAAGGAGAAAGCATACTAAGGTCTGCTCTTGAGTTTTATTGAGATAGTTCAGTTTTCATTCATTCTTTAATTCATTAAAAGCCTAATTCTCTTTTATGACAGCAGGATCCTATTGTAGACAACAAGATTCAAGGATGAATTGCATCATTCAAACACTTGTTTTTCAGAGGTGTTAATCTATCTTTGATAAACGTGTAGACTTGTATGTTTATGAATTAAATTTCATGACTGATAAAGGATATTGTGCAGAGTCGAGTGGGCAACAATTTGTGGCAAGCTGGTCCATGTTTTAAAGTTCAGTTGTTTACTTTTTGTCAAAATTCCTTTTGTATGGTTTTCATCGGGGACATCTAAGTTTGACTTTGGTCCAAATTCCCTCAGGGACTTTTGTAAAGAGAACGATTCTTTTGATTTCTTGGAATGAAATAATCAATTGATATTCTGTCTCATCCGTGTTAATATGCGACTTGGTATTTTTTCTTTTGTCTCCACATTTACTTTTGCATCTGTTATATTCAAAAAATTATATAAAATTGTTGAATTTTACAACAATCTTTTATTTATAAAAAATTAGCCTAATCCCTTGTAACTAATACTTGTGGATTAGGAAATAAATTTTAAGGCTATAAATATAGGGTGATCTTCTCGTCTATCTTGCCTTAGCCAAGCAAGATCTGAAAATGCTTGAGTAAGATTATTTCATATCTTTTCCTCAACATTTATTTCGCAACCATACTGGGGAGATCTTCCATATCTCTCTGGTTGATTTTTATTCTTGATTATCATTGAATATATCTACATTTCTGATATTGATTCTTTGATTGTTTCATTTCTTAATGAATGTACCTATTGCAAGGCAACCCAATATTGAGTCTGGTCTTCAAGGTCAGACCAACATTGCTTTAAACTTGTTTAATACCATCTTAGATATCGCTAATACCCAAGTTGAACTTAATCGCTCATGGGAAACAATTGAACAAGACATAAGTGCCTAAGAACATTGGGAAGCTAGGCAAAGACAACTTAGGAATCAACCATAGATTTTTTTTTCCTACAATTTTGATCTTCTTTTCATGTCCTTAGACCCTCATATTACTAGGAGAAGAAGAGGTTTATCACCGGAAACTAATCCTATTGATGAAATAGGAAGAAGGAACATTGTGTTGTCAACCCAACAAACTGTTCTAAGGAGAACTTTGTCTGATTCATCTAGTTCATCTTTCTCTCCCCTACCTATCATTCACAAGATGGCATCTAGTGGTGGATCTAGTGGCACTAGAGATACTTCTTCATCTAAATCTTCAGCTTCGTCAGCGATTAGTAGCTTGTATAGTCACCAAGTCCCTGTCCAATCTACCACAAACCCCGCCAAAGTCATTAAATGGTACGAGATTTTTCAGTTTGAAGAAGATACTACAACTACCTCGTGGCATGTTTCCTCCCCTCTTAACCTAGCACCTGCTACTTGTCCACTCTCGAAATTCAAATTGAATCTCCCTAGGTTTTCAGGGAATAACACTGTCACTACAAATGAACACTTGGTGGCATTTTCTAATGCCTGTCACAACATAGGATCCAATGAAAACGATACTTGTATGCGCTTATTTGTGAATTCCCTTGAAGGGAAGGTTGCGGTCGATTTCTTTGATATCCCCCCTAAGATTTTATCTACTTGGGAGGAGTTAGTCTATTGGTTCAAATCTACCTATAGGAAATTCAAAAGCCCAGTCGAGCAGTTACGGGAGTAAAATAACATCTCTTATAAGGATGGTGAGACTATCAAGTCCTTTAACTTGCGTTTCACCAAATTATACAACCAAATCCCTGAACTCATTCTCCCTCAGAACCAAGCCACTTTCATGCATTATTATAATGCATTACCTTCCCCCTATCATCATAGGCTTGAGGAAAAATCCATTGATAACCTTCGTTCCACTCTACACACTTGTTTAGAGTATGAAGAATAGCTTGAAAGAACAAGTCTTCCTAAGGGAGACTCAATTAAACAAATAGGCATGTCATCCCTCTTACATCTTGTACAAGACATGAATAATCGAATGATAGCATATGAACGGAAAGGAATTATCCCCTCTCTTACCCCTGGAGCTTCATCTTCTTCTGCACCCCCCCTTTAGAAATCCAAATGAAAATCATTTTCAGCCTAAAGCTATCATGCCTTGTAGTTGGTGTAACTTTTGCGAGGAACACCATGAGGAAAGTACATGCGAGGTAAAGAAGAGTGCCAAAGATAAAATATTTGGTAAGAGACATGAAACTACTATAGTTGTCCTAGACTTTGCAGAGACATAGGATGTCATGATCATAAATACTAGGAATAAATCCTATGCTCCTAAAAGCAAATATGATTTTCCCCGCACTTATTCTAGCCCAAGCTCATATTCACCAACTGCTATTGTTCAGGTTCCTAAGGCTCCCAACAGTCAAGGAACTACCTCCTCTCTTCCCTCTTCAAAATACAACATTCTAAATCAATTGGTCAACATCAAAGCAGATGCAACCCTCCTGGACATGGTTGTCGTCCCTGAACAACAAAAGCATCTAAAAAATTTCATGGAAGGAAAAGCTTCCGTTGTAGCCAACCTCTCTGAAGAGATAGATGAAGAGGATTTGTATGTAAATAAAGTAGGTGTACATAACTTTAGACACCCTGTAAAAAAGCCCCCGTTTTATATTTTTGTAAAGATTATGGATAAGATTTCCCATTGTTGCCTCATTGACGGCGGTTCAGTCCCAAGTGTAATGTTGAAGATTATTATGGAAGAGCTAGGATTATCTTGTACAAATGAAAACACCAGAAGCATGCTCTTTTATAATAGTCTACAACAAACGACCATAGGTGAAATCAAGGACGTGACCTTGGTTTTGTGCACACACCCTAAAATAAGGACAACCCTTAATATTTAGGTAATTGATATGCCAGTAAGTAACTACTCAATCATCTTAGGAAGAGATTGGAAAGCTTTGATGGGTGGATACCTCTCACTCGACAAGACACACTTATCCATTCCTTGGAATGGTAAAAACATCATAGTCCTAAGAGAGGGGAGAATTTCACCTTACATAGAAAGTGTCCCACAACCTAATGTGAACTATATCGAGGAGGACCTAGGAGTGTATTCCATCTTTGTTGAGGAGGACAACACTGCCTTGGAACAAATCAAATTAGACGACAAGATGTGGCATATGCACTTTGATGGTTCATGCTCCAATGAAGGAAACATAGCTGGTATTATCTTGTACTCTCCTGTGGGTAAAATTCATAAATTTTCCTATAGGTTAGAGTTTGCTTGCACAAACAATGTCACTGAATTTGAAGCATTATTGTTAGGTATTGAAAATGCCTATAATCTGGGTTGTGGTCACCTTACAGATTTTGGGGATTTTGAACTTGTTGTAAACCTTGTACGTAAGATATACTCTCCTAGCAACAAGTTAATGAAACGTTGCACCCAAACTGTTTGGGCACTTATCTTGAACTTACTATCTTTCAACATCACTCATGTTAAAAGGGAATTGAACTCAATAACTGATCGGTTAACTGTTTTTGCAGCCTCTCCTAATTTGCAACTTCTTCCACAAAGACCTGATTGTACCTTTCAATTTATGTATCGTCCACACATCCCTGACAATATAGAGTCATGGCAGGTGTTCCCTAGTGATGAGAGCATCTATGCTTTCATTCAAAATGAACCTTATAAGCCTAAGGAAATTATATCAATGGAAGATAACAATATTCCTAAAGGCTTGACTCCTCTAGAAAGTTCGTTTTCATCGAGTGATGTAGGCAACAAAGAGAAAAATAAATAAGAGGAGTCAAAAAGGAAAGTGGGTGAAACCATTTCCCTGAACATTGGAACACCCAAGTCTCCAAAGAATGTTAAAATAGGTGCCCAATGTTCTGATGAAGAAAAAATGAAGTTCGCTAGTCTGCTTGGTAAATTTCAAGATGTTTTTGCTTGGTCTTATGAGGATCTTCGCGGTTTTGATGATGCGCTTACACAACATGCCATTCCTATCAAGGAGGGCATAAAACTAGTTAGGCAAAAACAAAGACTCATTAACCCTGCACTAGAAGAAACTATTCGAAAGGAGTTGGAAAAAATATTGAAGGCTGGGATCATCTTCCCAGTTAAGTATTCTAAATGGGTTTCAAATTTGGTTCCCGTTCGGAAAACAACTTGTCAAATCAGATTATGCGTAGATTTTCGTGCATTGAATCGGGATAGTATAAAAGATCACTTTCCACTCCCTACTATGGAAATGATTTTGCAGCAAGTTGCAGGGTCACAGATTATGTCCTTACTTGACGGTTTTTCTGGTTACAATCAAATCAAGGTAAAAAGGGAAGATAAATATAAAACCACTTGTATTACTCGTTGGGCACTTTTGCTTATGAATGTATGCCTTTTGGCTTATCTAATGCAGGTGCCACTTTTCAAAGAGATATGAAAATAACTTTTGACGATTTGATCGACAAGATTATTTAGATCTATCTTGATGACTTAACTGTGTACTCTAAAAACTGATCAGATCATTTTGGTCATCTTAAAAGAGTTCTCATGCGATGCGGAAAAATTGGAATTTCTATAAATCCTTCTAAGTCTATTTTAGGCGTTACCAAGGGAAATCTCCTTGGACACATTGTCTCTGATTCAGGAATAAGCATTGATCCTAAAAGGATTGTTGTTATCCTAAATCTATCTGCTCCCACTTCCAAGAAGGAGGTGCAAGATTTTATGGGTGTTATTAACTTCATCCGTAGGTTTGTTCCTAATTTTGCTGTAATGGTCAAGCCAATTCATAATATGCTTAAGAAAGATCATTCCTTTTCTTGGACAAATGATGTCAAAAATGATTTTGTAGGGATCAATAAAGCAATCAGTTCCGCACTGGTTTTGGCGAAGCCAGATTTTGAGAAAGAATTTATGATATATACTAATGCCACAGAGGAAGCAATTTTTTCTATCCTCATGCAAGGTGATGACCAAGGTAAAGAAAAACCAGTGGCTTACATGAGTCAAAGATTGTCTGATGATGAGTTTAAATATTCTTTTATTGAAAAACATGCTTTCACTCTTGTTAAAGTTGTTGAAAAATTTCACCACTTCATCTTAGGTAAGCACACGTTGGTAAAAGTCCCTTTACCCGCTGACAAGTTCTTGCTTTCACAGACTTATCTTTCAGGGAATCTTGCACATTGGCTTGCCAAGATCCAAGAGCATGATTTAACTATCATGACTTCTAACACCATCAAGGGACGTGACCTAGCCCTTCACTTAGCTCAGCATGCTGAAACTAGTGAAGAAATTGATGAACATGATAGTTCTCTATCAACATTGTTCTACATTGATAATCAAATCCATCATGTGTTTCAACATCCGTGGTATAAAGATTTGGTTTACTATTTGCAAAATCAAATATGTCCAGATAACTTAGACACTCATCAACAAAGAAGGCTCTGTCTCAAATCTTCTAGATACGTCATTATAGGAGACTTCTTGTTTAGAAGATCTGTCGATGGTATGTTTCTTCACTGTGTAAACAAAAATTGTTGCAAGAAACTCATGGTTCTTCAAATTATGCTATTCATGTAGGAGGTCATTTTTCTCATAAAACCATTGCTTTTAAGATTATTAGAAAAGGATACTATTGGCCTTCATTCTTTAGTGATTCTTATGTTTTTTCCAGATCTTGTGACAAGTGCCAAAAAAATTCTGGGAAAGAACGCCTTTCATCCATGCCGTTACAGCCTATGCTCCCGGTCTTTCCTTTTTCAAAGTGGGGTTTGGATTTTATTGGTCCTATTAATCCTCCGTCTTCAGTAGGACAAGTCTTTATCTTGACAACCAAAAAATATTTTCCCAAATGGGATGAAGCTATCCCGCTTAAACATTCAACAGATGAGCAGGTGATTTCTTTCCTTGAAAATAATATTTTTTCCAGATTTGGTCTTCCTTTGGAAATTATTACAGACAATGGTCCTGCTTTTATTTCTGCTAAGATGGCCCAGTTTTTAGCTAAGTTGGGGGTTAAACATTTTACCTCATCATCTTATTACCCCCAACGAAATGGGCAGGCCGAGTCTACCAATAAGAATTTGGTGAGAATTATCAAAAGGCTCATCGAAGATAAGCCTTGTCAATGGCACACTCTCCTCACACCCTTTGGGAAGATCGAAATACCACCAAGGTGAGCACTGGTTGCACTCCTTTCCATATTGTTTATGGTCAAGAAGCCATTCTGCCTACTGAGCTGGAACTTTCCTCCTTAAGGTTAATGCTACAGGTCGAAGAATTAAATTCTTTCGATGTTTCTCAAAGAATTAATGCACTCTTGGATTTAGAGGAGCAAAGGACATTTTCCTTGGGTAATATAAAGAGAAGACAACAAACTGTTAAAAAATATTTCAACAAGAGTGTCAAAGCTGTCAAATTTAAAGTCAATGAGAAGGTACTGTTGTGGGATTCAGCTCATGCTGGTAGAGGAAGACATTCAAAGTTTCAAAAATGATGGCTGGGTCCTTTTAAGATCGCTTTTGTCTTGGGTGTGAATTATTATATCCTAAAGGACTTACAAGAGCGATTATTTTCCTACAACACTAACGGTTCCCACTTAAAACATTACGTGGAACCAACTTGAAGAGATTAACGTTGTTTGGATTGTTTCTGTATTATAGTAGTTTTCATTTATGCTTTTACATTAGTAGTTTTTCATTTCTGCTATTTTATTTTCTATCATTTCATTTCTACTTATTTCAATCTTGTTGTTTCATTTCTGTTATGACATTTCTTGCTTTTGTTCTTTTGACTTCAATTTTTGTCAAAAATAAAATGTTGGATCAGTTTTTCCATAGCGACACTTCTGCAAAGTATTGTTAATCAATAACAATCAAGATTACACGACTGTCATGATGTTCCCTTTGAAGGCATCATTGAAATTGTTATCTGCTTTCACTATTGTTTTATGAGATAGTTGGTTTTATCCCGCTTCTGCTTTCCTTTTCTTTATCCATTTCAAGATTCAAAAGAGAAAGTTCAAAAAAAATTCTCCTTGAAGTCAAGAACAATTTTTAGTTGAATGATTATGCTTACAGGGATAAACCCCCTCATACTTAACACTTTCTTTGAGTTATTCCCAAATTCTGGGTCATTTTTCCATTAAATCCGCTCACTTCCCCTTGTTGCATAATCATTATGATTTTTATCTTCTTGATCTGATGTTACTTGGTCTGCGAAACCAGCCATTCTGAATTCTTAATATGTTGAAAACAAATTTCCCTGTGGAGTCGTCAGTTTGTTGACGATTAAAATCGTAACGATGAATTACGCCCGCAAAGTATTGCTAAAGCCCTATTATTTAACTATGATAATAATATAATACTAGTAGGTAGGACCCCCTTGTAGACTATAGGCGCAAGGATAGACATATTATACATGTTTTTTTGTTGTTTTGATGCTGCCTACACCGTCCTACATGGTTGACAATGCAGTCTTGGTTTTATTTTGACATGGTAACAGGTGGATGAAGCATTTTTGTGGAATGCTTTTTGCGATCCAAAACATTTTTTGTGGTTATGAGGAGCATATTATTTACAGATGCTATGATTTAACCATGTCACTAATCATTATGATCGATTGCCTAGCCACATATATGCAAGAGATATTTTAATGATGTCATAATCAAAACAAAGAAAAAAAAACTTATGAAAAAATCCTAAAGGGAAAGGAGTTATATGTTGAGATATGATAAAGGATTATATGCAAATGAAAAAGTTAAAACATATTAGTGTTAGTCCTAACTATTATGCTATTGTTAGTTAGTGGGATATGCAAATTTTATTAGAATCGAATGGGGCACATATAGCATTGCAATATGTATTATGGCATAGAATTATGGAAAGGGTTAACGTGTAAATGATATCGGGTGGCGCACTATGCAATGGAAATCGTCACAGATTTCAAATGGTTTGGCATTGAATACATGGTTTAACTGATTGGTGAATGTAATGTTTGTTGGGTTGTCTCATACTTTGAATTGAATAGGCCAGGTGATGGAAGTGACGTGAATTTACTACACGTCACTCCATACTCCCCCTATTGGTCGTCACCCTAGCATTGTTCCTTTGTTGCATTTTCCGATCTGTTGGTTGTGAAGCTCTGCATTTCATGCTCTTGGAAGAAAGAAGGCTCGACGAACTTGTCATTTAAGCGTTTTGCTACAGGTATGATTCTTTTCTCTCCATCCATGAGGTATTCTCTGTTGTATGAACAAATGATAGCTTAGTGATGCTTCAATTCTGTGTGTTTTTTAGAATTTTGATTATGTAGATGTGTGCTATATCTCTTTGTGATGACTGTAAAATGTTTCAGATTGTAAGCAAAATAATTGGTTTTTTAAGTTGTGCATTGACTTGTTGTTCGGTCAGTTTAATATTGTGACGAGTCTATGTGGAATAATAAGTGAATGGTGGTACATTTGGCTCTACATTGATGATGGAGGGTTGTGTTCTGTGTATTACCGTCGGTTGTTTCATTCCCCCAAAGTCATGATTGTAACCCTTACCCAGTTGCAGAGGGATTGCCAGCAGTTGCCGTGTTATTTCTTCGAACCCTGAGTCATGGTCATTGGCCCATTCTTATTGTCCTTTCATCAAAGTATCCCAAGATCCAGAATTAGGTGGCCCTAACATTAATATATGCATGTATGGTTGTGGGTTGATAGAAGTTATATCTCGGTGTTATGTCAAAAGGATGTCTGAGTCCTCATTGTTGTTCTGTCAAGTTGTTCGACTCTTAAGTAATGGGTAGAGATGTTATATCTCTGTACATTTCTTTTATTAACTGCCACTGTTCAATTAAACTTCGTCTCTCCTCTGCAAGTGTTAAATGCGTCATGTGCACATGGTTATTATCCACCTGCCTTTTCTTTCCTCGGGTTTTAATCATTGGTCTCGTCCAGGACTTGGAGTAATAAGAAGATTGTGTGGCTCACTATTGTATCTTTTTCAAAAGGTATTTTTCCTGTGGTTGATAAGTCTCGGAAGAAATCCAACTCTCTGTGTTATGGTTAAAAAATGAACACACTCTTGTTGTCTCCCTGCATTTGATTGTGACAGAGCCTGATTTAATTTACCTTCTGGGTTGTCAAATATTGGTTTATCAATGAAATGGTTATGGAGGTTTTTCATCGAGTCTTTGTCTCATCCTTCTATGATAAAAATAGTTGAACGATTACAAATGGAAACAAGTACTTGCATACAATCGAGAGCTGTCTTATTTCATTATGGTTTCACTCATTGTGTTTTTACCAGCGTGGTCTTGATTGCAATTGGAAACACCTGTGTGTTTTTTCTAGGCCCAATCAGGTTTATGGCCAGTTTTAAAAATTATGCATGTGTGTAATTGGTTATGTTCGCTTCATATATTATATTGGATCACCATACAGGTTACCAATGGTTTTAAATGGAAGTTATATCCATAGTGATAAGGCTCGTGTTTTATGTTTTGGTTGTCTGTTGTTCCATTGCAAGATCTTGTTGATTGATATGATGAAGACTGTGTGTAATCGAGCATATTTTGGAAGTCTATTCGTTTTAAAAAGGATACATGTGTATATTTAAATTGGGCCCGATTGTTAAACAATGAATGTTGATTGTTATCGTGATGCACTATGGACTATCAGGGATGGATGTCGAGCATATTGTTGTGCATTTTTTTTATTATTTAAAAAAAAAAAATGAAAGAAAAGAAAGAAAGGATTAACACTTTGTTAAACATGACTGTTGAATGGAAAATTTATTGTGTTTATAAGTTATGATTGCACAAATTGTATGAATTGAGAAATTTCGGGAAAGTTAATTATTGGAACAATGGACAGTTTGGTATAAAATTGAGAAACAATGAATGTTGATGCTTTTTGGATTGATTTTAATACAGAGTTATGATTATTTATTACTTAATTTGTTTTATGAACAATATCCATTAATTTCCCTGTCATTCTCTCTCTTTTTTGCACATTACGAATCCCCTCACATTCCCAGATTCACTTTCCATGCCCTATTCTTGAAATTAAATTAAAATTAAATGGAAACTCTATATTACAACAATTAAAGGATGACACGGAGATGGGTCACAGATGATATGATTTTGTAATTATAACATAATTGATTGTTTAAATGATTTGTTGAGCAGTAATAATGTTATACTCCCTTTCATTTTATCACTTTTCTGCTCAATACAACCCCCTCAGATATCCCAGAACCCTTATTCACCCCCTGCTCATTGACAAGTATTAAACGATTTTTATGGATTGGATTGCATGGGTCTGATGTGTTGTTGAGCTAAACTTTGTTTCATATTTAAAGAGATGTCATGTATGGTTTGTTTAAGAAGCTAGTTGCTAATAAATGTTGCATACAGGATGAGCTTCTTCAGTAGAGGAAGCCATGGCTAAAATAACAGGGGCAGAGGGAATTGGAACAAAGGCCCTAGAAGGCCTAGATTTTAGATACATTTTGATGCAGATCCACAGGAGTTAAACCATCTCTTCCAAGCTGGATTTTTCAATTGGATTGGACAAGGGGTAGTCCAACCTAGGATAGAAAGGCCTCACTTCCAACCCCAGCATGTCCCTGGTATCCTTGTCCTCCCTCATGTCTCATTACAACCTGAAGTCCCTAAAAATGATGGATGGCAAGAGATTGTTCACCCAACAGTCTCCCAACATCGTGGTTGGCCCAATTTGTCTCTACCTACTCCTCCACCGGTTAACCCAAATGTCCAAATTTCCCCTACACACTCACCAGTACAATATTCCCACACAAGCAAGAGACTCAAAACCGAAGCCCACCACACACATGATAAAGGAAAAGTTGTTGTTACCCCCTCCTCTCCCTTAAGTGATTCAACCAAATCTGTTTCATCCCGCATGCACTTGAGAGATGAATACTCTCATGTTATCAGTGAGATCAAGCCTAAAAGCTCCACACAACCTAAGGCTAATTCAGAAAAGTCAAAGGGAGACAACAGGAACAAAGGGAAAATTGCCTCCCAAAGTGGAAAATATGTTTTTTGAGTATATTTTAGTATTGATTGTTGAGAACAGTTGACTGCTGAAGTTTTTGGACAACATACTATTTTTGGATATTTTGGATATTATATTTTTTTGATATGGTTTAAAATATCATTGATATTAATTTTCAAATTATGAGAATGATGATGGGAGCCACAATGAGGGATGTGTTTGAGTGATTGACTAGTTGCATTTAATTTTGTTTAGAAACTAAAGGGAGTCACAAGGGGTCCCACCTACTAGTTATTATTTATTAAATACTCTTATTATTATTATATTAATTCTTCTCCCTAAACTAAAAGTTAGTTGAGTTTTAGTTAACTTAACTAAAAGAGGTAGTTAAACTACTTCAACTAATTTTGATTGCTTAAAGGCAAAAGGAAAAGGAAGAACAAGAAAGCTTAGAAGGAGAAACACACTAAGGTCTGCTCTTGAGTTTTATTGAGATAATTCAGTTTTCATTCATTATTTAATTCATTAAAAGCCTAATTCTCTTTTATGACAATAGGGTCCTATTGTAGACAACAAGATTCAAGGTTGAATTACATCATTCAAACACTTGTTTTTCAGAGGTGTTGATCTATCTTTGATAATTTGTGTAGACTTGTTTGTTTATGAATTAAATTTCATGACTGATAAAGGATATTGTCCATAGTCGGGTGGGAAACAATCTATGGCAAGCTGATCCAACTTTTAAAGTTCATTTTTTTACTTTCTGTTAGAAGTCCTTTTGTATGGTTTTCATCGGGGACATCTAAGTTTGACTTTGGTCCAAATTCCCTCAGGGATTTTTGTAAAGAGAACGATTATTTTGATTTCTTGGAATGAAATAAGCAATTGCTATTCTATCTCATCTGTGTTAATATGTGACTTGGTACTTTTGATTTTGTCTCCACATTTACTTTTGCATATGTTATATTCAGAAAATTATATAAAATTGTTGAATTTTACAACAATTTTTTATTTATAAAAAATCCGCCTAAGCCCTTGTAACTAATACTTGTGGATTAGGAAACAAATTTTGAGGCTATAAATATAAGGTGATATTCTTGTCTATCTTGCCTTAGCAAGCAAGATCTGAAAATGCTTGAGAAAGAATATTTCATATATTTTCCTCAACAACACGATAGACAAAAAAGTTATGTTGATGCACATAGGACTGATTGAAGTTATAAACTGGAAAATCAAGTTTCCATTCGTATCAGGCCTAATAAGAGTACCATTCGGTTCGGGAAGGGAACAAAGTTGTCGCCTCGATTTATAGGACAATTTAAAATCCAAGAGAGAATTAAACCTCTTGCCTATCGTCTCGTACTGCCACCCCACTTACATAAAACACATAATGTTTTTCATGTATCTGTTCTATGTCATTATGTTGCTGACGAATCTCATAAACTGAATTGGAAGGAATTGCAGGTATCAGACGTGGGAACCCTCACGGTCAAACCGTTATGCATATTGGACCATAGGGTTTGACAGTTCAGTAATCGTCCGGTATACCAAGTTAAGGTCTAGTGGGACAAGTATAGCCCATGATCTGCTACTTGGGTGGATGTAGAGACCTTACGATGAGATCATCCATCACTTTTTTGACCACCTCAAGAATATATTTTCCCGAAGGTTGGGTGTATGTAATGCTACATTTTGACTTAGACAACTAGAATTACTTAAGGCCTAATCATCTTTAATTCCTATTCACCGTGAAACTATTAATGATGCACTTAAACTTTTAAGACATATGAACTTATGTGAATGTCAATTCTATGAATGTTTAACGTTATTTGAATTATGTTGAATATTATGCGATCTATTTCTAACTTGAAAATTTTGACATTTAAAGTTGTTGGTACGTGGATACCGGATTTAGATTACGATTAAATGCATTTACATGATGATAATGCATGGATATGTATGGGTTTGTGTTATAGACTAATCTACAGGTCAATAAGCTATGAAATAGCTAAAATAAAAAGTTGATGACGTAAACATCGACCAAGGAACAATATGGTATGAATTTTGTATGTGAAATTATATTGGTTCAAATGCATTACTATGATATGTGGATAAGTGCAGGTTTTTCAGGTGGCAAGACTGCCTAAAACTGAATATATGATGACAAAATTCCCAGCAACATAGTGCCACTGTATTGTCCATGGTAGGGTGTTGACCCTAGTTCTATTAGGAGGGGTGGAGGCATTTACGACCGTGTATCCTATGAAACTTGGAGTCATGGGAGGATGGTGTTAGCTCATGCTCCCCTAGACATGTGATGATGACTGTCAGTTGCCTACTGGGGAAGCTTGGTCAAGAAAATTGACACTTCTGCTTACGGGTTCTATCTGGAGTTGGGTCAATATAGTTGACGCTCCAAGATAGTCCAATAGTGGAAGGATAGAGATGGAAGATGGAAGTAGGTTAGGGAGAAAGGATGACTAGAAGTAGTTGAGAGTGTGTGGGGATTTCGCCTTATGGTAGAATTTCTTGATTTCCTCGTTTTTAAAAAGTATATATATATTTGTATATATGTATATATGTATGTTTATATTTGTTTAATTGAACTACAATTATCTAAGTGAATGTTGTTTGTGCTAAATTATTATAATTTAGGGATTTTGCAAACATTTAATCGGTCTACTATCTTTTATGAAATGAATGGTCTTATTGATTGGATTGGATGCATGCGAGAATTACTTTAGGAGTGATAATTATTGTCATTAGTGCATGTGTGAGTCTTGTATGTGCTAGCTACACATGCATGCCTTGCACATGGACACTAGTATGTATAAGTGTTTTAAATTGATGATGTTGTTTATTTGAAGTGGATGTATGAATAGTGTGTCATTACCCTTGTATTGTAAATTACCCTAACTTCGGGATGAAGTTTCTTGAAGGGTGGGTGTATGTAACAACCCAAATTGATTAATTTTTATCATAGTTTTTAATTTAAATTTAATTGATTAATTTTTATCATAGTTTTTAATTTAAATTTAATTGATTAATTTTTATCATAGTTTTTAATTTAAATTTAATTGAATATTAAAATATATAAAATGAGTATTTTATTATTTTATTATTAAAAGGTGGG
>ML777787.1:13963-32688 GCA_009831015.1 Picea engelmannii
CCCCTCCCTTCCTCTTACATCTACCCCTCTCCCCCTCACTGTGTATCCCCCTCCCTCTCTCTTTCTCTCTCCCTATATGTTTGTCTCCCTTATAATCTCTCTCTCTCACTCACTCTCTCACTCTCTCTATCCCCTCTCTCACTGTACACCTCCCTATATATTTCCATCTATCTCTTTCTCACTTTATCACTCATTTTTTGTGTTCCTCTCTCTCTATTTCCCTATATCTCTCGCCCAATATTCCCCCCATATCTCTCTTTACCACTATCTCTCACTTTATATCTTATTATATTTCCCCTTCCCTCCCTCACCTGCCACTACCACACTCTAACCCCCCTTGTTTCCTTCCTTCTCTCTGTTGATCTATCTCTCTCAATATCTCTCTCCCCCTCCCCTCCCATTTCCTCTATCCCCATTCCCCTCTCTTACTCGCTCTCTCTCCCTTCTCTCCCACCCCTCTCTCTTTACCTATTTCTCCATATATATCTCTAAATCCATGTCTCCCTCCATCCCTCCATCTCTCTCTCTATATATATCTCCACCCATTTTCCCTTCTCTTCCTCTCTTTGTTTTCCCTATCTATATATCCCCTACTCTTCTCCCCCTCTCTCTATTTACTTATGATATCTCCCACCCTCTCTCTCTATACCTCATCCCTCTCTCTCTCCATATAACTCTCCACCTCTCTCCTTCTCTCGCTCTCTCCCCCCCTCTCTCCCCTTCTCTCCATCTCTCTTCCTTTTCACTCTATTTTCCCCTCCCTCTTTGTCTCTCTCATACATTTACCCCTCTCTCCACCTCACTCTCTCTTTCTCTCTCCTTGTTTCTGTCCTTCCCAATCCTTCTCTCTCTCTCACTCACTCTCTCCCCTTCTCTCACTCTCCCTCTCTCTCCCCCCTTTTCTACTCTCTTTCCCCTCTCTTCCCTCCATCTATTTCTCTCACTTCTCCCTCTCTCTCCCCCCTCCAACTATATCTTCTTATTTATTTCTCTCCCTGTACCCCTCTCTCCCTTCATACTTTTATATGCCAATTTCTCTCTCCCACCTATCTCTCTCTACTTTATCTCACTATGAATCTCACACTCTCTCTCTTTGCCCCCCCCATCCCTCTCTTGTTCCCCCCTTTGGCACTATTTTGTGCCCCCAAAATAACCTCCCAATTTTCTTGTCTTAGCCGCTATCGAAGACAAGAAATTGGGCCCCCATTTAATTCTTCCAATCGGAACCCTCACACACACACTCTCTATCATCCAAATAGTTATTCCCAAGTTCTTTTGACACTGCCTCACTTTACTACTTTCGGTTACTCCTCAGATCACTTATACATGATGATCTACACTTCAGTGAGTCCCCTCTTCCTACACTGATACATAGAGTTCAGGCGTGCACATCCTTATTCCACCTTTCTATTGACATGTCATTTTGTTTTTCATCAATTCATCATCCACCTCCATTTGAACTTAGCTAACACACTATCACGCTTCTACAAAACCTCATTGACACACATATTCATATTCAACGAAGTTTTTATGATAAATTACGTCTCACCAATATTGTTCACATGATTATCTTCATCGTGCACACTCTTTTCACTAATTGACTTCCTTCCACTCACACCATTGCATCACATTTTGTCAGCGTCCCTACCTTTCGCTTCATTACATTTCTTATTAGAAAGTTTTTCCTCTTCATCCCCAATGCAATTCGTATTGATAATTTTCCATCTCATATCCTTGATATGTCAACAGAAGGACGTCGACCCCTCATCATCGTTAATCACATCAAATATGGTCTTCTCCCTCTCACCAACACTAACTATATCAACGTGGCTCACTTTCACCTTGAGGCTTATCTCGTCCCCCTCCAAGCTTAGATTCCTTCTTGTTGAGTTCATCAGTCAATCTCCTTACAATTATTAATGAATAAAATATCCATACCTATATAAAAAATTGGTCATTGATTTCTTATCTCGCATGATCCACTCTAGACCACATTCGTAATCAAGTTTGTCAAGTGTCACCAATAGCTCGTATGCATGTACTGCATCATCTTTGATTTGAACCTCTTGATTTTATGGCTAACCATGAGCATGAACGTGTTGTATGTTATCATATTGGTTCACTAAAGCATTTATAGGTCTTTCGTTGGCTCTAAAATGCATCTCGACAAAAAATTGGTTCTCCCAACTCCTACACAGTGCCATGCACACAAAATGTCGGTTGGTTGTTTTGATGGATTTATATTTATATTCCCTTATCATATTAACTTAGTTTCAATTAATTATCTAAGATCCTAGATATCAAATATGACTCAGGAACTAACAGAACTAGATTTGGGTGAAGCAATGGTAGGAACGGGGCACATACTTCCATTGAAAACACCTTTGAGCACAAATTTAGGGTTTTATTCAAAGTGTATTTCTCACCACCAAAATAGGCCTACTGCATATATTATACAATTATGATGTCAACACAATTGATGGAATCGAAATATGAGGCCCCAAAGTGCCAAAACGATCATCTAGGATTTCCCACTAAGAAAGCCTCGATAGTCATGGCCATAATTAGAAATGTATCCACTCAAATCATGGAACAACATGTTCAGTTATCTTGATAGAAGCATTTCTTTGTTTTCTCTGTGTTGCAAAAAATGACACCTCAATCGGGCAACGTATGAGGAAGTTAAAATATTTTGAACTCAAGCTCACATTGTCCTATCCAATTTTTCTTTCCCCAGAAGGAGAAGTTCCCTTTGAATCCTCCAATGAAATTCATAAGATTCCTTTCCTTTCCTCCGATACATATCAGATGAATTAGTTCAAAATTCTCTGATACGTATCGGGGGAGTTATTTCAAAATCCTTCGAACAGTTCGGAGGAGTTAGTTCAAACTCCTCCGAACTTGTTAGAGGATTTTGTTTGGACTCCTTCGAATAGGTTGTAGGAGTTAGTTCAAATCCCTATGAACAGGTCGTAGGATTTAGTTGAAACCCCTCTGAACAGGTTGGAGGAGTTAGTTCAAACTCCTCCGAATAGGTTTGAGGCATTACTTCAATCTCCTCCGAACACAATATAATTTTCTCTCATTAATCGACCATAACTTTTAACTCAGGTGTCCGGATATCACCTTATTTATACCGTTGGAAAGGCATTTTCAAGCTATAAAAAATTATAGTTATGTGATATGAGAAATTCTTAATGCATGGTACACTTATTCTAGGTCCGAGGAGTTATTACTAACTCCTCTAAGAAAATCGAACGAGTTAGTACTAACTCTTCTGAAACATGAAAAACCACCTTTCATAAAATGGTCGTAACATTTGACTTGGGTATTCGTTTTACATGTTATTTATACCATTAGAAAGGTCTCTTCAAGATATACAACTTCCTAGCTATATTATTTGAAAAAATACTAACCTATCATATACATACTTTTTTATTAATATCTGACAACTTCTTGATAGCCTCGAAGAACACCATAACTCAACCACGAGCAGAGGAACCATGAATCTAAATCAGGGATGTTTATAAATGATACTTCAATTATTTTATGCCCCATTTATTCGCATTCAAAGGATTATTCTTGATAGTTTATTTGGATTTTCTCTCATCTTTTGTATGTTGAATTTTTTTAGGTATCGAATTAAGGAGGATCGTGTTGAACATTCTCACGATGAAATCTACAACTAAAGATAATGAAGGAGCAATAACGAAAGATGTAGAAGTAATGGAGGAGAAACAAAGAAAATATCAGGAAAATTTATGAAGCAGGGATATAGAAACTCCATGACGATTGACTTTCAAAATCATGATGACAAAGATTCCCCCATACCCAAATCTAGTCTTCATGATGCACAAGAAACATACGGCCGAAATCCATGATGACCCACTAGTGCTAGGAGACAAATTCAAAATGTAAATGTTGTCCTTGTTACTCATCATCATAAAGAGGATGAGGATAAATTTTGGAAGACAAAATTTCATCGAGGGAGACAAAATGACAAAGGTCTTATTGAACCTCAATAAATACTAGAATAGAACCCAAAGAAAATGGATTTTATCTCTTCAAACATTGTACACGTATGAACTTCTTTGGGAATACAATGTCAACTAAAATTGGAGATTTATCCTAAGAGTTTTCAAGTACTATTGTTCAAACTGTTAATATGGAGAAGTCCTAAGGGAAAAATTTTGGCTGAGAGAAGGACTTCCATGTGTTGTTTTTCTTCTATGAACTATTTCAACAAGAATGTTTGTTGATCACATGGGTTGTAAGATGTTTTTTTATGGATTATTCTGATGCAATATATGTCTTCTTGTAGTTTTTTCATTCTTTCTTATATTACATGTCTTGAGTGAACGAACTGATAATGTATGTGATATAGTGTCTTAGAATCCTCTGGTTATATATTCATGTGCATGGGTTATCTGACTTTATTTATTCATTTAAGCTATCTAAGTGAAGTTATTGGTAGAGATAGTTTCATTCCATATATCATTCACTTATGTTAATTTGCTCCTAGCTACGATACGTTAGATTAGAATTAGATTAGTCCTGCATTTAGATAGTCTTCATCTACATATTTTGTTTTCACAACCACCCATCACTCACGCTCATCGGTAGACCAGGACATAACCGGTAGAACCAAACCAACAATGGTTACTGGGCCAAAATTCATATGGGTTCCCTATTCCAAATGGTGAGAGGTATAATTGAGACTTCTTACCAGGGAGAACCCCTTACTGTTATCAGGAGAATTTGGACTCGTCAATAGAATTGGCACTAAAAGGAGGGTCATATGACAATCCTTCCCATGTGGAGTCATTTCATTTAGCTCTTAACTAGACCATGGATCCTCTCCAAACCTATATATACGATGATCCTTTAAGTCTTCCAAGACCCATCAAGGCCATCTCAATAAAGACAATAAGTATCATGTCAAATCCCAAATGTGATGGTGAAGGGCATGTCTCTGCATTCACGCATATCAAACGATTTGAAATCTCTCTATAAAATCTTAATATTGTATAGGAAAATGAAACTTGTCGATTGTTCATACTCACATTCGAAGGGAGAATTATATCCTGTTTTAATACATTGCTAGAAAAATCAATCCATTGCTGGAAACAATTCATGGAAATGTTTATTGTTGCTCATGTAAATTATGTTTGTGACGAACTAGTTGATGAAATAGTAGAAATCTATAGGCTATGGAATGAATATGAGAATGATTTATTTCAAAGAGTCATGCAAATTTACTATAGATTTCCTAAAAGTGATGAACCCTCATGAAAATAAATATTTGATTGGTTTTCATATCTCATCTCTATTTCTGAAGAATGTGATATGAACAATTAATCCATATCCTATTCAAAAAATTCATAACTTACCATAAGAGATATAGGGGGAATAATATTAAGCCAACACTCTAACACAACTACATGGGAATCTTTGTTAGTAATCCTAGACCTCGTACCCCCAGATTTGAACCATGTAACGATCCCCCTTTCAAAAATCATGATCATATTATGGTCTGTGATGAATCTATTACCGAGGAAATCCCATCATCTTTATAATTTTAATATCTCAATGAACTATATACAAATATGTTCAATTATTTTCATCCACATGAGAAACCATATTTTTATGATGTAATACACTCTTCACATAACACTTTTGGCAGTGAAATGTTGAATGATATACCAGATCAGGAAGAGTTCCTAGCCTTGATCGATCAAACACACATTTTGAATGACACTTCATTCGGGATGTATCACTTTGAAAACCCTTCACAATATCTATTTTAGGAACATGTTTAATCACAATTTAATCATAATGATCTTATTTTCGTTGACTACATTTGTTCCGGAATTGAGTGTGGGTTCGAAATGATCATTCGTTGATCCTTCACAATCTGAGATCTCTGACCTTGATTCACATATCCTAAACAATGAAAATATAAAATATGCAGAGCACGATGAGTTTTTTAATATTCATGAATAAATTATATAAAATGAACAACACATCACCATGCAAAGAATAAGAAACATTCAGTTAATCCAGGAAATTCTATTGCCTCAACCTGCCCTAGAATTACTTGTTATTCCTCATGGGAAAATTCATCAATCATCCTTGGATGCTATTTCAATGCTCCAACACTCCTCACATGATTTCATTGATGTCATAGGAGAGGATTTGGATCTATCCTTAACTAAACATTTCCCTCGTATAATCCACCATTATCTCTCCTCTCATCATGCAAAGTACATGAAATTTGAACCCAAGGAGATCTACATCAACAATGAGACACTCCAATTTCAATCGATGATTATATCAAGTTCTTTTTGTCTTAATTCTACCCTTGGGATGAGAAACACCACCCACTCCGAGACTACCTTACAAAGTACATTGCATGCAATTTTCATTCATGAGACTCATTAGGTATGTATCTCATTGTTGATTTCCTTCCAACAATCATATAGTGATCTATTTAAATTTTATGACAGTTGAATCTTGGTTGGAGGAATCCTACATGTCTGCATGTATCATGAATCATAATAGTGCAAAATTCAATTTTTTGAGTGGAGTTTCACATGAATCAATTCTTCCAATATTGCATTCCTCTCTACTCCATTCTCTCCAATTGGCCTTCAAACAATATGTGATTATAGGTTTGGAGTTGCTTAATTGGCTGCACTAGAACTACACTCACACCTAGCCTTATTTAGGCTAGTATAGGTTAGGTTACGAATATGATTATCATAATGTTTTTTCTTATTTTATTCTTTCATAACTTAGATGTTGATGCATTTTCTAGTTTTAGCGTAGATTTAGTTTTGTTTTGATCGCTTCAATAAATATCACTTGTTGCAATTAGTCTAGTTTGAAGTTCAAGTCGCTTTTAATAAAAGATTTTTTTTTTCATTTTCATCTAACTAAAAGTTTTTCTTAATATTGTTTTTTCTCCATATTCATGAGGAAATCACGTGTAGGAATTATCCAAGAAATTCAAGTACAAAATTCACTTGTCTCAACAACATTTACCCTAACATTGATAGTTGGGCAGTTGGTTACCCCAAAATGTTGAAGAATATTTGCTTGGGAATGTTTTATATTTTTTCCAAGATGGAGATTGGATTTAAGAAATTACATCGATTATTCACAAAATTTCTAAGGATTGTGTCTATTAAACATAATCATTGAAGTAATTGTGACTCCTTGACAGGATACATTCTTATCCTCGAGGAGAAGGTCATTAAGTGTTTATTTCCCTCTGATAATTCAATCACAATGATCTTTGATCTCACTGATACTGATCAAGAAAAGGTCTCTCAAGAACACTTTTTCTAAGGAATAATGGGTGATTGTTAATGCCATAGTTATTTTCTTCCCCAAAGGAGAAATTTTGATATACAAACCAACATTCAAGATCAAGTATACTCTGTCTCCTAACAACTAGAATGGGTGATTCTCATGGAGAAATATCAAATACCCAGAGAAATTTTGATTATTATTTTTATATTATCACAGTGAGTATTTTTTATAAATATTTTCCGAAGTTGATCATGGAAATATATATTTAGTTGAATAGAAAGACAATATTTAAAGAAGACACACATCTTAAGAAGGTTGGAACTGATCATGAAACATAATAATTTTGGTTGAATAATAATATTATTATGTAACATCAATTCTAAAGGTTTAAAAAGTGGAAAGGAATAAAAATTATCGCAAGGCCAAATCAAGGAAATAGGATAGACAACAAAGTGGAATTATGATTAACCCTTTCCCCCTGAAGCATAAGACTGGACAATTGAACTATACGCCTTTAGAAAATCACAATGAGAGGTGTAATTATCAGCTAGCACTGGCACTGAAACCTATATGAATAAAGTAATACATGTATAAGATTTCACATGGATTAGTTGTTTCAAGAAACTACAAATTTCTAACTGGTGAGAATGTGTGAATATCATCTAAGTTGTTGGAAACACTCAATCTATAATTTCTTTATCATTCAACTGCATTTCCTAATTACATAATATTGATTTTCATTCATCTAAAAGGATTTATTTTTCATTTGCAGTAATAAATTGGACCTACTTCATCTCTAACCATGAATATGTCATCTCTCTTAATTCAACACTTTTCTTCCCATTCTTTCATCGTCATATTTTCATGTCAAAGAAGTTAATTTATTCAATTATGTTGTCTTATGAACTCTGATTATATTTCATGAAATAAAAACCTCTCACCTCCATTTGTCTTTTCACAGGAAGTGCCTTCACATTGGAACCAGACACGAATCATCTTACATCTCTTTCCTAGTTCATGAGCGGAATAGGGGGTCTCTATTTTAAAATGAATCAGAACTATTTGTGGATGTTGTGATAATATTTAAACCATCACTGAGCATAGTGGTTAATTAACAATCATCATTTCATATTTCTTGGCAAGAAGATCCTATGTAATGGAGGAACCATCCACACACTAAGTAGTTTCTCACATGAAAGGTGAAGTGTCAAAGTATAAAAGGATAAAAACCAAAAAAAAATATCTCTATGTAGCTAGGTGTAGAAAATATACAAATAAATCTCAAAAGTTGGCGGTCATCCCCTATCAGGATAAAAAGGCCATCACTTTCCCCATCTACTGAATGCTAAGAATGCACTAAATAAGTCGGGAAGGAATGAAAAGGAAAGGTTGACCAGACTAGGGGACATGCAGATATCTCTGTCAAAACTATGGATTATCCCTAGAAGAAGAGAAAGGCCTCTGAGGTTTTTGTGACTCCATCGAGGCGATGGAAACTCAGGGGAAGTGGAGCACCACCTACGAGATATCTATATCCACACCTGGTGAAAAATATTTATTTATCCCAAACCTATATCAAGCCCAAGATGGAGATACCAACCCATATCATCGACACAGTTTAAGGAAATAAACTTCATCATCATTCATCCTCCATATACAATAGACGATCTCTGCTAGATGATATTCAATATTCAATAGTGATCCCACCATGATGGAATCATTTAGGTAATTGTTATGTATTATTCCCATAATTTTTTTAACTTAAATTAAATTTTATGACCCTCTATATTTTATGCTTGTCTGTTAGGAAAGACTAGCAGAGATTATGGATTCACCCAGTGTGTCGAAATTTTTGTGTCCCCCACAATGGACTCCCAATTTTCGTGTCTTAGACTCTATCCAAGAATAGAAATTGGCCCCCCCTTTAATTCTTCCAATTGGAACCCTCACACTCTCTCACTCATGAAAATAACTACACCCAAGTTCTCCTCACCCTACATCACTTTACCACTTCCAGTTACTCCTTTGATCACTTATACCTGATGATCCACACTTTAGTGAGTCCCCTAACGCATGCATCCTTATTCCACCTTTCCATTGACACCCCATTTTTTTTCATCAGTTCATCATCCACCTCCCTTTGAACTTGGCTAACACACTATTGCACTTCTTCCAAACCTCACTGACACACATATTCATCGTCAATTAAGTTCATATGATCAATTACATCTCACTGATATTGGTCACATGATTATATTCATTGTGCACGCTCCTTTCATCAATTGACTTCCTTCCACTCACAATGTTGCATCAAATTTTGGCAGCATCCCTACCTTTAGCTTTATTACATTGCTTATCGACAAGGTTTTCCTCTTTGTCCCTAATGCACTTCCTATTGATAAGTTTCCCTCTCCTATACTCAATGTGTCAGTCGAAGGATTTTGAATCCTCATCATTGCTAATGGAATTGAAGATGATATTCTCCCTCTCACCAACACTAACTAGCTCAACATGGCTCACTTTCTCCTTGAGGCTTATCTTGTCCCCCTCCCAAATCAGATCCCTTATTGTTGCATTCATTAGTCAATCTCCTTATAATTATCAATGACTAAAATATCCACACCTATATAAACAATTGTTCATTGATTTCCTATCTCACATGATCCACTATAGACCACATTCATAATCAAGTTTGTCAAGTGTCGACAATAGCTCGTATTCACGTACCACATCATATTTGATTTTCACCTCTTGATTTTATGTCTAACCATGAGAATGAAAGTGTTTTATATCATCATATGGGTTAATTGAAGCATATATAGGTCTTGTGTTGGCTCTGAAATGCATCTCGACAAAACATTGGTTCTCCCAACTCCTACATAGTGCCAAGTGCATTGAATGTCAGTTGGTTGTTTTGATGGAATTATATTTCTATTCCCCTGACATATTACCTCAGTTCAATGAATTATCTAAGATCCTACATATAACATATGACCCAGGAACTAAAAAAACTAGATTCAGGTGAAGCAATAGCAAGGATGGGGCATATACTTCCATTTAAAACACCTTTGAGTGCAAATTTTGGGTATTATTCAAAGTGTATTTCTCACCACCAAAATATTCCTACTGTATATATTCTTCAATTACTATCTCAATTAAACTGACGGAATAGAAATATGAGGTCCGAAAGTGCCAAAATGATCGTCTAGGATTTACCACCAGGCAAGCCTCGATAGTCATGGCCATCATTATAAATGGATCCACTCAAATGATGGAAAAAAATGCTCAATTATGTTGATCAAATTGTTTCTCTTTGTTCTCTACATTCCAAAAAATGGCACCTCAATCAGGCATTGTATGAGGAAGTTACAGGATTTTGAACTCAATCTCTCATTGTCTCTTATGAGTTTGAAACTTAGAATTTTTTCCAATTTTTGTTTCCCTGGAAGGAGAAGTTCCCTTTGAATCCTCCAAAGAAATTCAGAATATTTCCCTTCATTTCCTCCAATACATATCAAAGGAGTTAGTTCAAAACACTCTGATACATATTGGAAGAGTTAGTTCAAACTCCTTCGAATAGGTTGAAGGAGTTAGTTCAAACCCCTTCGAATAGGTCGAAGGATTTAGTTCAAATGCCTCCAAATAGGTCAAAGGATTTAGTTCAAACCCCTCCGAATAGGTCAGAGGAGTTAGTGCAAAATCCTACGAACATGGCAGAGGAGTTAGTTGAAAATCCTTTGAACATAAGAGAGCCATCTCTCATAAATTGACCATAACTTTTGACTCGGGTGTGCGTTTTGCACCATCTTTATATCGTTGGAAATTTATTTCCAAGATACAAAAATTTCTAGTTATGTGATTTGTGAAACTACTAATGCATTGTACACTTATTCTGAGTTGGAGGTGTTATTACTAACTCCTCCAAGCAAATTAGAGGAGTTAGTACTAACTCCTCTGCAATATGAAAAACCACCTTTCATAAAATGGTCATATCTTTTGACTCAGGTGTCCATGTTTCGCATTATTTATACCATTGGAAAGGTGTCTTCGTGCTCTACAACATCCTATTTATATGACTTTAGAAATTCTTAACCTATGGTATACTTATTTTTTTATTAATATCTAACACCTTGTTGACAACCTTGAAGAACACTGTAACTCTATAGTTTATAAATGATAGTTTATTTGGATTTACTCTCATCTTTTGTATGTTGAATATTTTCATGTATCCAGTGAAGGTGGATTGTGATGAACATTATCACAGTAAAATATACAACTAAAGATAATGAAGGAGCAATAACGAAATATGTATAAGTAATGGAGGAGAAACAAAGAAAATAACATGCAAATGTATGAAGCGGGGATATAGAAACTCCATGACGATCGACTTTCAAAGTAAGGATGAAGAAGATGCCCCCATACCCAAATCTAGTCTTCATGATGTGCAAGAAACACATGGTCGAAATCCATTATGACCCACTAATTCTAGGAGACAAATTCAAAATGAAATTTTTGTCCTTGTTACTCATCATCACAATGAGGATGAGGAAAAACAATGGAAAATGAAAGGTCATCGAGGGATATGAAAAGTTAAAGGTCTTATTGAACTTTAATAAATACTAGAATAGAACCCAAACAAAAGGGATTTTAGATCATTAAACATTGTACACCTATGAACTACTTCAGGAATACAGTGTCAACTAAATTGGAGAGTCTTCGTAAGGGTTTTCATGTACTATTGTCGAAACTATTAATATGGAGAATCCCCCAGGGCCAACTTTTTACTGAGATAAGGACTTGCATGTGTTGTTTTTTTGTGAACTATTTCAAGAATAATGTTTGTTGTTGACATGGGTTTTAAGAGCATGTTTCTTTATGGATTATTATGATGCAATATATGTCTTCTTGCATTTTTTTCATTATTTCTTATATTACATGTCATGAGCAAATGATTTGTTAATGTATGTGATATAGCGACTTAGATTGTTCTGGTTATATATTCATGTGCATTTTTTATCTAAATTTATTTCTTAATTTCAACTATATATGTGAAGGTACTGGTAGAGTTAGTTTCATGCCACAACTCATTCACTTATGTTAATTCTCTCCTATCTCATATAGGTTAGATTAAAATTATATTAGACATGCATTTAGATAGTCTTAATATACATCTTCTATTTTCAAAACCACCCATCACTCACCCTCATCGATGGACTAGGCCACAACCAGTAGAACCAAACCAAGAATGGCTTTCATGCCAGAATCCAGATGAGTTTCCTATTCCAAATGGTGAGAATTATAATTGGTACTTCTTACCATGGAGAACCCCTTACATTTTTCTGGAGAATCTAGACCCTTTCAAACACTACCTTCCTCTCCCCTTCTTTCCTGCCCCCTCTCTAAATGACTCTTCTCCCCGCCCCCCACCCCCCCCTTATCTCTCTCTCTCTCTTTATCTATGCCTTCCTCTTCCCCTATACCTATATCAACCTTCCTCCATCCCTCTCTCTCTCTCCCATCCCTTTATTCTCCTCTATCTCTCCACCTTCCTCTCTCTCCCTTCCTCCCTCATTCCCACCCCATATCTCCCTCTCTCTCTCTCACTCTATCCCTCTCTCTCTACCCCCCCTCTTCCCATATCTCACTCTCTCCCTTCTTCCCTTTATCTCTCTCTCCCCCACTACCCCACTCTCCCTCTCTTTACCTTTCTCTACCTACCTCTCTCTCTTTATCTCTCTCTATCTCATCTGCCCCTCTCCCCCCCACTCCATACCCCTCTATATCATTATATATCCACCTCTATAAATCTCTCTCTCTCTCAAAAGAAGGGGATATAGAGGGGGCTGGGAGGGAGGGAGAGGCAGAGAGATAGAGAGAGAGGAGGGGTGGGGGTAGGGAGAGAGATATGGGGGAGAGAAAGAGGGAAATAGAGAGAAAAGGAGACAATGAGAGATAAATATATAGAGAAACAAAGAGGGATGGTGGAGAGAGAAAGAGATAGAGAGGAGGGGAGAGAAAGAGGGATAGAGATAGAGAGTGAGGGAGGGTGGGAATGAATGAGGGAGAGAGATAAAGAGGGGTAGAGAGAGATATAGAAGGTTGGTGTGAGGGAGGGATGGAGAGAGAGAGAGAGAGAGAGAGAGAGAGAGAGAGAAAGTGGGTGTGAGGGAGGGATGGAGAGAGAGAGAGAGACAGAAAGAGAGTGAGGAAGGTAGTATGGAGATAGGGGAAGAAAGGGGGAGGGAAGAGAGATGGGGGGAGGGAGGGAAGRKAGGGAGAGGGGCTTATAGCATAAGATATATAGAAATATAAATAATTAAATAGAGAGAATTGAGGTAGTGAGAGTGGGATTGAGGTACAGAGTGAGAGTGAAAGAGAGAAAGAGTCTTATATAGGGATAGAGTGATAGGTGGAAAGAGAGGGGGGGAATATTGGGGTATATATGGATGGTGTAGTATAACTAGGGAGGTAATATGGGGTACCTAGGGAGGTACCCAATGGGAATGTGGCTATGTATTATTAGTGGAATTAATTTAATATATGAGAATGTGGTCATTCAATGTAAGGTGGAATAGGTCCACTATATAGATAAATTCCCACTATGGTAGTCAGATGTAATAAATGTAGGTAGCTAGCTAGAGAGGTAGCGGGGGGGAAGAGGGACCATACTTATAATAGTGGAGGCCATTGAATGTAAGGTGGAATATGTCCATTATATAATTAAATAAGGCCCACTATGGTAGTTAGATATAATAAATGGGTAGTTATATATAATAAATGTAAGAGGACTTCTTAGAATGTTCTATGTCTAGAAAATTCCTCCTATAGAATGTTCTTAGGTGATGGTAGCACTATATAAAGGGGTTCAAGAAATGTAATGGGACATGAAGAGAATTATTGTGTTGTGAGATATAGTTCAATAGGATGATTCCCCCTTGAAGAGGCAAGTGAACAGGAGAGGATCCCTTCCATAATAGGATCCATTGTATGGTGTTTCCCTACCTAAAGGGTTTGATATAATAAAGTGGGGTTTTTATATATTGCTCCATATATCTTGTGTGGTGATTGTATTTATATATATTTGGTAATATTGGATTATTTTTTATTTATATATTTCTTACTTAACAAGTGGTATCAGAGCACTTTCCTTGGCACAAAGTGTGTGCAAATATTTTTATTTTTTGCAGATTTATTGTTTGGAAAAAAAAGAGGGCTGCAACATTACAGACGATTTATATAGGTTTTGGTGTAACATTTTCAAAATATTTTTGTATAAATTAGTTCCTCTCAGAAAAACACCCAAGTTAAAAAACAAATTGTCTAAAATGAAGTTCGGGAAGTCAAGTTATTTGCATTTTAAAATATGCAATTTTCAGGAATTTTTTTTTCACAGATGACAGTGTGGTTTTTTTTATTTATGTAGCATGTGAGGCTAAATGTTTCAAAAAAAATTGCAGATCTGAGTTCCTCTCACAATTTCACCCAATTTCAAGAAACAATTGTCCAAATCAGAGCTATGGAAGTGAAGATATCAATGATTTAAAATCAACTATTTTGGGGGGGGTTTGTGATGGCGGCTAGACTGCAGAGTTCATAACGTTTCCTAGGGTGCTCAGATTGCTACCAGATCAATAAAATTGGATAAATTATCTTAAAACATTTCTTTTGGTATATTTTATGTGGTGTTTCCAATGGCTATTTCCCCTCAAGCCCTCAAAGAAATTCTACAGATGACTGAAGCATTCAAAGCCTAATTGAATGACATGTTTCATAACCTTATAGATGGCATCACATTTCCTGACCTTATAGATGGCATCACATTGGATGACCTTGCAAATAGCCTCAAGTATAGTTTTCATAGTATTCAAGATTCATTGGATAGAATGAAGGAAATATTTCTTATGGTGTACATCAGGGATGAATATAATCAAGAAATATATGTTTGGTATGATTTTGAGGCCGGTTGTGATGATTGGTATATGGATAGTTGTCATTTCTGGGATGAAAACCACTTTAATATTTTATTTGATGACTCTACTCCACCTTCTGTAGAGAATATCAGTGTCAGACATCAAGAGATAGTCATGATTACTAGTGTCCAGCCTGCATATTCTACAATGGTATTGTTCCTTCCAGATTCAACTTTGATCATCTCCAACTATGTGGATAGATATTCTTATTTGGATCCACATGATATGTGTCATTATTGGGAGCATCATTTTCAGTTGGTTATTGGGTGTTCATATCTTCCGTGTGGAGTTCACATGAGCACTTGGACATGGGACCATGGTTTACAATGGAGGTTGGACTGCTTCAACATGGTGACTTTCATTTCTCAATGGGACCCTGGTTCTATAATCTACTTTATCACTATGGTTCAGAATTATCCATGGGACCTTGGTATATGGTTGTACATCAAGCGCTAAGGACAATGCTTTCATAAGGGGGATGGAATGTTAGGGTAGCTAGAGAGGTACAGGGGGGGGAAGAGAGCCCATAGTGATAAAAGTGGAGGCCATTCAATGTAAGGTGGACTAGGTCCACTATATTATTAAATAAGGCCTAAGGCCCACTATGCTAGTTTGATATAAAAAAATGGGTAGTTAGATATAATAAATGTAAGAGGACTTATTAGAAGGTTCTAGTTCTAGAATATTCCTCCTCTATAATGTTCTTAGGTGATGGTAGCACTATTTAAAGGGGTTCAAGAAATGTAATGGGACATGAAGAGAATTATTTTATTTTTAGCTATAGCTCAATAGGAGGATGCCCCCTCAAAGAGGCAAGTGAAAAAGAGAGGATCCATTCCATAATAGGATCCATTGTATGGTGTTTCCCTACCATAAGGGTTTGGTAATAATAAAGGATATTTTGCATATTGTTAGTGTATATATGTACTGGTGCTTTTGTATTCAGTATTTGTGGTGATTATATTTGTATATCTACTCAGGTTCATAAAAATCCCTAAGTACCCAATATTACCTCCCTAGGTGTACTACAAAAAGTAATAAATGATTTACCATGCTTCTTATGTCCCAAGGAGGCATGGTTTCACTGTTAAGAGGAAATTAAAATCTGTATTAATTTCTGAAATTTGGAAATGTTTGGAGTATACCGATAGAGTTATCCAATTTGGTGTAGAAAAATAGAAATAGAGAATATTAGGAATGAATATGAGCATCGGTTATTAATTGAGAGTTTGAAATTGTGAGATGCACTATAGAAATGAAAATTGGTATGATGATTTTTTTATTTACCCTACCGCGATACGCTTGACCATAATTAGGAAAATCAGTGCGTAATGCTCAACAACAATGGTGGGATTCATTTGGTGAATTTATGTTTTATTATTAAGTATGGTGGTTCTTTTCAACATGGAAACACCAATGTGTTATTTTCAATGTACGCACTTGTGTGTATATACCTTAAAGGTGCATTCACAAAGAACCTCTACAAAAACCTCCAGTCGCTCGCCCCCACTAACAACCTTTTCTATGAATAGTGATGGTTTGTTTGAACATTTAAGAATTGGTACAATATGTGTGAAAATGTGTGTATGTACCATGGAGGTGCATTGAAAAAATTCCTCTGGTCCTCCACCTCCGCTAACAACCTCTTCTATAAATAGCCAAGGGAAAAAAAATTCGGTGAGATTCCATAAAAACCTATGCAAGAAGGTTTTCTCCTTGTAGTGAAAATATTTCATGTGCATGATGTGTCACTCTTTGGGTAAAGGTACAATGAGTGATGTGTACAAATATTTTGAGAAATTGGTTGCATTTTGATTATACATTGAGAAGTTGTTGTCCCATGATCTAGTAGAGGTGTTGGAGATAAGTTTTTTATAGTAGTTGATAGCACCAACATCATTAGGGTGTGAGTTTTAGGGAGGGACAAAGAAGATAAGGGAAACATAGGGGTGGGTGCAAGCTAATGATGGTATCTCATGTTGTGTTAGTGGCAATGAAAACATGGAAAAACAAGAATATGTTAACTTGGAGGGATTACTGAAGGTACTTTTATAATGCATTTGAATATGGTGTAAAAAGATGAAATACGTGAAATCAAATTAGGTTTTCGAATATATAACTTCTATTTATAGAATTTGTGAATAACTATGTGAAATTTGATTTTTTTTAACAATAATATGTTATTTTCCAAGAAAAATATAATTTATATGTTTTTGTTAGTGAAAGTGTTGATTACCTTAATGATGGAATTTCCTAAAAAAAAATTGTAGAATTGTAGAGAACCCATTGTTCAGTATTTTTTCAAAATTTGTAATATTATTTTTATTATTTTTATTTTTCAAATTATGAAGGTCAATATATCGTTGAAATTACAATGCCTTATCTTAGTGTACACTATGAGGTTCTTAACATTATCAAACATTTTTTTTTCTTTTTAGATTGTATATCTACATCTCTTCTAGTGTAGCATATAACTTATTTTAAAAATGGTTAAGCTGAAAAAGGTTATAAATAAATAAAAGAGGTATGTATTTTAGGATTCTAATATATGTCGAGCCAAAAATAGATTAAAAATAGTAAACAATATTAATTTAAAAATATACATATTTGGAATATGTATAGTTGAATCTATATATGTCTATAGTTTCATTGACAGTGGATTTGTGTAGCCTATAAAAAAATAATGTTAAATATAGAGATACTGATAGGTATTCATAAAAATTGAGGTTTCACTATATTTACAGACCAAACCACTAGGTTTTTCACCCTAGACCTAAATATGAGGAAAACAACTCAACAAACACATGCACTAGAGTTCTCATTCCCAACCCAAAACGAATTAAATGGAACCAATGTGCACATGATCCTAAGAATGCACACATGCTTTAGGAACATGGATGAACTACTAAATTGTGATAATATTATTAGGAATAGGAACACATGAACACTGATATTAACAAAAATTAAATCTCCTTCTCACCCCCTCTACCCCCTTCTCCCTCCTCCCTTTATATTTCTCTCCCTCTTCAGCTTCTCTATCCCTATATATCACTTTACCTCTCCTCCCTCTATCTCCATCTCTCTCTCTCTCTCTCTTTTCTCTTCCCCTATATCCTTATATCCCTCTTCCCATATTTATCTCTCCCCACTCATTTACTCCCCTCTCTCTGTACATGTGCCTCTCTCTCTCTACCCCCACTTAGACTGTTCATCTTCTCTCCACATTACTACCTCTCCCACCCTCTAATTATATCTTTTTTCATCCATCCCTTGATCCCTCTCTCTGTCTTGCACACATGGACGTCCTCCTTCTCTCCCCCCTTTCCCCATATTGTCCTCCTTCCCTATCTCCCTCTCTTCCCCTCTATCCTCCCTCTATCATTGTTTCTCTCATGAAATATATTTCCTTTTGTCTTTCATTCTATCTCTCCCTCCCCTTAT
>ML777787.1:36422-49831 GCA_009831015.1 Picea engelmannii
TTATGCCAAGATCTTTCATCTCAAATTCAGATTGCATGGCACGTTTAAAATCTGTTAACTCAAGATTTCATGTATAGATCATGTCATCAACATATAAACATACAATTAAAATTTTACTGTGTTGATCTGTTTTGGTGTAAAGAGTTGGCTCATTTTGACTTCTACTGAAACCACTTTTGATCAGAGAAGTGTCAATTCTGTTGTACCAAGCTCTTGGAGCTTGTTTTAAGCCATACATGGCTTTCTTCAACCGATATACTTTGGTTGGGTGCTCTTGGACTTCAAATCCATGTGGCTAATCGACATAAACTTCTTCTTCTAAGAAACCATTCAGGAATGTTGACTTGACATCCATTTGGTATACTTGCCATTTGTGTTGTGCTGCTATGGCCAATAGAGTCCTTACAGTGTCTAATATTGCTACTGGAGAAAAAATTTCACCATAATCAATACCTGGTTGTTGTGAGAAGCCTTTGGAAACAAGTCTTGCCTTGTGTTTTTCGATCTTCCCTTTTTCATTGAGTTTAGTTTTGTAAACCCACTTGACACCAATACTCTTCTTGTGTCTTGGCAAATCAACAAGATCCCATGTCTTGTTCTTTTCAATATAGTCAATTTATTGGTTCATGGCTTGAACCCAATGTGGCTCATTAGCTGCTTCCTTAAAGGATGTAGGTTGACATGACATTAAAGAAAAAAGGTTGTGTTGTTCAAAGTCATCCAACTGCTGATGGATTTCTCTCAAACTTCGAGTTCTATGATTTTGTGGTTCAAAGAATGATTCTCTGTTGGAAGTTGAGTTATCCTGAGAATTTTCAGGTTGTCTTTGTACTTGCAATCTGGGAAGAGAAGTTTGAGGTACTTGTTGTTCTGAATTTTCTGTATTTTCAGAACTTTGTAGCAATGGATTTTGACTGTCCATCTGTTGATTTTCTGAATTATTCCAGAATTGATTTTCTAGAAATTTGACATCTCTGCTAAGAATTAATTTCTTAGTGATTGGATTGTAAAGCCTGTAAGATTTAGATGTTTCACTATAGCCAGTGAAAATACATTTCTCACTTATGTCATCAAGTTTATTCCTTAATTCAGAAGGTATGTGAGCATATGCTATGCATACAAATGTCCTTAGATGCGCTACATTGAGATTTGTCCCACTCCATGCTTCTTGAGGAACTTTCATCTTTAGACTTGTGGCTGGAGATCTATTCAGGAGATACACTGAGCATGCTATTGCTTCAGCCCAAAAACTATTTGACAAACGTTTTTCTTTGAGAAGTGTTCTTTCCATATTCATTATTGTCTGATTTTTCCTTTCAGCCACTCCATTCTGTTGTGGAGTATACTTGGTTGTTGTTTGCATGATAATGCCATGTGATTTGCAGAAATTTGCAAATTCTCTGGAGTTGTATTCTCCTCCTCCATCTGACCTAAGTGCTTTGATATATTTGCCACTCTGTTTTTCATCTTCTGTCTTGAATTCTTTGAATTTTGCGAATGTTTCAGACTTGTGTCTGAGAAAATAGATCCATATTTTTCTGCTGAAATCATCAATAAACGTTAGAAAGTAAAAACTTACACCTATTGACTCTATTTTCATTGGTCCACATAGGTCAGTGTGAACAAGTTCAAGATGTTGTTTGGCTTGATTTGATGACTGTGGAAAACTAGTTCTCTTATGTTTTCGAAGTATGCAAGACTCACATGGGGGAATTTGCTCTTTAAAGATAGGAAGACCTTTGACCATGGAGTTCTTCTGAAGAAGACTTAGACTCTGAAATGGTAGATGTCCAAATCTTGTATGCCAAACCATAGTTTCATTCAGGGTTGATGCACTTTGTGCATATGGTTGACTCAGGTTTGCAGTTCAGAGTGTAAGGGGAAACATCCTATTTGGAGTCATATGGATTTCATAAATCAATTTTCTATTGGGGTATTTGTCATATATTTTGCAAGATGCTCCCTCAAAAAGTACCTTATAGCCATGTTCAATGAGCTATCCTACACTTAACAAATTATGTTTCAGATCTGGTACATGATAGACATTGTTTATGTCTTTCTTTACATTTTTTTTAGTAAGAATAGGAACAATTCCTTTTCCTTGAACTTTGAATAAGTAATCATTTCCTAGTGTAATATCAGATGAGATTGAAGAATCAATGCATGAAAGTAATTCTTTGTTACCTGTCATGTGATTGCTGCATCCACTGTCCAGCAACTAGAGATCTTTAGGTTGTTCTTCAATCTTGTGGCATGAGAGAAACATACCTCTTGAGGTGTCTCCCATATGATTTGACACATGTGCTCTGCCTAAGAGATGATATGCTTGGTTCTTCCTTCATTCAGATTCATAGTGCCCATAATTTTTGCAGTGAGAGCATTGTATGCTTGATTTCTCATTTGATCTTCTCCCTCTGCCTCTTTGAGGCTAGAAATTCTGATGTTGATTTTGTTGTTGTTGTCTTTGACCTTGGAAATTTTGATTTGGATATTGTTGTCTGTTACCTCCACTGGAGTGAGGATTACATTGATTGCTCCCTGTTCCTTGGTGATCTCTGCTTCTTCCTCTTCCTTTCCCTCTACTGAAGGAGAATTGATTTTTGAAAGCATTTGAGATTGAATCATCTGTGAAATGCAGTCTAGTCTCATGTGTCACAAGAGAACCAATTAATTCATCTATTGAAAATCTTGACAGATCCTTAGATTCAAGGATTGTTGTTACAACCATTTCAAATTTCTTTGGTAAACTTCTGAGAATTTTCTCAACAATGTGTTGATCAGTGATGGCTTCACCAGTCAATCTGATCTGGTTCATGATGCCCATGACTCTGGTCATGAACTGATCCACATTTTCGGACTCTGTCATCCTTAAAGTCTCGAATTGTGCCCTCAAGGTCTACAGTTTAACTATTTTGACCCTGTCATTTCCTTGATAGGAAGATTTAAGAATATCCCAGGCCTGTTTGGAAGTACCATCACCTGTGATTTTTGAGAAAATCGAGTCATCCACAGAATTCTGAATCTAGAATTTCGCTTTATTTTTTTTGTTCCTTAGTGTTGCCTGAGCAATTCGCTGTCGATTTGTCATGGCAGATAGGGATGCGGGATCTGGTTCCACATATCCAAGATCCACTAGTTCCTAGCACTCTTGTGCTTGCAAGAACGACCTCATTCGAAGAGACCAAAACTCGTAATTCTTTCCCAGAAGAATCGGACCCTGAGTTGTTCCTATATTTCTAGACGACACCATAAAAAAAATTGCAGAAAAAATAGAGGGAAATTTTGTATTTACCTCCGATCGCCGAAACGTCGATTTGTCGATGGCCAAAAAGAGATTATCAGCCTTGAGTTTGGCCTTAGTCACTATGCAATGTGACCACGCGCTTTAATGTTAAAGCACTACGGGTTTTTTGGTTTTTTTTCCTTTCAAATTGCCGAAATGCAAAATTTTCTTTTGGACGATTTAACAGTCCAGATCTTTCTGTGATCTGAAGGTCCGAATCTTATCAGGATATCACGAATCGGGACTTCATGAACCCTGATGATGAGCTCTTCTGACTCCTTGATTCCCCGATCTCTCATTTATCGATGGCGCTTTCCTTTCGGGAAATTTCCTAGTTCCTTTGATCTCTGCCACGCATCCTCCTATATTGGATGGTCCTGATTTCTCCTCATGATTTCACAATTTTTTATGTTCTGGACTTGTCATCTCCAGGATCCGTGATTTTTTGAATCCCGTAATGCCGATGGACTCTGCTTTCTGGAAATTTTCCGAAAGCCTCGATCTGTGCCATGCATCCTCAACAGATGGATGGCTCAAGCCTGCGTCAGGGGTTTCACTATGGAGATTCTTGATCCCTCATTTTGACGAGATGACGTCAGCTGGGCCCAAAAATGGAACTTTCCTCCTGTCAGGATTTTGGACTTCACAGATCCGAAATGCTTGTGCTTCTTGTCCTTAGGATTCATGATTTGACGAATCCTGATATGCTGATGGCCCTTTTCTTTCGGGACTTTTCCTGAGTCCTTGGATTTACGCCATGCGTCCCCACAAGATGGACGGTCCTGATTCAGCCTCAAGATATCGCGACTTGCGATGCTCCGTTGACACAACTTCTCTGTCAACTTGAAACCTCGGATGTCGAAATGCCGATGGTTTCCTCGATGTCCGCCACGTGTCCGGTCAAATGGACGGATGAGATCTGATCGCTATTTCAGGAATCGTGATTTCACGAGTTTCGAACTTGTGTTGTGACGGTCTTTCAAAACTGCGAACTCCAAAATGCCAATTTGACAGCACTTGGATCTGCTGCCACCTGTTCTCTGAGATGGATGTCTCACAAGTCCTCTCAGGATTTTGCGATATCGTGTATCGGATTTTTTGGAGTGCAATCTTTTCTCGTCCAACTCCCGATCCTCGATTTTGCGATGGGATAAGATCAACGGCTCACGATCTTTCTTGATCCAACGGTCCAGAATGACTTGTGATTTCACAATTCTCGAATTCTCACGACAGTCTTCTGACCTTTACACCTTGCGAGTCAGTGAAGTGTCGCGATATCACCACGTGTCTCTTGATGGACGGTCCAGATGATGTCGAGACTTCACAGGTCAAAAATTCCTTGGCGCTGCAGAGGATTAAACCTCGTGCACCTTCTTGTTGATCCAATGGCTATCGGTCCTTTGCACAAGATATGACAGCTAAAATTATTTTTCCTTTTCTGCGCTCTCCTCGTCCCTTCTGAACCAGTTTCCCACTCTGGATCCGTTCGCAGGACGAATCTTATGGCCTCAATGGCTATTCTTTGCACAGTAGACGTGATCTTTGCTGAATTTGAGGGAATTTTCTCCTGTGGAAGAAAAAATTGTGAATCTTTCAAAAATTTGAAAGAATTTCATGAGTTCTTCCTTCTGTGCTACAATCTTTGACAAATTTGAGCGATTTCCCGTAAATCTTTAAACGATTGTGCCTTATGCATGAATATTTAATGAATTTGAGTGAATACTTCAAGTTCTTTAAACGTTCTTCTGTTCTGTAGCTCTTCTTCGTCAATCTTTGACGATTCTTGAAACGATTACAAGAATCTTTAAAATTTCTTCTTCTACGTTCTCTTTTTCCTCGATCTTTCGAGCGTTGTACGCTCTGCTTCCTCCACAAGATTCCTACGTTGATCTTTTGAGAGTATTACATACAACTCTCCAAGCTTTGTGAAAAGTTTGTGTCGCGTTGCTCTCCACTGTGAGGATCGTGTTGCTCTCCAGACTGTGTGAAGAGGCTTACAACTGAAGCTCTGATACCATGATAAATTGTGAAGCAAAGAGAAATGCAGAGAGAAAAGAATAGAATAGTATATTGGAATGTATGAAGAAGAGATTACAATGCAATGGGAAATTGCTGAGCTAAGTAGGCTCAAGAAAGACAAAAATAGAAAGTACAGTTGTCCAGTACAGCTGGCAGTGTACAGTCAGACTGTTGAGGTTACATTATATTTAACAGAGATGAACCCCAGTCAAAATTCCTCTCGGCGCAGGTAAGATCTGCATTTCTGATTTCTGTAAATCTTGTGGATAAAACCTCATTTGAAGGTTATAAATATCAATGTCTCTCCTTCGAGGGTGGTTTCTCCTAGGGTTCTAATCATGGCATGGCGTTATCTTTCCAGGATGATTCTTTTTGTGTTATTTTAAATTTATTTCTTCTGCTATGAAGCGTTGTTTGACCATTACTACTTACACATAAATGTATATACTTATTCTCTATAGAAACCCCCAAAAATATATGCTCTAAGTTGAATGTCCATCCTATAAAATTCATGACTCTGTTCCAGAAATTGTATAGTGTTTCGTACTTTTATTTACTGTTCTGTATGGGTTGGTTAAAAATGGTGTAGCAAACAACCTTTCTATAGTTAAAAATGGTTTTAAATCCTGAATTCCATACTGCTGAAACATAGGGCACTGAAAATACTCCCTCTAGTTGGAAATTTTCATTCAGTAATGGAAAAAAGAGAAAGAAAAATGGGCGATTTCCCTTTCGGGTTCATATTTTTTTTTATCTTTTGTGTATTCAATAGGCGGTGATTAACACTATAAACCTTGGTATTCTATTCGTTAATTCCCCTACTAATTTTCCATGGCATAACTTCATGAATAACTTCAAATTATGAAGAAGAGTGTGGTCAAACCCTTCTTGTACTCTATCGTAACCCCTTCGAAACATAAAAAATTTTCTGGACTTAACTATGTGTGTACTCATAACACTATTTCTCTGTGTAGGCAAGGAAGAGTTACTTACCTGCAAGTGAAAATCATAATTAAACTTGTGATATTTTTGTATTAAATCATTTTCAATTCGTTTACGTACACAACACTTTAAAAATAGTTAACCTACCTTCTGCATATACACAAAGTATTCATTTTACCCCCTTTGTAGGATCCGTGATTGTGTATTATGTAAATTATTCTAGCTCCGTAATTTAGTGTTAAGTTCTGTGTGGTAAAAAGCAAAGCTTTACCCTCTGTTGGGTTGCGCAACTAAGAACCTTTCATTTATTTATCACTGTGAAATCCTACAACCCGTAAATATTTATTTATCATTGTTTATGGTTCATAACCTATAATTTCTTTATTCCTGGTTGATGTACAACTTGTTTAATTCTTCGATCCTGAATGATTTACACTCCTGTATCTTTAAATTCAAGTTGTTATAAATCACTTATTTCCTTATGTATTTATGAAAATTTATAATCCGATTTCAGCAACTAATGATGGGTTCCTACTTCATTTTATTGCAAGGGTACCCATCAGCCGGATTAAGGATCCACTTTCCCCTTTGGTCATGGGTGGATCGTCGCACCAGTTTCAGTGGCGACTTGGTCCTTCACCAAGTTCAAGATAAGTGTTATTTCATCTTGGTTAATTAAGAAATTTCATTTCTTTCACTTTCTTTAAAGGATAGTATGGTTTGCTAACCCTACCCTTTTATTTCAACAGGTTTATATAGTTCGAGGGGGTGGATTGAAGGGAGCCTTCTTGCTTGAAAAGGTGTCTGAGTTCTCATATTTGCACTTAGACACAACTTCTAGATTCTGTCAGTCGTGGAAAAAGGGATCCTTTCCCTAGGGTACTCCATTGTATTAAATTTAAACCGTGGTTTTCAAGGATACTCTGGTTGTCTTGTAATTTAATTTCAAATTAATATATAGGTTGCTTGTAAATTTATTTCAAATGAAATACACAGGTTGTTGAAACCGTTTTTGAACAATGATTCGATTAATGTACAATTATTATAGCCTGCATTAGTCGACTAATAGACCACTGTTGAAATGTGGTGATAAATATATGGAATGTGTAATTTTATAGAAGAGGATTGTTATACGCTCCATCTATTTTAGTGGTATTTGAGCAAAATCTGAAATAGTAGCTCTGCATGTAAATCTATATCCCATTCAATGGTTAATATAAACATAGTAACAATACTATTTTTCTTTAAGTATGAATATATATATATATATATATATATATATATAGACACACACACACACCAGTATACACAGTCATCTATGTATATATATACTACTATCTATACATGTACAATCCTTTTTCGTTAGCAATTAGAACCTAAAATGATTCTACTATTTTTTGTTAAGTAAACACATATAATATGCATAAACAAGAATCACACAAACCATCTCATTCCTAACATCTAATAATCAAAAGAATTATCTAACAAGAAAAAACAAGTAAAGGTACATATTTGAATCTGATGTTGGGACACAAATAGAACAACCACGTTCCACCCAACCGTAGAATAGAAAAACCAAGTTACTTGATCCGTTCACCTTCTATCCTGACCATGAGTCCATAAGGGAGAATTGAAATGATCCTCCTTTTCTACATTTCCCTTCTGCAAATCAGAAATTCCCTTGCCTCACACTAAACAATGTTCATAACAACAAGTAATATCCTTTCTCCAACATACTAAGCAACTTCTTGCCTCCTCCATATGTTGTATTTATGTGCATCTTTTTCCTAGGTCTTTCCTTCCCTCCTTGGGAATTTTCGCAGCTTTAAAAATCCATGATTTTTAGGGGCTGCTAGTGGTCAAATCTCTCATTTTCCACTTGTAAAAATCATCCTTGAGGCAACTCAAATATGTTCCCCAATCATAGAGTCATGGTAAGTTGTTTTCAACTTGGTTGTTCCATTTGTCTTCCATCATTTATTTTATAAACAATTTTGTCTTTTACATGTGTCACAATCAAAAATTTGATTGGGCAAATCAAATCCTTGCCCAACAGTCATAAATAATAAATTACAATAATCAAATTCCAAATTCGGATTTTCCATAAATGGAAAACAACTTCCAAATTAATTAATTTCCGATTTTGCCAAATTCGAATTTGCAAGTTATTTTCCATTTATGGCAAATCCGAATTTTGAATTTGATTATTGTAATTTATTATTCTCTTGATACCATCCTCCATTCCTTAATAGAGAGAGAGAAGAAGGTAGAGAAAGGTAAAGAGAGGGAGAGTGGGTGGAGTGGGGGAGAGAGTGAGAGAGGAAAGGAGGGAGAGAGTGAGAGATGTGAATAGGTGGTGCTAGCACATGATATGTACTAAAGGACATCATTAGTTTTTCTAATCATGTGATTTTTTCTTCTCTTAGGAGTGAGTTATTTAAAATTTCGTAATTTTGGGTCATAGGGTCAAGTTGCTTAAAACTTTGAGTCATGTCTCATGTAAAGAAATCAAGGTGATTGATTTTTATCTTGGGTTTAGAGTTGATCAAACACATGGTCAAGTCTTGATGTCATGAAAGTGGGTGTCATCATTTGCACAAAGGTAAGTTGTGGGTCATTTATAGTAATGTAAAGGTCATCATCAAATGTTATAACCCAAAAACGTTTCCAAAGGGTCTTGGAGGATCATCCAACCACAAAATGTCTTGTCAAATTTGTCAAATCAAAGGAGCTGCTAACTCTCTTAGAAGTTCACAACACCTTAAAAAAAGATACATGTGTCAAACCCTCGATAAAGTTGTTTTCGAAATAGGTATCTAATGGTTTTTTCTAGTCTTCAGTTCCTTTCCATATTCATTCATCCTTCAAGGTTCGCTATTGTAAATATTTATCAGAATTTGTTGAAGATTGTTGCAAACTAGTTCAACACTACGGACTGGCACTACAAACTAATTTCTTGTAGAATCTTTCTCTGATGTTTTCATCAAAACTTTCGAATTACAATTTGGGTTCTTCTTAAATTTGGTGCAGACAAGCACCATATTACTATTGACTTGCTGAAAAATCATCTTCCTGACCTAGTTCGTATTTTGGGAGAAAATTCAAAATTATAATCTACAAGAAAGTTTGCAACGCATCCTGCATAGGCACTACGAACTCTAACAATCTGCAAAATCCGAACTATGGGATGGATTCCAGTTGTCAGGGAAGGTTTGAATGGTTTCCTAGGAGGTATTTGGACATGAGGGACATGTGTTCTATCACATGATCAAGCATCATGACCTATTTCAAAAGTAATTTATCATAATAGAAAAGATCCAAAAAAATAGGAATTCATTATGTTTTTGTGGGAATCTTTTGTAATATACTCCTAAATGGAGGAGGATCCTACATAGCTCCTTGGTTTTGACATAATTAGAGTACATATATATCATTCACTATATTTTAAGGGTATTTTGATAAGGAAAAGAGAGGATGGATGATCCAGAGAGGAGAGAGTTGGAGGAGCAATTTTGTTGCATTTTTGTAAGCCTAAGGGTATTCATGTTTTAATCATTTATGTTATTGAAGATCCATGAGATTTTTTCTACCAGATTGTTTGAACTTATTTGTTTTTATTTCTTGACACATTATTTCTTGTATAAATTGCAAATTCATAGGATCAGAAACTGCCCTTGATTAATAGATTCTTGAGTAGCATAAAATCTTCTATAACTTGCCTATTAAATCACTATTTTATTCAAGTACCTTGCATTCACTTTTTCAGAATGGTTTATTGTTTTGTTAATGATCCAGTTGTGTTATCTTCTTCATTCCTCTACCCATCATTATATAAAAGATTTTTTTGTTATGCATCATGGTTACTTCAATGGACAAGGTGTTTATGACTCCTTTCCCAATGGTAGCTACTGATCTGTTATGAGCTTGTTTACCTCTTCCTTTCCCAGTCTTGTTGATCCACCTACTCAAACCAATTCAATCCTAAAGAATAAAATGGGTATTGGTATTGTATTTCAAGTAGTCTATGGAAAAATTCTAGTGTTAACAATTTTGGCGTCATTGTTGAGGACAAAGTTGAAGATCTTCCCTCGGATAACGACACTGATTAGATCCAACTTTGGATGGTGAAATGAAGTTGGACATATTCAAACTGCATTTTTCACCTGGTCATAGCACTCCATGAAGGAAATATCAAGTGACAACTCCACAATTTCAAAATGTTGAAGGCATTTGTCGTTGTTTTGGCTCGGAGGTTTGCACCTCTTAACTTTTCTATAGTTTTTGGTTTCCGTCATCCAGTACCTCATATGTAATAACTGGGAGATTTTGTTCCTATATTCAGAGAAAGGAAGGAAGATAATTCTGCAAAGCATCTCATCAAACTTCATCAATGCATGGATCAACTTGATATACATCATGATGAAATTTTGATGAAAATGTTCATGCATTCATTAAGGGAATTTCATGCATGCACGTACATGGTATTTCTCACTACCTCATTCTAGCATATCATCATTAAGGGAATTTCATTCATCTTTTAATGATCACTGTAAGAGGTATTTTTCAGCTAAATTTCTATTTGAGAATTGTTGTGAGGAGTTTGAAAAGAATAGTTATCATACAATAGGTATTTCTTCAGATTGTAAGGCTGAAATACATGTTTCTATTGAAAAAATCAAGAAAAAATAATATCATTCCTTTCCTAGTTTTCTAATGTTGAAAGAAGATTTTGTTGACTGCTCTTATGATGAAGAAATTGGCAGCCATGCAGTAGATGCATTTTTCCTTGTAATATATGTCTCTAAAAATCATTCCTATGATGAGTTAGTTGTCCCAAATGTTGACAAAAATCATCCCATCCTTGATGGATACTCTGATAATAAGAAGCAAATATTTACTAAATCACATAGAAAGCTTATTAGTATCCATCTAGTATATGGTAATGAATAATATAAGGAGGAATTGCATCAACAATTGAAATTCTCTTTATCACCCATTGATGAGAAAAAATCTCCAAGGATTAGTGAGCTCATGTTTATCATTTTTTCTCCTTGACTTCCAAAAGAAATCAAACAACATATGAGTAGTTCTGGAGCATATGAGGACCACAATTTTGTTGAAACATCAGCCTTCACAGAGGAGCAAGATTGACTTCTTCACCAATTGAAAGTTTTATATGTTCTTCATGATCCACTAGCAATATGGATGGATTCCTTGCTTGCACAAGTCCCACTTGTTGTAACTCTGGGTATATCTCTTATTTGCAGTAGTGAGTGTAAGATGTTCTTCGAAATTTTGCTGAAACTATTACCTTGTTTTTGTATTTTATCAAATATCTGCCTCCGAAAAGTTATATTTACCAGTCAGTTACTATCATGGCTATTGTGGAATTTTTCTTACACCTAAGCAAATTCATTAGTTGGTTAGAGTAGGCTTATGTATATAAATAAGCTCAAACCATGAGCATGTGGCTTTCAGTTTTTTGTTTGCAGTAGATTAACAATAATGACTCTATAGCCCAATGGATAAAGGTAGTTGTAACTACAGAGGTTCTTGGAGCCTCATAAGGAGGTCTCCATCCTATGTGGAGCTAATATTAGCACATGATATGCACTCAAGGACATCATTAGTTTTTCTAATCATGTGATTTTTCCTTCTCTTAGGAGTTAGTTATTTAAAATTTCATCATTTTGAGTCATAGGCTCAATTTGCTTAAAATTTTGTCATGTGTCATGCAAATAAATCAAGGTGATTTATTTTTATCTTTGGTCTAGCTTTGATCAAATACATGGTCAAGTCTTGATGTCATGAAAGTGGGTGCCATCATTTGCACAAAGGGAAAGTATGGGTCATTTCTAGTAATGTAAAGGTCATCATCAAATGTTATAACCCAAAAAAATGTCCAAAGGGTCTTGGAGGATCATCCAACCACCAAATGTCTTGTCAAATTTGTCAAATCAAAGGTGTTGCGAACTCTCCTAGAAGTTTGTAGCACCTTCAAAAAAGAGACATGTATCAAATCTTTGATAATGATGTTTTCGAAAAAGGTATGTAATGGTTTTTTCTAGTCTATAGTGCCTTTACATATTCATTCATCCTTGGTTCGCAATTGAAAATATTTATCACCATTTGTGGAATATTGTTGCAAACTGGTTCAGTGCTACGAACTTGCGCTACGAACTAATTTCCTGTAGCACCTTTCTCTGATGTTTTCATCATAACGTTCGAATTTCTATCTGGGTTCTTCTAAAATTTGGTGTGAATAAGACCAATATTACCATTTATCGTCTCCCAAAATGTCATCCTAACCCAGTTCATAGTTTGGGACAATAGTCAAAATGGCCATCTATAGGAAAGTTCACATCGCATACTGCATAGGCACTATGAACTCTAGTAGTCTGAGAAATTCGAGCTATGGGAGGGATTCCATATATCAGGGAAGGTTTAAATGGTTTCCTAGGAGGTATTTGGACATGAGGGGCATGTGTTATATCACCGGATAAAGAAACATGACTTATTTTAGAAGGCATTTATCACAATAGACAAGATCCAAAAAAATAAGAATGTGTTATGTTTTTGTTGGAATATTTTGTAACATATTCCTAAATGGAGGAGGATCCTATGTAGATCCTTGGTTTCAACCTCCTTAGAGTAGAGAGAGATGGAGGATAAATTTTGTTGCATTTTTGTAAGCCTAAGGGAATTCATGTTTTAATCATTTATGTTATTGAAGATCCATGAGAGTTGTGCTACTAGATTGTTTGAATTGATTTTTATTTATTTATTTACATATTATTTCTTGTATAAAGTGTAGATTCATGGGATCAGAAAATTCCCTTACTTAATATATTCTTGAGTAGCAGAAGATCTCCTATAACTTGCCTATTAAATCATTGTTTTATTCAAGTACCTTGCATTCACTTTTTCATAAAGGTTTACTATTTTGTTAATGATCCACTTTTGTTATCTTCTTCATTCCTACACCCATCATTATATAAAAAATGTGTCTGTTATGCAGCTTGATTGCCTTCAATGAATAGGTTTTTTATGACTCCTTTCCCTATGGTATCTATTTATCTGCAGTTAACTTGTTTCACTCTTCCTTTTCCAGTCTTGTTGATCCACCTACTCAAACCAATTCAATCCAAAAGAATCAAATGGGTAT
>ML777787.1:77745-88460 GCA_009831015.1 Picea engelmannii
GATTTGAGGAATCGGGAATCCCGTGGGCAAGTGTTTTTCAGCATTTGAAACCCGGTAGCCCCGACGAGGGATAAGAATGTGGTCACGGGGACAACGGTCATATGGGCCAGGAGCCTAGCCAGGAGGGCTAATGCGTAAAGAGCGTGTCGGGATTCGGGGAATCGTGAATCTTGAGGATGGGTGTATTTTGACATTGGAAAGTCCGAAACCCCAATGGAAATATGACTGCGGTCATATAAGGAGCGGTCACGTGGACTAAAGGCTTAGCCTGGGGAGGGGGCTAAGGCAGCAAGGGAGTGTATTGGTGTATCGGGGATCGAGGACCGGTGAGGCGAGTTGTTTTGGACATCGCAAATGTCGAAATTCCAATAGGAGGAACCTCGATAGAAAAGTAAAAGGTCAGCGTTGACTCGCATTGGATTTTGGAGAATCGCGAGACACAAACCATGCAACCATAGGACTCGCGAAATTGCAAAGTTTGATTTCCTGATCTGTAAGGGAGATATTTTGAAGAACTGTTGTGGGTGTGGAAAACTCCAGATAGGGAATTAGAAGAGCTTTTCAGTTCTTCGGGTTGAGGAAGGAGGGGATCCTGTGAGAAGACGTGCCTGGGTGGCACGACTGCGTCACTCAATGTGCTTGTTGCGCTGATGTTGAAATGGGTCTTTGGTGAGCTTGATGTAACTCTGATTGTCGCACCAAAGGTTTGTCGAATGTTGTTGCTCGAATACAAACTCTGAAAGGATTTTTTGAAGCCACAATGCTTCATGAATTGCATTTACCATTGCTCGGTACTTTGCTTCTGCTAAAAAAAGTGCAATAGCCTATTGTTTCTTATAGTCCCAAGTGATAGGTCCGGAACCAAGGCTGAAAACATAACCTGTAGTAGACTTCTGATCATGAGGGTCGTCGTCTCAATCTAAATCAATGAAACCAACCAATAAGGGAGTCCCCCCTGAAGTGTAATGTATCTCAAACTGAATTGTACCATGGACATAGGGAAGTATCCTTTTATCTTCTTTCTAATGGTTTTCATGGGTTTTTTTCATATATCAGGCAACAAGACCAACAACAAAGGACGGATCAGGACGGGTATGAGTCAAGTATAAGAGGCTACCAACTAACTGACGGTAAAGGGTGGTATCAACTTGAGGAGAAGTACAGGTGGTAGTAAGCTTGACTCTAGACTAGAAGGGATACGGGGTTGGTTTACGATCATCCATGTGAAAGCGATGAACAAGGTCACAAGCATACTTAGACTAGGAAAGAAAAATTCCTTCATTGGTTTGCAAAACTTGGAGGCCAAGAAAATAGTGCAAAAATCCTAAGTCTATCATTTCAAATTTCTTCCTAAGGTTGGTTTTCACATGGTTTAAAATTTTTGAGTCACTACCAGTAAGGATAAGGTCATCAACATAAGGGACATGGATTATGATATGGCTTCCTACTTTTTTGGTATAGACATTAGGATCAGAATGGAATCTAGAGAATCCAGTGGCAATAAGAAAGTTGTCCATTTTGGCATACCAAGCTTGAGGAGCTTGCTTGAGACCATAAAGATATTTCTTAAGGTGACAAACAAGGTTGGAGTCATTCTGGACATAGCGAGGAGGTTTTTCCATTTATATTTCTTATTGCAAATATCCATGCAAGAAGGCATATTTAATATCCATCTGATGGACCTCCCATTTATGTGAGGCATCAAGGGAAAGAACAAGGAAGATAGAATTTATTTTAGCTACAGGGGAAAAGGTTTCATTATAGTCAATTCCTTCAACTTGGGAAAATCCTTTGGCAACTAACCAAGACTTGTGTCTTTCAATACTTCCATATGATGCATACTTAGTTCTATATCCCATTTACATCTAACAAGTTTTCTTCCTTTTGGAAGAGGTACAAGATCCCAAGTATAGTTTTCCATTAAAGAAAGATACTCTTCATTCATTGTTTTATCCCAATCTAGATGACCTGAAGCTTCTAAAAATGTCTTTGGATCATGAGTTTCTGAAACTTGAGCCAAAAGAGAAGAGGCTTGCTAGAACTGTGAACGTGTTTGACGCTGATCTGAAGGATCACCGACAACATCGCCATCTGATTCTCATGTTGAACGAACCCATATAGGAAGTTGTGGAGATGGTGTTGGTTCAGGTTCAAAGGAATCATCTGGAGGAAGGTGAGAAGGCGGAGGTGTATTTTCATCCTCACTGTCATCATCTGAATAAGAAACCAGAATAGGAATAGAAGAAGGCACAAACGTCGAATATGGTTCGCAGGCCAAAGAAGGAACAATCGTTGAATTAGCCTCGTAGGCCAAGAGATTTTCATCAAATTTAACATCTTTTCTAATAAACTTTAACATCTTCAGAATAACCAACAAATATACACTTCTCACTTTTAGGTTGCATTGTTTTCCTTTTCTCATCAGGAATGTGAGCCCATGCTATACTGCCAAATCAACGGAAGTGACTTACATCTAGTTTAATTTTAGTCCAAGCTTCTTCCGGTGTTATATTTTTAAGAGCCTTTTTGGGAGTGTGATTTACTATGTAATTTGCACAGTTGATTTCTTCCTCCCAATACTTTAGACTTAATCCCTTAGATTGGATCATACAATTGGCCATTTCTTTTAATGTTCGATTCTTTCTCTCAGAAACACCATTTTGTTGTGGTGTATATGTAATAATGTGTTGCATTTGGATGCCTTGTGTAGTGCAGTAACTTGTAAAATTATTGTTCACATATTCGCCTCCATTATTTGTTCTTAACTTTTGAATCTGATGTCTAGATTGCTCTTCTACAAGGGCCTTGTAGGCCAAAAATGTATCCAAATATTTTCTCTTAAGTTTTAAGAAGTAAACCCAAGTACGTCTGGAAAAGTCATCAATGAAAGTTAAGAAATGCTTGCACCCAGAAAAAGAAGGAGAAGAAAGTGGACCACACAAATCATTGTGAACAAGATACAAAGGGCCCAAGGCATGCCAAGATGCACATTTGTCAAAACTGTCCCGATGATGTTTTCCAAGAACACAACTGACACAAACACCATCTTTGCATGAAACAAGAGGAAGACTAGGCACCATCTGTTGATTACATAGTTTTTGCAATGAGCGATAGTTTAGATGACCAAAGAGCTCATGCCAAATTTTAGTCATCGCTATGAGAAACAAAAACTGATGAAAAAGATGATGAACCAAAGTTGTCAAACTTGTAGAACCTGGTAAAATCATCAAAAATTTCAGTTGCAAGAACATTCTTAGGATCTTTTAGATCCTTGATTACAACTTGGTGAGGTGAAAACTCTATGGTTTCACCTTCACCTGAATGAATAATTTGATATATTGATAGAAGGTTACAAGAAAGACTTGGAACACATAATACATCAATGAAATGATCATTTTCTACTTGAACTATTCCATATCCTTCAACACTAAGAGATCTATCATCACCAACAAATATTTTCTTGGTGTTACATTCATTTAGAGTAGACAATATGTCTCTATCCTTAGCCATATGATAAGATTCTTCAGAATCAATAAGGCACGCATCATAAGAAGAGGTAGAAGTTGTATTGAAGGAGAAACCAGAAGCAGAAAGTGCATGTCCATGAGAAGAAGAAGAAGAAGTAGAATCATTACTGATGTTGTGCTTCTTCATCGTTGGTTCTAAAGTTGTTGTCTTATTCAAACATTTGGACTCATCATGACCATATTTATCACAAAAGTTGCAATGTTTGTTAGTGTTTTTATTATTTTCTCCTTTGTCAACATTAGGAGCGGAAGCTGTCTGAGTGGGTTTGGGACCCTTATATTTCTTGTTGTTGTGGCAAGGATAGTGCTTCTTGGTATTATTGGGTTTATCTTTCTAATGGACAACTAAGTCTTTGTTGGAGGTAACGGTAGTGTTGATCACTCCAAGTTGTACAAGATTATCTTGTTCTCTAATCAAAGAATCACAAAACTTCTCAAGACTGGGTTTTTATAAGCTTCCCCTAGAGCCCCTTGCATGGCATAAAAGGTAGATACAAACACATAATATGCACTACCTAGCTTAGAAAGTATAAGATAGATGAAACAATCGTATTCTATCTTTATCTTACATTCTTCACATAAAATTATGAGTCTTTTAAACTTAGATAGATAGTCTTCAATGCAAGAAAAATCATTTGGACTTAAAGTCGGTACTTTATTTTTTAACTGTTGTGATCGAATAATATTGTGTTTACCAAAAACAGATTCAATCTTGTCCCAAAGCTTCTTTGGGTTGATCAATTCATTGAAGGTGGAACCTTAAATCAGGAGAGATAAACATTCCAATTAATACACGTGCTTCGTCATTCCTACTATCCCATTTTATTTTCTTATCAACATCAGTAGGTATTGTTTCCTTTCACAAGGTAATCTGGTACAAGCCTTTACTTCTTAATAAATCTTCCATATGGGATTTCCATTGGAAGTAGTTGGTCCTGGTAAATAAGAGATTACTTGTATAAGCCATATTAAATATGCAGATAATATGGATTTAAAACTGAAAATGATGATCTAGATGGAAATATCTCGAAAATTTATGCTATTTAAAAAAAAATGACACTAAAAATGAACTTTGGATGTGAGAGTTATGCCCTTTTTAAAAAAGGCATAAACAATAACTAAAGGACCACGTGGTAGTGTAATTTGTTTTATGAAGTGACCCAATTTTATAAAGAGAAGTGGGGATCACTTTTACAAATAAAAACTGGATGCAAAATAAATAACTCTAAAATAAAATATTAAATCTACTTATCATGATTCACTTTTATACTTGAAGTGAAATACACTTTACAATTTTAACATGAACTTTTTCAAAAAAGGTAACAAAAGAGAGACTTGAACTCAAGAACTCTTACTTAATAAAGAAAATTTTAATCAAATGGTCTAGCAAAACATATTGTAATGTTCAGAAGGAGGATTGTTGTTGTTGTTGTTGACAGCCTTGGAGAGTGTGCTTAAAAAAAAGTCTTTTCACATAAGAAAAAAATTTCGCTTCTCAATGACAAAAGGGGTTAGATCTTGGTTAGATTACCTGGAAGATGCACCTTTTCCTATCTATTTCTATTTTTCCGATATTCCATAGGGCGTGGGAAAAAGAGAATACACATATCTAAAAGAGTAGAAACCCCAAAATAAATAATACAAAACCGAAATAAAGCCAAAATGATACTCTGCAAAAATTTAAAAATGCGTATTTAGGCTTTATACCACCTTTTCCTATCTGTTTCTGATTTTCCGAGATCACACAGGGTGTGGGGAAAAGAGAATACATAGATCTAAAAGTGTAGAAACCCCGAAATAAATAATCAAAAAGTGAAATAAAACCAAAATGATACTCTACAAAAAATTTTAAAATGTGTATTCAGGCTTTATACCTTCGGATCTGACTAAAATGGTCATATCTTGGGCAAACAAAAACCTTTTCGAGTGAAACGAAAAAATTTCCTAATTGAAATGAGCACTCTTGACGCAATGGAATAGTCAGCTCAGCCAAAAAATTTGTGGAAATTCCAGAAAATAGAGATGAGGCACCCGGCTTCACGATCTCAATCTACAACATGAGCGGTGTTATCAGACTAATCGGTAGGTGCGGACACTAACAGATCTCCCTAGATCCACCTGGATCTAGAACAAAATAGGACAAGACATGACTATTTCTCTAAGTTTTGACCATTGAATTAACTAGTAGGAAGGAACAAGTAACATACCTTTGTATCTCTTCCTAGGGTCTCTGTTGCTCCCGCTTCGCTCCAGTGCTCTCGTGAGGTCAAGACCAAGACAACACAAACCAACCAAAGTGAAGATAGAAAAATATATTCATCTGTCAACTTATGTGTATGATCAAGGAATTACACAATAAAGTGAGAATGATTTTATGGGAAAGGGACATGCCACTGTATCACATTAATTGAAAGTAGAAGATTACAACCTGATCGCCTTGATGTCAGAAGCTTCCTTTTGATGGCTCTTGGCTCCAACACACACACTTGCTCAATCCTTGTATGAAGAAGATCAAATCCTCTCGATAGACTTGCTAGAGTCTCCAAGCTCCTGTTCAAGCTAAGCCCTTCACACAATTCTTTCACCAATTCTCCAATGAATCTTGCTTAACCTTTTCCATGATAATTCCATCAATATATAGGAGAGAATGAAATGGTTACTTGGATAAGAATGATCCCACAATATCAGGGAATCCAGTACAAGGATAACCATTCGAATGCCAACCCATTCTTCTAAAAGATTCCCTTCTAGAACCATCAAGAATTCATCTTTTTCCAAGATTTAGAGAAGGTTCGCACCCTAGCTATGTTGCACAGTGCGAGAAGTTCACACCCTAGCTTAAGGAAGCCTATGAGAATGAGTCATTCTTGCACCCTGGTATATTAGTAACCTGTGAACTCTCTTCAAAAGTATGTTTTCTGGGAAGTGATGAATGTCAATTTTCTCAAGAGAAAGTTCTTATGAGGAGCCTGAGTACACCATCATCAATACACCATCATGATGACCAAAATCATGGGTAATAGAATGCCCCCCAAAGCATGAGGCCGGAATCAGTGACAGCCGAAAGACTTTGTAAACTGAATGTGTGTGTCAGAAACCAGGATCACACCTAATCGAAAACCTGCGAACAACCAAGCATCTACAGAATATCAAATATACTCATCCTAAGGTAGGCATTCCCATACTCATATCACAGACAAATGACATTGTATACATAGGTCATGGACACCAATCATACACTGTGGATCCATGCCATCAAAATATAGCATAGCCACTAGGAATACACTGTGGATCTATGCGAGAAAATTCAAATTAAGACGACATAACCACGAGACATACAAAGTGGATCTATGTGTTGCAAATTATACATACTCCATCGCAACCTGGACAAAGAGATGATATCCAAGGTCTTCAATCTCATCGCCCAAAAGTACAAATCTAACCATGTGATTACATGTGTTGAAGTCGAACATGGCAGAAACCACTTGATTACCGGTCATTGATGAAACCGTTAATAAGTGCGAGGGAAATAACCATTGATGTCAATGACTCCTAAGGTACTCTAGTACAATCCATCGAGTGTGAATGAATGAGTTGAAGTCAAACATTCAGCGAAATATTTCAATCAGGGGTCAATGATGTAAACCCACTTTCAAAAGCGAGGAAACCTGCCATTGAGGCATGAAAGTTCCAAGGTACCAAAGAATTTCTAAGTCTTGATTTCAGATAATGAGTTGAAGTCGACGGAACAAAACTCGTCATAGGAGGGCCTTGATGTATCCCCCATCAATGACACGAAAAGAGTAACAGATTTTGAAGGTGAAACAGAGTATGATGTAAATTGGACTAGACACGGGGATGGTCGACACAGAGAGAATGGACAACTGCAGATGGCTGAATCAATAGAGGTTTCGGATGAACTTCTTTTGAACATATGAACGACACGACCAATGATTTGACAGCATTAACTCAAAGATGACACAGGGTATGACCTTGTAGCAAATCGAATGAGAGACAAATGGATTTCCCAAACCGTCTTCAAATATAATGAATAGAGGGTGTCATGTTCAAGAGCAACACTTGTTGCCAATCAATATGAAGATGAAAACATATCCCTTTCCCAAATTTTCCCCCACCATTTCTGGCGAGTACCTCTTTATTTTTACGCAAGCTTGAGGAGGATAACATATGCTTGTTGATATAATCTTATCCTTTGGATAAGTCCTTCGGAGTATGTTTAACGAACCCTGGGAAGGAGTGGTTCGGTCCCATTATGGGTTTGTCATTTTTTGTTTAATGAGTCTAGAGATAGAAAACTCGAAGGTTTTTCATGATTATAGAGTCTGGAAAAACACTTAAAAGAGAACTCTCTCAGTTCGTTTTTCGTAAAATAGTTTGATGAGACCGAAAAAGAAATAAATTATTGCTCACTAGATGCTTTCTTCAAATACTTTATCGAGCATGAAAATAGCAAGGTCGCTCGGCTATCTTTTCATGTTTAGAGAGTCTAAAAAGAGCTTAAAGAGGACTCTGGGGGGGTTCCTTTTTCGTATAACCTTGTTGAGCCCGAAAAAGTGATAAAAGTATGCTCGATCATGTTCTCATGTATTTTCGAGCATGAGAACGAACAAAGACCAAGCTTGAGGTTTTATACAAAAACCCATGAAAAACAATCAAAACATGCGATGAAAAAGAAAAAATATGTCTGCATCCCTGTATATGAACATTAAAGTCATTACGCCTGAAAAAGTTACACTCAAAAGGGCATTAGGGATTAGGTTTTAATCAATAAATAATTATAAAAAATTCAATAACATGGTAAGAGTAAATATAAATAAGTAAAACTCTTTTTACCATATCATTTTCACTTTTCCACTATTTGAGCCCCAAAACCCCTCTTTTACCCCCGAAATTCGGCATCAAATTGTGGGAGTTACGAGCATCCATTCGACGAGTCGTCAGCGACAGTGAGGTAGGCTCTTTGTCCTCTACTCTTTCATGGTTTAAATTTTCATTTTCACTGTTTAAAACACATTTTTTTAGTTTGTTTTGTGAGTCATTCTTGTGCTTAGCCATTCTCGTAGGTGAACTACATGGGACCTGTGAGAATGGGTCATTCTCACAAGTGAGCCCACAGTATCCTGCGAGGTTCTCGCACTATGCCTAAAGGGAACCTGCGATAACCGCAAAGCATAAAATGTTTTTGAAGTTTTTCTCAATGAAAGAGAACCAATTCATGAATAGAGTTACTAATCTTCTTTTTGTGCTTTTTATGCAGGTATTTGGCCATCAAAATGGTTCTTGAATGGCGCGAAAGGGAGCACGAAGAAGATAATGAAATTTCTGGAAATCATCCGCCCACTATTTCCTCTTTGAAAAACTGTGGTCTTCTCAAGTACTTTTGTATCCCGGGCATGAGGGCCCAAGTCAGGTTATTAGAGTACCTTTTGCATATGTGGGATATTGATCAGTAGGTATTCCATGTAGGGATCCACACACTGTCCTTAGATATTGAGGACATTTACTTCTTGACTGGACTGTCACGGCATGGGTACCACATGAGCCTGACTGGTAGCAGAGGTGGTGGGCTGCCCATGAGTGAGTACTGCATCTTACACTGTGTTCCTGAGGTAGAGAGGAAGAAAGGGAAAGCAGCTATTTGGGGAGTGCAGGATTTGACCCTCCACACTATTTTGTTTACCATTGCACATATGGCTGGGAGCTCCGCTCCTCACATGGCACTCTAGAGTTACTTTCAGTATGCCATAGAGTGTACTGAACCTCGAGTTTTTAATTGGGCAGATGCAATGCTTCGTAGCATGAAAAGGCAGTTGACCAAATGCAGACGAGGTAACCTGAAGCAATTCGGGTACGGATATTTGTTAGTGTCCTTCTTCCTCAAGAGAGTTCTATTATTGAGGTTGTAGGTTGAGTGGAATATACCGGCTCCCAGGGATCCAAGAATGTTGAGATGGTGTCATCTCATGGCCCAGCATGTAGTTGGACCAATTATCAAGTTTGATGATACCTTCTTCGACTGGCTACGACCACATATGTTGATGGTCAACGATTATGCTTATGCCGGGTTGGATTTCCGAGGAGATCCAGACTTAGTCTTGCTGGAGGATGCTCAGTGGGGGGAACTTGGTAAGAAGTACACAATTTTTCTTTTTAAATGATTTTGTGAATTTCATCATATGCAAATGTTTTTTTTATATATATGTTCGTCCAAAGACTAAATACAAAATTCATTTTTTGATGACATAGATGTGGGACCTTACTGACCTCCTAGTACTTCTCCCATTCAGCGGTGAGGAGAGGTGGCACCAATGATTATCAAGCAGTGGAAAAAAACCTAGAGGGTTTGACAACAGATATTCCAGATATGCCTCTTGGAGAGGTTCCATGACATTATCAACATCACACAGTAGGAGTGTCAGAGTCCATAGGCCGACTGCTCCGTAGGGTTTCCCAGGCAGTCGTATGTTACCGTGAATTTCATCCATGACGTCATTTTGTAGAAGCTATGAGCTTCAGATTTTGACATTTTGGTCTTTGGACAAAACTTTTTGTAAAAAACTCTTTTGATCGTTATATATACATACAGCTTCTATCGGTTTATCTTGTGTTGTATAAAAATTGATGTGATTGATTTATAAATGATACAAATGTCTGTCTAACACATAGTTAGCCAATGCATCAGTTAATGTATTTAGACATCTAGGAATATGTTGATATTCGATATAATCAAAATACCGTTCCAAGAGGCAAATTCTCATATACACCCGTAACAAAATAAGACTTCAAATAGTATAGACATTACTTAACTGTAGTACTACAAGCTGCGAATCGAGTCGCACAACCAAATGAAGGATTCCGAGGGAGATAACATCAATCAACAATTTGATAACGACACTATACTCTACAATATTGTTGGTCGCACGGCCGGGACACACACCTCGTAAGGAGACAAGTTTGTTTGTAGGGGTGTAAATTGCCCATGCAACGGAAGCAAGGTTCTGAGTACTACGGCTAGCACCATCAGCGAAGCCAATATAGGGTAGCGAAGACTCCGACATCTGGAAATCAAACACAATGTCACATAAGGGCAGAGACCAGATAACGACAAAAGCAAGCTATAGTAACACACAAGAAGTATGATACAATAAAAATACAAGTACTCGTGCA
>ML777787.1:108194-120736 GCA_009831015.1 Picea engelmannii
GTTATTTTAATCTTCAACATACATTCGAAAACGTTCTACGTTTTTGACTATCCACTTTGATAGTCACCCTCAATTAGAAAACGTTCTACGTTTTTGACTATCCACTTTGAATCTAGTCACCCTCTATATATAATTTCTATCAATCTATAATTCCAATTCCAATTACTGAATTTTACAATTTTTTGAATGTCATAAAAAAAAATATTTTCTTTATATTACTTGGACATACATATCATCTATATCATACATCATTCATCATCATCTGTATCACTTAAAAAACCTATAAACTGAACCCTATTTTCAATAAAAATGTCTATCAGTTGAAACCTTATTATAAACTGAACTCTATTTTCAATAATAGTGCCTATCGGTTGAAACCTTATTTCTAATAGGGGAATGCCTATAGTATTTCTAATAAGGGAATGACTGAACCCTATTTTCAATAATAGTGCTTATGCGTTGAAACCTTATTTCAAATAGGGGAATCCCTATAGTATTTCTAATAGGGGAATTCCTATAGACATAATTAGAGTGATGGTGCCTATAGACATAATTATAGTCATGTATTAGTTGGATCATTAGTTTAATTCCTTACAGCATGCTATTTAATTCTGAACATTTCTTAACATTGTATATGTTATTTGATTTTATTTTTTTAATTTTAAAAAAAAATTAAAGTTTTGAGATTTTTATTGTAAAATAAAACACTCACTAGATATGTACATATCAATTATTATTAATTTTTGTATTATTTGGTTTTTATTTAAATTTTTATATAAAAAATAATAATTATTAAAAGATTTATTATCTTTTATGCTTATATGTAGTTATAGTTTTTTATAATTAATTAACTAAACTGAAAAATTGTAAAAACAATATTTAATGATGTGATATATATTGTGTTTTAACTTAGATACTTATAAATAAAAAATCATTTTAATCCAATTACACCTTGATATTTAGATTTATTATGTTTTAAATTAGATACTTAGATTTATTGTTTTTTATGTTTATATAGTTTTATTTATTCTTTCGTATAAAAATTAATTATTATTTTTTCCAAGTATACCTTGAAATTGAAAGATTGATTATCTTTTATGCTTATATGTAGTTATAGCTTTTTATAATTAATTAAATTAAGTGGAAATTTCTAAAAATAATATTTAGTGATGTGATATACATTATGTTTTAACTGAAATATTTATAAGTAAAAAATTATTTTAATCCAATTATACCTTAAAATTTAAATATTTATTATCTTTTATTCTTATATGTCGTTATAGTCTTTTATAATTAATATGTAGTTATAGTCTTTTATAATTAATTTTATAATTAACTCAATAAACTCAAAAATTGTAAAAATAATATTTAATGATGTGATATATATTATGTTTTAACATAAATACTTATAAGTAAAAACGTATTCTAATGTATAGAAAATTAGTTTTTCAATCTTTTTATAAAATTACTTAATTATGTCAATTATTTTTTATGTACACTTTTCTCTCCACAATGTCCATCTATAATTTATTATATGCTTGAATATTTTATAATTTATTATATGCTTGAATATTTTATTATGGTGGGTTTATTATGTTTTGATTTAAATATTTACTAGCACAGCCGCTAACTGGCTGCTGAAAACGCCGAAAGGTATCTGTTATCCGTCTATATTAATATGAAAAAAATCATATTTATTTCCGCATAATAATCTTCAACAAATATTCCCATACTCAGCAGTCTTTCAAATCTAATCTTATAAAACAACACAGAACTATTTTCCGCGACCGACAAAGAGAATGAATGCAATAATCGGGTCAGTTCTTCAAAGGAGTAAGTTTATACAGGAAAATCACAGTGCAGAGGGATCAAGAAGATTCCCACCTACAGACTCGTCAGCATTAATAACAATGAATCGATCAGACAACCAAGGAGTCTAAAACCGCGCGATGTTTTAATTGTAGAAAACGCGGGGACAGCTAAGGAAATCGGCCGTAGGTGAGGAAAGACATAAAATGAAACGCACAGACAGCCAAAAAAATGAAACGCCTGGATAGTTGAAGAAATCTAAATGGTAATTTGAAAGGTTAATCATTTAAACATGGCAATTATATAGTGCTACAGTAATTTCTTAATATGATTAGGTAAATGTTAAAAAGTAAACAAGATAACGGATGCATTCAGATATACAAGGAAGTTATAAAGAGTAAATCACATTCATTGATTTGGGAGGACGACTAAGAATATGCCAGCATCTTCAATTGTTAACCATCAGATTAGAATTTTAGATTAAAAGATGATTAATTGTGCTCATTATCAATAGGTATAAGCCTTTCGGCGTAATAAGTAAAATTTTGAAGTGTAAAATTTGCATTTTCTAAAGTTCTTATCAAATTCTTTATTGATGTTAGTTAAAATTCTGTAGTTTTTATTGTAAATGATATAATGGATTTGTGTTTTTATATTTTATATTAAAAAATGAATTTAAATATATAGGAAGAATTTGTTTAAATAATTATTCTTATTTTAAATCAATATTATGTGAATCTTGGGCTTAAGATTTAGGATTAGCATTAATATTTAAAAGCTTGAACTTAGGGTAGGGTAGGGTATGGTATGGTAGTCCATGTAAACTTTGTTAGATTAATCTCATATTAGCCTATGTACGATAAGGTAGAGAAAAGTACATAGGCTAAGTTATATTAGGCTCTAGGGTAGGGTAGGGTAGAGAAGAATAAGTTAGTATATGGTAAGAAAGGCTACGATAGATTATTTTAAGGTAGGTTATGATAGGCTAGGCTAGGGTAGACTAGGCTAAAGTAGGATAAGGATAGGCTAGGCTAGGCTAGGCTAGGTTAGCGCAGGATAGCATGGTAAAGTATGGTAGTGTAGGTTTGGGAAGGGTTGTCTAAGCTATGCTAGGACAGGTTAGAGTAGGCTAAGGTAGGTTATGTTGGTAGGATATACTAGGGTAGGGTACGATAAGTTAGGGAAGGTTAGGTTAGGCCGAGATATGATAGAGTAGGTTAAGGTAAGGTATGATATGCTAGGGTAGGACACTGTAGGTTAATATAGGTTTGGCTACGATAATCTAAGCCAATGTAGGGTATGGTAGGGAAGGATAGAATAGGGTAGGTAAGATAAGGTAGGTTAGAGTATGGTAGGGTAGGGTAGGGTAGGTTAGGTTAAATTTGACTAAGCTAGGATACGATAGGGTACATTAGAGTATGTTAAGTTATAGTAGCCTAGGATATGTTAAAGTAGGTGAGGCCATGCTAGAGTAGGATACGTTAGGTTGAGGTAGTTTAAGCTAAGATATGGTAGGATAGAGTAGGTTAAGGTAGGTTAGGCTAGGCTAACATAGAATAATCTAGGCAGGTTAGGCTAGGCTAGCATAGGCTAAGGTAGGTGGGTTAGGCTCGCCTAGCATAGGCTAAGGTAGGTAGGTTATGCTAGGCTATCAGAGGCTAAGGTAGGTAGGTTAGGCTAGGCTAGGCTAGGCTAGGAAGGATAGGATAGGATAAGGTAGGTAGGCTAGGTTATTTTGTGGTAGGGTATGCTAGAAAAGACTAAGATACAATAAATTATGTTAGGTAAGGTAGGGATAGAATAGGGCAAGATAGGGTAGAGTAGGTTATTGTAGCATAGGCTAGGCCATGGTAAGGTAGGTTGAGGTAGGGTGGGTTAGGTTAAGGTAGGATAGGATAGTCTTGGGAAGGGTAGGTTAATATATACTAGGTTATCATATTAGGGTATGCTAGGCTAAGACAAGGTTGGTTAAATTAGTTTAAGGTAAGTTAGGATAGGCTAGGATATGATAGGATAGGTTAAGGTAGGGTAGGATAGAAAAGTTATGAATAGTATGGGACAACTTAGACTAGATTATGGTAGGATAGGTTAGGCTAGGACGGGATATGTTATTCTAGATTACACAAGGTTAGTTTAGGCTAGTACATGATAGGGTATGCTTCGAAAGGTTAGGGTAAGTTAATCTAGGATAGAGAAGGGTAGATTAGCTTAGGATAGGTTAGTTTACTCTAGTTTATGGAAGGGTTGGTTAAGTAATCTAAGTTATGCTAGGATAGGCTAGGTTAGTGTAGGATAGTTTAGACTATGTTACGGTAGGAAAGGTCAACTCTAGCTAGGCTACAATAGGTGCATTGGGTTATACTAGTCTAGGTTAGGCTAAGGTAGGTTACATTAGGATAAGGTAGGTTAGAATATGATAGGATAGGCTAAGGTAGTGTATCTTAGGCTAAGTTAGGATACAATAGGGTATGATCGATTTATGTAGTTTATTTTAGGCTAAGATAGGGTAGGTTAAGGCAGGTTATGCTAGGTTTTATTAGGATAGGCTTGACTAGGTTAATTCATGCTAAGTTAGGGATAGGATTGGTTAGGGTAGGTTAGGATAACTCATGCTATGTTATTCTAGGATAGTCTATGATAGGGTAGGGTGGGGCATGCTAGGATAGTATAGGCTACATTTGGGTGCGTTAGGCTAGGTTAGGATAGTTTTAGGTAGGATAATCATAGCTTAGGTTGGGGTCATTGTGGGGTAAGATAAAGTAGGGTAGGTTGCGATATGTTATGTTAGTTTCTACTAAGGTGAGTAATATAAGGTAGCTTACTCTAGCATAAAATTATCATAGGGTAGGGTATATTAGGTTATGTAGGTTAGGGTCCCAATTATAAGTCTCTTCCTAATGTTGAACTTAAGGATTGATCCTCAACTTCATCCTTGTTCTTGAGCTCAATTATTGTATGTATGGCTAAGGAATGGATATATTTCAACTTAGAAAATAAATTCATTAATTACTTGTGTAGATCGAACAAAATCATTATTGAAAAGGAAAAAATATCAAAATATTAAGTGGAAAAATATAATAAAAAAATTCTACATCACAAAAAAAACTTCTAAGTATCATACATAATATACAATTCCATAATCAAGTATATAATAAATGTAAAAAATATACAAGTTTAAATTAGTCTTGGTATTATCTCAATGTCACCAGAGTAAATAAACAATATGTACTATATGATAATAATAATGATCTTATGGAAAAACTCACAATAATAATCAAGAATATAAACAAGAAGATTTTTTCATGGAGGAACAAAGTAGGGAGAAAGTAGGGAGGTAGAGGTCTCCCATGTCAATATAAATGTAAATGTATGGTATTTAGACACTAATTTGAAAATTGAATGCTCCATAAATTAATACAATGATTTATAAACATATGAGCTAATATATATACTCACTAGTTCACACCCATATGATCTCATCACTATATAATTTGGTGAACCTCTCCTCTACATCCTTACAATTTTGGTCCTTTTTCACTTGAATCAAGTAACAAAAATATGGATACAGTACATTTGATTATTTCTATTTTATAAAATCCCTCTTCAATTGGGTTATCATGCAACACTACATTTAGATCCTCACTCTCAATATTAACCACAACACGGATAACATTTTGAAACACAGTAATTATGCATCTATACCCTTGAATTATTGTGCAATACATGATTTAATACAAAATAGATAAAATATCATTAAAATATTGATGAAATATCAAAATATAAAATGAACTAATTTTAAAAGCACTAACTTCTCACACTATCCAATGCTAGGTGTTCATTGATTTGAGGTAGTAGTATACCCTTGAATTATTGGCCATACATGATTTAATACAAAATAGATATAATATCATTAAAATATTGATGAAATATCAAAATATAAAATGAAATAATTTTAAAAGCACTAATTTCTCACACTATCCAATGCTTGGTGTTCATTGATTTGAGGTAGTAGCATGCTCATGAAAATTTGGAGTATCTTAAACTAATTACTATTTATAAAAGTAAAAGAAACATTAGTCTTTCATCATTATTCATAAATAAAAAATTAAGAGAATATTCACCATAGTTTACATTAAATGAGATACAAGTGTGGGTAGTGCATGTGTAGACCATATGTATTCCAAACACATTATGTGAGATACCTCTTTATGGAATGTTGTGTTTTTTCTCAAACCATATAATTCATAACTCATTAAATTATTTTTGGATCAAACCATATTTATAAAAAAAGTTATATCATGTATAATAGGTGATAACCAATTTATTTATTGTTATTATCTTTAAAATTTGGCAATAACACCATTTTATTAGTGTCACATGTGCAACATTGAAAATAATTAACAAACGAATCTCATATTAGAATATGTAGAGAAGAAACAAACTTTCATATCAATTAGAGATAACTTACAAAAAAAAATATCAATGGAAAATATCATCAAAAATAAGTGTAGAAAATTCTACAACCTACCTATTGAAAGAAGTAAAAAAAATACTACAAATAAAGTACTAAACACATTTTCATTTTCTAAATAAATTGACATGACTTCTATTGAAAATTCATAGTTTTCACAACAATAGTTCTTATCAACTAATCATATTCCCCAAAATGTATTCCCATAATCATTGATTTGGAGAAAATATTAAAAAAACCTATCGTATGTTCATGGAAAATGTTTAGATTTAGTAGAAAAGTATAAGAATGTGCATAATTTCTCTTAAAGAGAAAATATTGATGGAAGGAATGGATAAATGAAATGATGACTACAAATTGTTTGAAAAATCCCTAAATGAGATATTTTGTCATGAAATTCAACCAGTATTGTTTATTCCTAGAATGGCCACCCCAGAAAGCATTGGAGAATTTTGATAAATTAGTTTGAAGCAATATTGGAATTCTTCAATGAAGTAGATTGAAAAAATATTGACATTAGTATGTCTATATGGTTGGGTGTTTCATTCTAGGTTGAGTATGAGTTTGTGTATGTCTAGGTGTGTGAGTATGAGTATATGAGTGTGATAGTGAATACATAAATGAATATAATATGTTGTTTTGTAAAAAACTACAAAGGAAGTGTAGTTGAGTTGCTCGAGTAATTTATTTGTATTTTCTTTTCTCTTAGTTTTTAGCTTCTGTCAAAAGTCTTATTTTATTTTTTTTGTATATTCATCTCAATAATATTAATTTCTAGATATTTATCTTAAATCTTAGGCATGGACTTTCTTTCGTTTTGTCAATTTTATTAAAAATATTCTTGATGTGCATTCCATCCTACTAGGAACTATCACTATTTTTATGTGGGATGTGAATCATTGTTTCAAGAAATAGATGGGAAAAAAAGACAAATATAAAGACATCATTTGGAACCCTCCTTGAACATAACAAATCTCCATTATAGGTATGTATGGATCTATCTTCTCTATCAATAATTAATCCTTAATATGATGGTTGCTCCATTGGGTTTAATTCACCCTTTTAGTAATTTAACCCTTGGATTATATTTCTCCTTAGTTTAACTTGCCTTACCTTTGTCTATAAAATTTAGGATTTTTTTATTATCTTAACACATCAATATTTTTAACCGATCAATAATTATTTTGATCCATTTATTGGTCCCTACCAAATAAGGGTCTATCTTTTTCAGTACTCAATTAGCATTCATTGACTCACTATTACTCTATTCCACTGCAAAAGATTTCCCAATGTTTTGAAAAGAAACATTTATTTTTTTGATGTGGTACTTAATTAGCCCTGGTGTGTTCAATATTCTCCTACTATTTTTTAGAGATTGTAAATCATTTAAAAATACAAAAAATAAAAAATGGCCATGTAAATAACTTTTTTATGGTAAGTGACATACGGATGTTGTAGTCGATGGATACTATAGTTGATTTCTATCTCATGGAAATCATCATGCACAATGATATTATCACTAGGATCATATTCCGATAGCCATGGCATGTTGAACACTTGTTTTTCTTGGTGGCATAACCTGCATTGTGATTCATCTTGTGAAAATAGTGGCATGGCATGTTGAACGCTTGCTTGCCTTGTTATTTGTCTTGTGAAAATCGAGAACAAGAGATAGATATAAGCCTATGAATTTAATTTTATATTGATAAAATTCTAATTTGATGGAGTGAAATGCTCTAACAATAATCAAAGACTAAAATAAGTACATATATTTCATAAACATGCTTTAAATATAGTCTAAATTCCTTTTTTGTAAACTATAATTTATGTTTATGAGACTATGTTATGCTACATATCAACAATTAATTGGAAATGAATATAATTTATAGAAGACATTCATTCAACGACAAAATTGATGCAAGAGAATGCTTGATTTTCTTGTTAATGATTATGGGAAAGATCCCACGGATGTAGAAAAATTCAAAGTGTAGTACCTTTGTAATGAGATATATCTTTCCTAATTTTTCACTCGCAACCATGAGAATATAATGATATTCCCATATCCAAGTATAGAGGGAATTTATAAGGCACCTTGATCGATTAAATTTGTAATACCTAGTATGGATGCTAATTCTACCATCCTTCCCTAGTATAGACACTTGTAATCCAAGATATATAATGTATGTTTGATTGTATCACAACCGTTAGGGATATCCCTTCTCATACTTCCCACATACGTTATGGGTCATATTTTGCCTTAATTTTGACATTACCATTACCAAAGACATACTAGTAAATTTTGTTAATAATAAGGGGAGAAAGTCATTCCTTAGCCCTACCTTTATTAGATAAGAATTGGCCACTTCTAGACTACAATTATGGAGGCATGACTATAATTTATTCACTCTCACAAAGATATTTCATCCAACACAAGAGGAAAGAGAGCCATCAATACTAAGTCAATTGGATCTAAAAAATGAGACAAAAAGAATTGCAAAGTTATATTGTTTATGAATGGTACCATCTCTAATCTTCTCATAATTTATAATTAACATTTTGTTTTTTTTTTTGTACTTGATACATTTTGGTCATACTCTTTTTTTAATATGTAATTTTTTCAACAACATCCTATTTTTGTATTTATGTCCATATATTTTCTAAAGATTCCACATATTGAGAACCCATATTTCAAAAGACTTTTTTGTAATGCACAATGCTATTTTCAAAATAATAGACAATGAAGCACCGAATAGTGAGTTGTGATATATGATCCAAAAAAGGTGAATATATATCCAATATAGACACATAAAAATGTTAGAACTCAAATAAAAAGTATTAGCATAAGATAAGGATAAATAAAATATAAAGCACACAAGACACCATGTTTTATCTTCGAAACACAAAACCAAGAAAAACAACACCTAATATATCTATTATCCTTGGCTAGACTAACCAAATCGGGAAAAAAATAGTCAATCAATCCATATTACAATAGATATATCAATCCATTAAATAAGATTCCTTACATGCAATCCATGGGCACCATACCATAGCCTACCAAAACCATGATCTTGAAAACTATGATTTTTGACCTAAAGTGGATTTAAATCATTCACTCCTTCACCAAGTCAAGTTTAACCCAACATCATCTCGTTTAAACTTGAATTTGGGTAATCATTCATGTCCATAGAAAAGAAAATACATCTACCAAGATACATGGGTACCATCCTCTGTACTTATTTGCCAATTCTGTAGGAATCTTTTTCACCTACGTGGTTCATCAACATGTTAGACTCCCCCTTAACTTGGTCCCAACCATCTCTTGTTCCTAGATGACTTCACACATTCCCCCCTTAATTGAATATTTAACTTCTTTCATTCAAACATCAAGCTAGCATACAAGTACACTTTTTGTGTGGTCCTATATCCTCTCTATGCATGACAAATATGACTCCATGTGCTACCATGTTATATGTATGCTTGAATAATAAGGTTTACAACAAACCTATGGAATACAACTTGCCTAAGAATAAGATTTACAACTTGGACCAAAAATCTACAACTTAGATCGAAAATCTCTAGGGTGCCAAATACAATTAATCATGCACCCCTTCTTTTTTTTAAAAACACATATACCTCATTACATAATTTCATTTCAGGTAAAAAAACATTTGAATTCTTTACCACAACAACGATATTAACCCCATCATATTACCAAAACATAATCCAATAAAAAAACTATAATCATTACTAATTCTTTAAACCAACCAAGGGTTTCTTATCTTTGTTTGCATGACAACATATTTTTATTATATATTTACCTATAACATTACTTAAGAATTATTATAGTATTCGATTATAAAAAACTCTGCACTCGCACATTAAGTTCACTAAGCTTAATACATTTGTTTTACAAAACCCTATTTTTATTATAACATTACCTATAACATTACCTATGAATTACCTATGAATTATTATAGTATTCAATTATAACAAACTATGCAGTGGCACATTAAGTTCACTAAGCTTAATACATGTCTTTTACAAAAGGCAAGAAGTATCAAGAACATGTTTCACTTCCACAAAGATAACCAACAAACTAGTAACATTTTGATTTGATTTTTGTGGACCCCGAGTCACTGAAGTAATAGTCCCCTTGCTTGCTTTCTTTCAGTCAAGGATTAATCAAGCCATTTGTAGAGAAGTAGTTGCTCATTCCGAATCCAATTCATGAGTCAAATCAAGGAATGGGTCAATATCCCCCTAGGAGACCCTCGGAGACTCAAACCCACGCAATGGTAATGTGCTTACAAGCAAGAGCATCCATACATTACCACCTCTGAAATATCAGGGAAATCACGCTGCAGCTGCGTGGGTCCTCTAGATACCCTTTCACACACTCCAAAACCTCGTCTAGAATCACATTTCCCACAGACAACCTCCATGGACTTTCCATCAATGCATCCTCTATGGGGCTCCATGACCAATTTTCATCGTAGCGCTCTTCTTTCTCAACGTCGCAGTACAAGATGGTCAATCTCTTGAACACTTGATCCACCCATCCATCGCAGCTAATTTTGGCGTCCACACTTCATGGAATTCAATATCGAGTCCCTGCCCCTCAACATGATCATAATCCAACAAGTCCATGCCAGGCTTAGCCAAAATGCATGATGGCACTTGAAAAATATCCACCAGATCATTGACCTTTTAGTTCCTTCCATCCTCTATATTGGATCTCTCTGCGTGGATATATATCTCCCTTCGACAATGGCAAGAGGCCCTGAACACTTTTCTGACAATCTATTTGAATGATATGCAATAGGGAGTGAGCGGCTTCTTGATGTTTAAACCTTCCACAACATCTCACTCACAAGGATACTCTTCTTCATAACAACATCTCATTTGAATCTACTCTCCTTCATACCTTTACCAATGAATCTGCACTCTAGAACAAATATCACAGATCTATACTTACCGGTCATCTCTTTAGTAGTAGGAATATCAATGATAGGCTACATAACCTCACTTTGATAGGAGTTGTTATAATTCATATAAACATTAATATAAATAGATATACCATGATTTATTTTAGAAACTCAAAACTAGGAAAACCAACCTTCAATAGATTTATTAGTTTTGATCAAATTGATCAATTCAAGTCAAAAATTGAGAAATCAAACCATATTACAATGAAGATATCAAATCTTTGAATAGACTTCATTGTATGTAATTTATGGAAACAATACCATAGGTTACTAAAACCATAATCCCAAAAACTACCATTGTTGAATTAAAACAAATATAAATCATTGACTAGTTCACCAATCGAATTTAATCAAACACAAAACCTTCTGTATTATATGTATTTCGATACCGGACTGACTTAATAAAGATTGAATAAAATTCAAAAGGAACTTTTTGTAAATTCCTATAGATCTATAATATATCACTAACTTTCCTGAATGTATACATTCCGAGAATAATCTCCCTAAAAATGAGGAAGGATGAAATTGACAAGCTAGACAATCATATGAATAAAATGTTTGAAGCACTGAGCTAAGTGCAACCAAAGCCCACCATTTATAATGACTAACTATTGGCATGAACTTTGATAGGCTCAATGTATATGTATTTAACCTCATTTTATGTTTGTGCAAGCACTGAATAGCTTTTGATGTGGAAGCCTTGTAGTCATTGTGGAGCTCATAAAACTTTTTCCATTATATTTTCAATTGTTATTCTTTTGTTTTCTTTATTAAATAATTGTTTTTCTATTATTTTAAAATATAAAAAAAAATCCTTCCTTTGTAACCATCCCAATTAAAATGTTTTCTTTATTAATTAATTATTTTTCTATTATTTTAAAAAATAAAAATAAAATCTTCGTTTGTAACCATCCCAATTAGAACATGTGAGAAATCAATTCTAACCAATTAAAACATGTGGGAAATAAATTGTGGTGATACCATGCAAATAGTTTTAATTTGATGTGGTGAACTAGCCAATGATATGCAAAATCACAAATGACAACGTTATGCATTTTATTTCTTTTATGTGTTATTTTATAAAACAATATAAATATTTTATAAATCAATATAAATATTGAAGAATATGTTGAAATCTAAGGGAAACCTTTAGTTATGTTTCTTAAATCCTGTGGCTATAAATATTGAAGAATATGTTGAAATCTAAGGGAAACCTTTAATTATGTTTCTTAAATCCTGTGGCTATATTATTTTGTGTTCATACATGATATCAT
>ML777787.1:130203-151961 GCA_009831015.1 Picea engelmannii
AACAAGATAAACTTGAAGTCTGGGTATCATCAGGTACCAATCGAACCATTCGATGTGTGGAAGACTACCTTCAAAGCCAAGGAGGGCCTTTTCGAATGGATGGTCATGCCTTTTGGGTTGACGAATGCTCCTGCAACCTTCATGAGGCTGATGGACGACATGTTGTGGGAATTAATCAACTCATTTGTATTAGTGTACTTGGATGACATCATGATATTCAGCCAGACTTGGGAAGAACAACTCCACCACATCCGACAGGTCCTCCAAACACTGCAGAAACACAGGTTGTGTGCCAATTTGGAGAAGTGAACTTTTGGCATGACCCAGATTCAATATCTAGGATACATTATTGATGAGAGTGAGGTGCATGTGGATCCAACCAAGATCCAAGTCATTCGGGATTGGCCAGCCCCGAACACTCTAATAGAGCTTCACATCTTTCTAGGTCTTACTAATTTCTACCGTAGGTTCGTGTTGGGATTCTCTCATATCACTTGGCCCTTGAGTCAAGTCAGCAAGGGAGGAGAAAAAGGAATATTATTTTGGTCAGAATCTCAACAGAAGGCATTTTCAGAATTGAAACATCGCCTCTATTGTGCCCTAGTGCTCACATTACTAGACTTGCAACAACCATTTTCAGATCAAGACAAATGCCTCTAAATGTGCTATTGGGGTGGTTCTTACTCAACATGGGCATCCAGTGGCATATCATAGTGTGACACTATCGGAAAGTGTCCCACTTATGACAAAGAAGTATATTCCAATGTGCAAGATTGCCAATAGTGGAAGCATTTCATTTTGGAAAAGGAAACAATCATCCACACAAACCACCAACCCCTGCGGTTCATACATACACAAGGGAAGTTGCATAACGATTGCCATCAGTAGTGGTCCACATATCTGCAAAAATTTCATTTGAGAATCAAGTAAAACAAGGGAAGCACCAATAATGTTGCAGACTGCCTCAGTCGACCACCGATCGTGGCGATAACCACCATGCTCAACTCTTGTGGGAACCATACTTATGATTGGCCGCTTTTCTATAAGAGTGATCTAGATTTCGGCCACATATACAAGACGCTCTTGGAGGGTAACCGAGTTCCAATTTTTCACCTCCAGGATGCACTACTATGTCACCTGGGACCCCTTTGTGTTCCTTCAAGAGAGTGTGCCAAGATGATTTAGGAAGCGCAATATAGTCGGGAAGCTGAGCATTTTGAGGTCGAGAAAATAGTGGCATTACTGCAAAATTATTTATATTGGCCAAACCTTCAACAAGATGTCGAGAAGTACATCAGATCATGCACAGCCTGCGCTATTTCCAACCCGACCATCAAGAAGCAAGGCCTCTATACTCTGTTGCCTACCCCTATTCGACCTTGGGAATCCATCTCCATGGATTACATGTCGGGCCTTCCTTCTATTAAGAATGGAAATGACTGTGTTTCATGGTCGTCGACAGATTCTCGAATATGGCCATTATGGTGGCCTGCAAGAAGAATATTGTAGCAGAAGCCACTACTAAACTCTTATTTGAACGAGTGTGGGTAAAATTTGGGATCCCACAGTCTATCATCTCATATCATCACAACAGGTTCCTTAGTACATTTTGGTCCAACCTCTGGTCAATGTTGGACACCAAGCTCACCAGGTCCACAACTTTCCATCCGCAAACTGATGGCCAGACAAAAGTTGTCAATGAGATGATCGTACACATTTTGCACATGTACAACTCAAAGCATCCATGCACATGGGATGAGAGCCTCCCCTATGTACAACATATCTATAACCGATCCCTCCATAGCTCAACTGACCACAACCCCTTTCAGGCAAGCTTGGGATTCCAGCCACTATGTCCCATTGACGTAGCCATACCATTTGCAACTACTCCGGCTAATTCGGCTCATGTCTAGCCTGAAGTTTCCAAGGCAAACAACTTCATTGAGTGCATTCATCACATTCACCAACCGTTTCATGACATATTGGACAGATCCAATGCTAAGTACAAGCAGTGGCATGATCAACATCGGGTGCAACATAACTTCAAGGTGGGCGACAAAGTGTGGCTACATTTGCAGAAGGAGCGCCTCGCTGGACCCCACCGCAAGCTTCGCCTGCTCTGATATGGTCCATACACCATCACCGAGACTGTAGGAGACAATTCCTTCGAGCTTAGTATCCCACCATTCCTTGGCATACACCCAGTGTTCAATGTGGACCACCTTTGGCCTTACTTTCCACCTCTACTTGACACATTTGACATGGAAAAACAACTCACACCAACAGAGTTAAACCCAGACTGCATGGACCAAGCCACAACTGATCGGATTATGGACACACAGATCAAGAACACCCACCAGCATAGGATCCAACTATATCAAGTTTTCAAAGCAGGCCAACTCCTTCACCAAGGCAAGTGGCTCACCAGGGACCAAGTTCAATAGAAGTTTTCTCATCTCATGGAGGAACTCAACACCATGGGGACCATTAATTCCTAAGGAGAGAGGAATGATCCAGGTGGATATTGGTTGCCACCCACCTATTCCACTTGGACCCCCACCATTGTTTCTTTCAGTTTTTCAGTTTCCTTAATTGTAGCACAATTTACTAATTTTGGCAGTTTTTCGGGTCCTGGACTTCCAAAGCCGTTTTGAGGCCCTAAACGACGTTTTTTGGGCATCTACCGGTCGAAAAATATCATGATGACTTATATCATGATGATATTTTCTTCCAAAAATTGTATCCCTCAGATAGATCTTTCTAACGATGTATCATATGCGTCAAATGGAGACAGTATGCAAAATTTATGACCCTAGGAAATTGATGTACCAATTTACCTCGACGGGGCCCATATTCTAGCGTCTCATCTCCTAGGATTAGGTTTTTTGGATGTTTAGGGTTTCCATTGTTTCTCAATAATAGATAGGCCTTCAAGCCTCATTCAAACACAAAGTTCAGAGGCCTATAGCCACCACATCTCTTCTCAGAGATAAGCTACCAACGCCCTAGCTAGTTTATTTCTATTCTGTCTGTAAACAAATTTCAGTTCTTTGATATTAATGAAATGAAGTGTTATTTCCGCTGCATCTTTGTATTCATGGTTATTTGTATATTCTATTGCATTCCTGCATAAATCCAGATCAATACGACATCCCCCATGTATATCAAGAACATTTCTCTACATTGACTTGCATGCATATAATAGTGCAAAAGGATTGAATCATCGACTTGAGCTTGATTATGAAGGGGAGATTTTCCCTCATAGAATATGAGAATGTCATCAACAAAAAGGAGATGAGATAGAGTGTAATTTGTGTTGATTTGAATACCTTTCAAATTGGATCAAATGAATGAGGCTCTCTGTTACCAATAAGAATATATTTTCGGATAGTGGACATCCCTATCTAAGTCCGTGTTTATCCCTAAATAAATAGGTGTCTGAGTCATTTATAAGAATAGAGAAATATGTTGTAGATATGCAGTTCTTAACACAAGAAACAAAGGAGTGTTCGAAACCTAGGTGAATTAGGAGTAATATGATATAAATCCAACTAAGCCTGTCAAAACATTTTGAGAGGTCCACTTTGAATGTGATGGCACTTTGCCTCTTTCTATGTATAGAGTGTAGACCTTCCTGAGCAATTCCAATTGCCTAGTGAATTTTCCATCCCTGTAGAAACTCAAATTGCTTTGTAGATATATTTTCACTCATATGGTATTTTATTCTATTGGAAATTATCTTGGATATAATTTTATAGATGTTGGAAATGGATATGGATCTGAATTGATTGAGCTTTGTTGGTTTTTCCACGTTTGGAATAAGTGAAATAAAAGTGTCATTGAAGGGGACATGTATTTGCCCCAAATTCCTGGTGAATTCAACTAGGTTTAGGAGGTCTTCTCCTATGAACTCAAAGTAGTTTGTGTAGAACTCAATTGAGAATCTATCCGGACCCCGACCTTTATCCTTCTAAGAAAGATGAAGTGTATTCTTAAATTTTTCCATGGTGACCTCCTCCATAAGTTTATAATTTTCTTTTGGGTTTATGAATATGGGGGAGAAACCTACAACCCTAAGAATAGAGTTGATATTGGCCCAAGAACCGACTTTGAATAGGGATTCAAAAAAATTTATTCCTTCCTAAGCTATGTCCTTGAATAAAGTATATTTAGATCCATCCAGTCTATCCATAGACCAAATAATATTGGAAAGTTTCCTTCCATTTGTGAAATGGTGGAAAAAATTGGCATTTTCAACCGCAACTTGTAACCAAAGGGATATACTCCTCAATATCCCTTCTTTTTATTTATTCAATAGAATTTTCCTTTTGCTAAGGTAAAGGATCTTGTACTCATCTTTCATCTCATCCAAGGGAGGATCATAAACCTCTTTCTCCTTCCAGACCTTCATCTTTTCTTCAATTTCAATTAGCAATTTGGCCTTTGCGTCCTTTCTCTCCTTATTCCAAGATATGAGATCTCTTTTTCCTTTTTTATATTTTCCATCAATTGGATGGTGGGAGATTCCAAAAGTTGTGAATTGAAGGGAGGCCAATTTACTTTTGTGGCTTCAATATATGACTGAGTCTTTATCCACTAAGGATTTAATTTGAAAGGACTCATGGCGTTCTGCACCCCCCACAAGGCTATCTCCAAAATAATAGGGTTGTGATCATAAAGTTTACTTGGGGCCACCCACTATCTAGTATGAATATTTCTATGTAATAGGGTCTCAGTTAGAATAAATCTATCTAGAATTTTTGTAACCTTATCATCCCATGAGCGCATGTTTCTCCATGTGGGAGAGTATATTTTGGGTTGTGTGTTGAACAAACCATCCTCATCTAGATTTTGTATGAAGAAATCAGAGAGGGGATCACTCTAAGTTAAAGAACCCCAAATTTCACAATATCCCAATGTGAAATTTAGGTCTCCTTCAATGACGACATGATCCTGAGAAGCCGAGAAAGAAAGGAAGAAATTTTGTCAAAAATATTCTATGTCCAAGTATGGGCCACAGATATCAATGTAGAGGAATTTGAAATTCATCTCCTTGGAAAATAAATGTTTTCCCAAAACTGGAGGAATAACCCAGGATTTGAGTAATTTCAAAGAGCTTTTCCTCCACCCAGTGAGGAGACCACCATATTTTCCACTAGGGTCTAAAGCAAGGAAGTCCCATTTTGGAAATGTGGTTGAGAAGGATTCTACAACCTTGGATTTGATATTCATAGATTATTGTAAGAGGATTATTGAGGGACAATGTAGATCAATGAGGTGCTTTATGTATAACTTTTTTGTGGGGTTGGCCACCCTGTGAAAATTATGAGAAAGAATAATAAGTTTTCAACATGTCTAGGGGTTCATGCTCTAAGGGCCCCAATCAGATAATTTTGTCTTTCAACACAAACTTCAGAAGAATCTTTATTTTCATCTATTGATATGTGTTATTTTTGGCCCCTTTGAGAGGATTTTTTATCCATGTCCCAAAAATCCCCTAAGCCTTCCAAAACCACCTAAAGGGACAAAGATTGCAGATGGGAAAGAGAGCGAAGTTTGTACTTTTGGGGTAGGGAGGGGCAGAGGAGCGGGGGGACATGGCTGGGTGAAAAAGCGATTACAGGTGGATGGGTGGGTGGATGGGGTAGTAGGGAAATAATGGATACTCGGAATTAATGGGTCAATAATGTGAACCAAATAGTCTCGGCAATTCTATAAGAAAGAAGGTTTTAGAACTTTCCCTAAATTCTGAGGAATGTTTTGTCCCACAAGCAAAAAACTCATTTGACTCAGAGTGGTGAGCAGGGGGAAAGAGAAAATGTTACCTCGTTGGTCCTTTGCAAACATGAATGTGGAAGGAGGTTTTCATATGATTGCCTTGAGTGGGAGCTTCAAGGGCTTGACAAGAGAGGTGAGGCACACTAAAGAATATCCCTTCTAATCTCCCAAACGTTTTTTTACTTCTTCTGAGCCCTCATAAATCCTTTCGACCTAACAAATTCATTTCTCATCTTGTGTATATTTCTTTGCTATATGGCCATAGATATGGTTTCTCCCACATTTAAATGAAATTCCTTCATAATCTAGGGTCTGATTAGTAGAGAAACCATTGAAATGTATGGAGAAATTCTTTGCCAGAACTTTAGAGAGCTTCAACCCCACCAAACTTCGGTCCATACCCATATATATGGAGGAGAGAAAAGAGGAGTTGGATCCATAGAAGAACTCAATAAATCTTCCAATTTCCCTAAACACCCTCTTTAGACCAGAAAAAGAGAGGGGCAGGAGGCATACCCATATGGGGGTGATTTCTGAGCGTATCGTTGTTGCGTCAAATTCAATCGACCATCACTTTAAACAAAGTTCTTGAGATCCAAAATACCGACCAAACAAGATTCTATGAGAGTCCAAATCCAACGAGAAAACTCCAAGCCATCCATCCTTTGAGAGAACTAGACTTCTTGTCTTCTACCCCGGGACTGGAGCGAAAGTCTGAGAGGTCAATCTCGGGAGGGTATTTGTTGGAAGTCGCTTATTGGCGAAATTTTAACATTCTTAGAAAATGAATTAAGATTGTTTTCATTGATTAAAGTTTATGGCTATAACATATTAAAATAATTAGTATTTTTTAAATTGATTAAAGTTTGTGTGGCTATAATAAATTCAAGGAATTAAGATTTTTTAAACTTATCAAAGTTTGTGTGGCTATAATATTTTTTTTATTTATTAAAGTTTGTGTAGCTATAAGAGATTCTTTTTCCTTAGAAAAATAAAAATCACTAGAGTTTGTGGTCATCTAAATTATGAAAAATATTATTATAATATTTTTTATGTTGAGTATATTTGTTGAAATTGTATAACTTATATATTTGAAATGTTTATAATAAGTTAGTTTTAAATGAAGAAAGGTAATTATTTTCTCCTTATTTTATTTTATTTTATTTTATTTTATTTTATATTAAATATATTATTGTAATTGTGTATCTTTATTATAATGCATATGCATGTGTCTTTATGTTCATATATTTCATTTTTTTCCTATATTTGTTTTCTTATATTTTGTTGCTATATTGAAAATCTTCTAGTTATTATTATTTATATATCAAATTTTGTTCTAAATTTATTCTACACAAAATTCTACTTATAAGAAAAATAGAGATCTTAACTTTGCACTACTCAAAATAAAAATGAATGTATGTATTATCAAAACATTTATTAATATTTTTCATACATCTCACTAATTATAATTTTATATATATATATATATGTATGTATTATTCTGTTCTGGAAGCTGATACTCTTTACAACCCGGTCTCTAAAAGACCTAGATATGAGAAGCCTATCTCTGAATCATATGGTGGTGATAAAATATTGCTTCCTCAATTGAATCTTGAAAGGAAACTTATTTTTAACAATGAAGAACAGTTTTCTCATGTTGGGCAGAAAATATCTCTTGATATGTCATTCGAGACTCCCCCTTTATTTGATCATTATGGAGACAACGATGAAGATGCTGAGGTGTTTTTTTGTCTTGGAAGCAAAAATCATTAGCAACCAGCCTTCCAATGAAAGTGAAAATTGTTACCCAGAGCAACATGTTAAAGAGAAAAATACATTCATTGATATACATGAGGAGATTTCTTGCAATCAACTAGCAGATGTTTTCAGTGAAGATAAAAGGAAAGTGGATCAACAACCTACATCAACCATTCATTCACTTGTACTTGCAACAAGCATTCAACCTTATGTGAGCAGCTGTAAAGCAGAGCATGTTTTCTGTTATCAACCCAGTAAGTCTTATCACCTATTCTATGAACCTATAGGGGAGTACATGTTGTTGCATTTCCTCAATGTATTGAAGCCTTCAATCTTTTTCATACCTTCAACATTAGGAGGTAATCTGAAGAATGTAATTAATTTGCTGTCACAATTTTATTATCTCTTGTTGATCGGTGGAAAAATAAGAAAGTTTTCCATTAGGAAGTTACTTGAGTGGCTCTGGTGAAAGTTTGTTGTCACCTAGCCTATTGTAAAAGTTAGTTATAGTAGGGTCTTGTATATAAATAAGCTCGGGTGTGATATTTTCAGTTTTTCAGTTTTCTTTTAGTTTTTAAATAAGTGACCCCATAGCCCTAGGATAAGACACTGAAGCTGCTTATTCTCGGCAGCTCACAGGGACCATGCCATCCCCTGTGGAGCCAATGTTAGCACATAAAGTTGTCATAGGTCATGTATAGTTATTGTTAAAACCGGTGTCTACACCTCGACTGAGTCTCTCTATTTTTTGCATACCTTCCTATAAGTTTTTCCTCTTCTGGTTGATAAAGTCAGGTCAATCAAGTATATTGTATGCAAAGGGAAAATCCATGAGAAAAATACATCTTTCAGAGAAGTCCGCTTCGAGCTTGAAATACAAGAAAAAAATCAAGTTTGATTTTCAACGGTGGAGATCCCATGTGCATTTCATATTAACGACTCTCGAAAGGTCAGAATTTAAAATTTGTGCAAGGATTAATGAATAGACAGAAGTCCCAAAGTTTCAAAGTAATGATAGGTTTCCACGTCAACCGAGAGAAAGTGACTTTGGGAGATTTCCATCCAAATATCCCGAAGAGACGAAGTCTTGAAGTCCCAAAGTGATGAGAGGTTTCCACGTCAATCGGTATAAATTTACTTCGGGATATTTCCATCCAAACTTCCCAAAGTAAATCTGAGTAATTGAAGGCTGAGGACACACATTGGCATATCTCACACTTTGGAAATTTGGAGGATTGCGCGAGAAAGTAGAAGAAAGCTATTAAAGCCATAACTCTTGAAGTGAATATCGACCGTCCAAAACAAGAGGACATGTGGAGGCAGATCTCTCCCTTCAGAGATACGATGCTCTGGAGGATTGTATGAGCTATGCACTGAAAAGGCCTGAAGCCCAAAATCCCGAAGTAATTATGGACCATTGATCTCAAATCAACGAGGACCATGGATCTTTGAAATAATTTTGTTATTCGGTCATTTGACCATTCAGAGAAATCAAGACCTTTAGCATCTAAGCGCCTGAAGCTCAAAGTCCTAAAGTAACAAGAGGTTGCCACGTCAACCGGAAGAAAGTACTTCAGGAGATATTCTTGCTCAAAATTCAAAGCTCCAAGCACCAAAGTTGGGTTACCCAGATCACAAATTGTATCAAATCAATGGCCACACTTCATTGCGGGGACAGAACATGCTCGAATGATAAATTTCTAGAGTGGTCTTGCAATCAAAACCAAGGTATAGCGGAAGAGGTATGCGGTAGTTGGTGGTGAATTGCAGGGGTTGAATCAATGTGGACCCAAACCATCCTTGGAAACTTATACAATCATGTGCTTATATAGGGCCCAATCCAAGAGCAGTTCGTGGAAACAAGATAGGTGTAAGAACTCATCCTGATCCTAAGGAGAAGTTAGTTAATGAAAAAAGGACTGGTTGTTGAAAAATCAACTGACCCCTTAAATGGAAGCATGGGGGATATGGCCGAGGACACAAAAAACTATCAGCATGAAGTACCATAGAGGAAAGTTTCTCCTCCATGCCCATACTGGCCAGGTTTTCCTTCTAACACAAGGAACAAGACATACAAGAGAAGACACATGGCACTGGAAAGGATGTTCCCAAGAAGCAAGACATGTCTACTTTTTTTATTATAAATACATAAGATGAATGATATGCCTAGGAGGAGGGGGGTTTGGCCCAAGACCGAAGGATGTTTTGAGAAATGTTTATGATTGTATAATTCATTATGTAATTCGGAGGGGCATGTAGCTATAAATTGTATTGTTATTGAAGATTCATATGAGTTGTTTCATCATATTTTTCATCTATGTTCTTTGTTCTATTCTTCATCTTGTTTGAACGTATTGTGGATTTTAAGGATTAAAATTTTCCTTTGATTTATAGATTCCTGATGCGGTAGAGGATCTGTTGTAAGCTTGCCTATTTATCATTGTTTGCTATTCAGACACATCTAAATTATCTTTGCAGAGAGGATCTTTTCTTAGTGAACATTCGTCTTTATGTTATTCTCCTATTCTTCTCTTCATCATTATACAAATCTTTTGTCTGATAAGGAGATTAAATTCCTTCATTGAGCAGATTGTTTATGACTCCATAGCCCAATGGTCCATCATTGATCTACAATGATATATGTTGTCTTTTCCTTTCTTTAAAGTCTTGTTGATCCACCTACTCAAACCATTTCAATAGATTTACATTTTGATGGGTATTGGGCTTATCCTCTTGCATTATGAGGGTGACTCTTCGTTCTAACAATAATGATAAGAAAAGAAAAACATTGAATCCATCATATTCTTTGACGTGCCTTTTTCATTCGTCATTAATATTTCATGATTTCACAATGGGGATGTAAGTAGAGGCATCCAATACACCCCGATCACAGACACGAGTAGAAGAATTTCTCCATTGCAATGTTTTTTAGTGATGCACAACGAAGGGTGGTTCTTTCGACATCCAATGCAGTTTAGAAACAACATGAGGTTGGAATGAGAAGGCGACTAAGGCATCGCCTTTGTAACCAAATCCCTGCCAACAAATTCTATGCAGCACGTTAGTGATGTAAAATGATTATTAATGCATGTGCATCGGACAATGAAGAGTTCAGTCAGGAAGTGGATAGTGGGGGAACAGAGCAAAGGGAGACGTGGAATAATGAAACTGGAGCGGAGTAGGAAGTGCATGAAATGAAGGTCTTCAGTTCTTTTAATATTTAAAAAAAAATAGAAAACGTTCTACGTTTTTGACTATCCACTTTGAATCTAGTCACTTTGAATATATAATTTCAACCAATATATAGTTCCAATTAGTGAATTTTACAATTTTTGAATTTCGTAAAATTATTCTATATTCATTACTTAGAGATACATAACATTTGTATCATACACATCATCATCATCTGTATCACATAAAAAAAACCTATAAACTGAACCCTATTTTCAATAAAAATGAACCTTATTATAAAATGAACCCTATTTTCAATTATAGTGTCGATCCGTTGAAACCTTATTATAAAATAAACCCTATTTTCAATAATAGTGCCTATCTGTTGAAACCTTATTAGTCCCCACCGAAGGCTAAGAGGGACTATAGTGACCGATAATTCATTGACTTCATATTAGTTTGTCCTTTGACTAAAAATATTTGCATCATATCTATTGTTGGAACTAGGGAACTAAAAACATTGATTTTTATATAATAAAAAATACCATATATGTCATGATATGTTTGGATAATATATTGGAGGTCTTATTGCCAGCTTCGTTATTCCCAATGTTTTATATGTTAGGATATCCAAAGTTTTTGATCATATACGATCTTTCTGAGTTTTTATTTTTTCTTGAAATCTTTGGATATCCAAAGTTTTGAAGATAGAGAGTTAGTTTTTTATTAGTTGACTTCATATTAGTTTGTCCTTTGAATACATTTTAATTTTTACATAGCCTCTATTTTTCAAACTATTATTACTAAAATTTTTTTATTGTTATAAAATAATATAATAAATTTGTTTTCATACGTGAAAGATCGGTCACACTGCATTCTTTCTTGAATGTTTACAGAGTAGTCCTGACAAAATTAAATGTTTACCTAATAGGCCTCACAGCCTTAAATGTTTACTTAACAGGCCTATTAAAATAAATTTTCTTCCGTTTTTTTTTATATGCAATCTTCTATGAAGTTAATATGGGAAATATTGTTCTTCAACCACATTGTTGGTTCACTGGTTCATGCTTGATTCTTTCTTGTTCACTGATTCTTTATTTGCATGTTGTTGTTCTTATTGTTTTCCTATTGGTCTTGTTTAAGTTTTGACGCTTGGGATTCTGCAACCGCGATTGGAACTGGCCTTCTATCGTTCCCCATTTACGGGCAAGTTTGGGTGTCGTTTTTAGCTTCGCTTTCTTTTTGCAGTTTGCAAGTGGGAAATTTGACTACTGGGGGATGCCTGAGTCAAAATCCTCTTGTAGAACATATTTGTATGTGAGGAGAAAATACAATTTCCTTTTCCTATATTCCATTGTGGTTGTGATGGAGGTAGGTTTTGTGTCCAACATTGGTGATCAGGAACGAGACGAAGAGAACATTACAGTCCTTCTTCTGTGGTCATAGTAATCACATACAAAGATGGACTGCAAGAGGATTTTGATCGCTCCCAGTATTGAAAAATACCAACCATGAAAACCACACCTTTCTTAATTGTTTGCACAGTGGCAAGCCTTTGGACCATCCTGATATCTTTGAATGTTTACCTGAGAGGTCTCACAGTCTGAAATATTTGGTTAACAGATGTGTTACAATACATTTTTCTCTGAATTTTTTGATACAATCTTGTGTGCAATGAATTTTTCCAATATTGTTCTTCACCGACATTCTTGGTCTACTGGTTGGTGATTTCTTCTTGGTTTGCTGGATGTTTCTTATTTTTGTTTGATTCAACTTTGCAAGGTTGAGGTCCTGCAACTGTAGTTGGGCCTTTTGGTGCTTCTTCATTGGGTTTCTATTTGTTGCTTGATGCTCTTTCCTTCAACTTTTCAAGGTTGGGGTCTTGCATCTACAGTTGGATATATTGTTACAGTTTGTGGGCCAGGTGTTGTGCTTCTATCCTTCTCCATTCCCCGGTTGGTCTCATTTTTTGTGGTTTCTTTATTGCATTGCTTGACAGGCCTGTTGCAATACATTTTCGTCCTTTAGTTTTTCTTTTGCAATGTTGTCTACAGTGAATATGCGCGATATTTTTCTTTGGCAATGTTCTTGGTTCACTGGTTTTTGCTTGCTCATTGCTTGTTGACTAGTTTCTTGTTTTCCTATTGTTGTTGTTATTGTTGTCGTTCCCCATTTACAGGTGGGTTTTGTTGCTATATTTGAGTTCATGTTCGTTCTTTGTTGTTTTCTATTTCCAGTTTGCAAGTGAAAATTTTCAATGTTGGATATCCCTGCATCGAAATCCTCTTCCATAACATGTTCGTATGCGAAGAGAAAATTCGATTTCCTTTTTTTTTATGCCAGTAGGTGTTATGGAGGTGTTCCAATTGCGGATGCAGAATGCTAGTTTTGAAAAACTGCAGCTTCCTTAAATGTTTTCACAGTGGGAGGCCTTTGCATGGTCCTTACAGTCTTGCATGTTTACTTGCTAGGTCATGTTATAATATATTCCTTCGATTTTTTTATAGAATCTTGTCTGTAGTAAATTTCGACAATATTGTTCTTCATTTTCATTCCTGTTTGACTAGTTGATGCTTTCTCGTTGGTTCATTGGATGCTTCTTATTGTTGTTTGATTCAACTTTGCTGAGTTAAGTCCCTGCAGTTTCAATTAAGCCTCTTCATAATTATTTCTTAAAAAACACATCTCCACTTGGAAACAACAAATTGGAACATGCTTTTACAACTGGCTCCCCAAAAAATACTATTAAGATAAAATAATATGAAAAATTTTGCAGTGGATATAAACAACATCTATTTTGACTTGAACCAGAGCTTGTTGAGCTCCAACTATATTTCATGGCTGACAATGTTTTTTCCATAGTTAATGTCTTTTTACGGCTCCATAGTTATGAGACTAAGTCTTGTTGTGTGAGTGATAAAGTTCGTATCTCCCTTTCGTTTTCCTCTTCTAAACTTGTTTGTTTTTCCCTTTTGTTCTTCCCCTCTATTATGCATTTCTGGTTCTATACTTTGTCATGTTTCTGTGTTTGGGGGTTCCCGGGGTGGCGAATTAAAAAATCATCATCTCCATATATATATTCACATCACAAGTCTGACCAACCACTGTTCATTTGCATACTTAGCCAATTTCTTCTAAACTTTCCTGTTTTCCCCTTTTCTTCTTACCCTCTATTATGTGTTTTTGGTTCTATACTTTGCCACCTTTCTGTGCTCGCAGGTTCCCGATGTGGCGAACTGACAAATCGTCATCTCCATCTATATATTTGCATTAGGAGTCTAACCGACTATCGTTCGTTTTCATACTTAGCCAATTTTATGAACGCGGGTTCGCAGATAGGTGCTATCGAACTCTGGTAACCCGTGTTTGGGGTATACATCTTGCACCCAAAACTTTTGCGCTCTACAATTTGACCCCGAAATCCTCGAACTCGCAAGTCGGACTCTACCTATGATGACTCCGTCTGTCTGACTTGCCTTTCCATACTTAGTCGAATCTTCAAAGTTTTGCGGGTTCATGCACTCACAGGTTCAAAAAAGTTTAAAAGCATTTTTATCTCCCCTCCATCCCCGCCACCTTCTGCCCTTCCCATTGCACATTAATTATGCTTTTACTATTGACAAACCACTGGATAGTTTTGAAAATATTGGCTTTAATAAGAGGAAAGCTCAAGGACATATCCCATTAAAATGCATTAATAGGAAAATATTATGGGATCTGATAATGTTTTTTTGCATCCATTTTGAATTTGCAAAAAGTGTTGGTTATTTTAGTTTTTTAAAGGCATCATCATATTAATAGTGCAATATTTTACTACCACGCTTCCATCCACAAACGTGTCATCCACAGAGGTCTTGACGTCATGTCCCTCTTTAATATTGTGCATATATTAAAGGTTTTCATATTTGAGAATCTGCTTGCATATGGGAATGTTAACTCGTGTTATTAGTGACTATTCAGCACACATATTCCAAAATATTGGAATTAATAAGAGAAAATATCAAGGGCATCTGTTGTAACATCCTTGACCCTACAAATACCAGGTAATGCTACCAACAAAACCGTAACTTAGCCTTTAAAGCTCTAATACCATATTGTAACATCCCCAGCCCTCCAGACACCGGGTAATGCTACCACACGAAATTTACAGCTTATATAATATATATAAATTTTAATCGAATTAAAAAACTTAACACAGAATTACTTCCATCATACAAACTTAAATAGAATAAACAACAATTCATACATGCAACCGAATACATGAAAACATACAAGCATCATAACACATGCATAAAATACATAATTAAGCACAACAATGATACTTATCTTTTATCTGGAGTAAATCCACCAATTGCGTCTAGACCTTCCATGAACCTCCCAGCCTTAGATCACGCTACTCATCACTCTCATCAATAGGTCACCCCCAAGATAGGACTAAACTCCATCGCAAAAGGGAATTCTAGGCTTGGCAAGGACAACAAGGAAGTTGCACAAAAGCAACAGGAAGGATCTTTTGTCCCAAGAGCCACTTATGCCCATAATCCACATACCCTCATTCCCCACATGCCTGCTCCACCCCATGAGGATACACCTTCACTAATACAATTCCATCAACTAGTACCCCTCCCTTACCTTGGGCTTCAACAATAGGCTGGACCAGAAGTCTCAGAGTACGATAACTACTACGGGAATCCCTTCCAGGAGAACTCACTTCCCAGCAGACTCTCTCACCTGGGAGAGTTGCTCACAGTTCTGATAACCATTCTTTGAATCATCTACAGTCGGTTATGGTTGACAGCAACAACAATAGAAACAGTTAACGGCATCAAGGAAAACGGGTATGGACACCTGAACAGGAAACAACCTAACGCTAAGTCTCAACATGGCTCAGGCGACTACAATTGCGTCGAGCTTGACAGGAAACAACATGGGATTGCTTCCCTGCTCTGGTTTCATAAATGTGTGAAGGTAGGTAGAGGTCAAATGTAGAGGCAAGAATGACGAATCGAGAAAATGAGAGGACGATAACCTTCCCATGAGCATCTCCTTCACTATGCACCCATATGCAGATGCATACACAGAACAAAATTGGGTTCACGTGGAGGATGGGGGAGTGTCAACATGACTCAGGCCAATGGTGGGAGAATGACTCTTGAACCCCCCAGCATGAGCTGACACTTCAACTTTGGCTGCATGAGCCTAGGTCGACACTTGTCTTCCTCAAGCTACATGTGCTCCATTAAGACCACATCCAACTTTCTAGGAACATAGTATAACAAACATATAATTTTCACTTTAGTCATCGGGAAATAATATTAAATTATTATTCCTCTAGAGGTAAGCCCCCCTAGCTTAGCCCCTAGGCCCAATACTTAGCCCCCCTTCCTTACCCTACCTAGTGAAGCTTAGTCCCCCATAGCTCTTCTTCGTGGAGGGTCTACACGCAACAGTGTTTTTATTTTTATTAATGATCTTCATAATTACATGAACAAACAAAATATCAGGCTCCTGGCCTTGGCATCTGGCTCACCAGCCTAATAAACACATAATTATTTCATCTTACAACCACTTGGCTCACCAGCCTATAAGAAAAATTACAATTCAGAATTACAATTGGGGCTCTACCAGGGGATATTACAATCCCCTCCCCTTATTTTTTCACTGTCCTCAGTGCAACTTACTTACACATATATAATTCATAAATTCTTCAAAAAGCTCCAAGATTTAGCTATTGGAATCCCATTATCTATCTTTACATTCAAGCACCAATTCCAGTATCCATACTGTAGCTGAAACTCAATTATTCTATTCCCTGGATTTGCTTCAAGAAAGCATTCAACTTATTGTTCCTTGTTACATACTTCAATTAAACCTCATTGAAAGCACCAAATGGTTGTAGATCCATGATGTTCCATCCATTGATAAACTCTCAACAGTGCTATGACTCCATAGATGTAAACACTCTACTTGTACATCTATTCATTCAGAAGCAACATTAGAACACACATGCAATATACATATAAGAAATTCTAATAACATTATAACCTGTATACGAATTATGAGATACATAGCATACAATGAATAGAGAATTGATACTTATATTTTTATTGAGAAGACTTCCATATCAACATGGTCTAGGCTAGGGTACCAAACCCCAGCAGCATTCCAACCAATGGTCTCTCTTCCCCACATGCATGTCCCACCCTAGGAGTGTGCACCTTCACTGTCACACAGTCCATTGGTTGTTACACCTCCCTTTCCTTGGGCTTCAGCAACATGCCAGACCGGAAGTATTAGAGCACCGTGGCTCGAGGAGTTCCAACTACCCTCAGAGGTTTCCAATCGACATCTTCCCCGAGATACTCTTTGTAGTCAACATTCTATCTTTTATCAACATCATCTCATCTGCATCACCCACATGCAATTATCATGAAAAAACATAAAATAATTTATTTAGAAACCCAAGCTTAGTTCAAAGAGAATCCATCCTTTCCCCAAAACATGAAATTTTGTTTCATAAATCATCTTTGTTGTTGCCATATTATGAATGCAACCATCCTTGTGGTTTTCCATAGGCACCAAATTAAATACCATTTTTCATGTAATTCTTCATCTTGCATACAACCAACAAATTGTCAATACTTTTTGTACATCATAATTCAACATGTAAAACACCTTATGCAATGATCTTAGAATTGTCTGCACCTAGCAATTCAATCACAACTACCAAAAAATTTAACCAAATAGAATGACTCATCATTCTATGCATATGCATGTTAATAATTAATAACAATAAGTTTATTATTTCCATTTTCTGAACATAAAAAAATTTGTAGTCTCTATTCCTGTGACTACGTGGCTTGCAACTTTCCTATTGAAATCTTTAAAAGTCCCTGAAATGTTCTCAACTTCATGAGTTAGCAACATTTCAGCCATTAGTATAATTATTTTTATGCCAAAAACATATATACATGCACTCACAAAATGCATTCAGCAAAGTGCATTTAAGTATACAATTCCATCTCTTACTATGCATGAGTGCAATTCTCCATGCATACTTATTCAGTGCATCTTGCATTGAATTACATAATGCTCTTTACCTCAGTCATGTATCTCACCATCCATGAGTTGGAATTATCGCCAATGTGTTGACACATTCACCACACACTTCCTATTGTCTTCCCAATTAATTGGATGTCTTCCTTTTCGACCCAAACACTACACCAAGAATATAATTATGTGGTGTTCATTAGTGTTAGCAAAAAGGTTGCAGCCCAAGTTTTATTTAAAGGTAGGAACCTTTTAGTACCTGTGTGGTTCATAAGATTTCCATATCCATACCTTGCCATATCCAACCAGGTCCTGGTTTCATACATGACTAGCTTACTCGCATTCATTCCTATAACAAGTTCTTATCTTTTAATTCTTTGGTTATTACCCCATAACCAAATTAACATGATATTCTACTAAGTCAGTGTGTGCATTCAGAAGATAAAAGGATTTGAATTAATATAGGCCTCCAGCCTTTACCACATCCAGTGGTATGCACTCAATAATATAATCATGTGATTTTATATAATAAGTCTGGATGAGGAAATTCTTACCTAAAATTTTCTTTCAGCAATTACGCAAAAAGAGTAATAAAACTCATACCTGAATGATTGCCATTAATAAATTTTATACTACCTAATTTTTTTATGGCAGTAGAAGATTTCATGATTCTTTTATCAAACTTATAACCAACACTTCATCTTTCTGTTGCTTCACTCCTTATGCAACAACATCAACAACAACACTTGAAAACACTCAAGCACTCTTTCCTTTGGTTGACTCAACAAGTCGTAACCATACTCGCTGCCACGGAAATTGCAACAACTTCTTTCCCATGTGAAATGTTTCCTTAATGAACCCATAAGTCTTCAATTCTTCCCGAGTTCCTGAATCTTCTCGTGCTCTCACTGTGATCACTGCACATAATCATTCCTGCCCTGAGCACTTTCAACGTAGTGCCCCTACCTCAACGGGGTCTGTTGACCTCCCGGTCAAAGGATATTTCAATCTTCTCAATCGAATTGAATATTTGAGGTCATGATTGAACCCAAAACAATTATACACGGGTCCCCTTTCCTTCTGTGTGTAGGTCTTGACAGACCCGTGGGCTATTTCTGCGCACTTCAAAAACTCTAAGTTTCATGCGCTAGCCCCTTTTTCATTAGCCCTTTCCTTCATAAGATCATGGTCTATGACCTCATGTAAGTGTGTGATTGCGGGCGTGGGAAAGAGTGGTTTTATACCAACCCACTTTTCACCCCGCAATTCACCTCCAGCTGCCACATATCCTTTTTCTAAAACCGTGGTTTCAATTGCGGCCCGCTCTCATATTTTTAATATCTGAGCAATTTCTGGCCCCACAGTCCAACTCGTCCGTCGATCTCCAATTCCCTTGTCAATGATCTGCAATCAACGATTTCTATATATCCTCCTTCCACATGTAATCCCATATCTACACGATCTGTCGACACATAGCTCCCTTCCAAATCAATGACTATGGTTGATTCCGACTCTCTGGCCCTCGGGAGTTTCAACTCTCAACTATCTCCTTTTCCCCTTATAACAATCTTCTAGAGTGGAAGATATATTGACAACTATCCTCAACAATCGGACGGTTCTGATAAAATATGGCTCTCTAGCCTTCAGGAGTTCTCACGTCGAGCTACACACACAAATATCCGGAGTTAGTTCCCCAGAGTGGCATATCTTTTTCCACGCGTCCTCTCCAAATCAACGGCCCTGATTCTCTTCGAGAATTTGGCTCTTTCCGACCAAGACCAGATCAATGGCCCTTCAACCTCCTCCTTGATCAACGATTGAGATCTCCTTCGAGACTTCAGTGCTTTCACCCTCTTCTTTCGTCTAGAGTGATTCGTTCCCAGAGTTCCATATCTGGCGTCGTGTGTCCTCCTTCACATTGATGACTCTCATCGTTTCATGACTTCGGCGCTTCAAGATATTCCGAAACACAACTTCTCATAAACCCCAAAGTATGATCCTTCAAATTTCACGATCTAGTGACACTTGTACAACCTAGATCAATGGCTCCCAGCTGCTTTGGCTGTTCAGGTTTCAATGATTTCAAACTTTCTTCCTTTNGATATTCCGAAACACAACTTCTCATAAACCCCAAAGTATGATCCTTCAAATTTCACGATCTAGTGACACTTGTACAACCTAGATCAATGGCTCCCAGCTGCTTTGGCTGTTCAGGTTTCAATGATTTCAAACTTTCTTCCTTTGCATTCTCCTGGAGTGTTTTCACCCGGAGTTCACGATCTGTCGCCACGTTCCCTTCTAGATATGATGGTCCAGAATTCTTTTCACAACCTATCTGGTAGTTGTTTTCACTCCTCCTCATGAGCTTTTGACTTCTTTCACCTTGGAAGATTTTGTCAGTGTTCAAAGGATTCGGCCTTTGACCTTTCTCCTGTGAGTCTTCCTCTTGGATCTCGTCTTCTCTCTTGTAAGCGTTATATCTTCTGAGGTTTAGGACTTAGAATGAGTCAATCTCCCACACACTCCTTGCGTTATCTCTTATGAGCTTTACGATTTACTCAGTCTCCTAAGGGTATCGCCCCTTTTGTTTCCTTTCAAAGGAAAACTCCATGCCCTCCTAGCAACCTTCTGCTCAAAGCACACCTTGTTGAGAATTTTTACAGTGTTCAATAGCTCTGTGAGTATCTTCCTTTGATACTCTTCTCCCTGAAATCAACAAAGAGTTCTCTCTGTGCACACTTGCACTCACTCGATGCCCACCTGGAAGAGCCCTACAGAGTTCTCAGTGACTCTATCTCTCTCTAAACTCAACACAGAGTTCTTCTTGTGCACTCCTTGCACTTTTTCTGATGAAGGTTCAACGGTATATCTCCTGAGATTATGTGAGGTTAACTTACCTCTGTCAACGCACTCCTTCTGGAAAATGTGCATTTCTTTCACTTGAAAACTCAAAGAAGAGAAACAATTGAAACCTATTCACTACTTCACCAGTTTACGCATTCAAACCAATCTGATTTAAGAAAACATTCATATTTCATTTTCTTTCTGAGCTCTTCTCTTCTCTGTAATTATTTTTGGGCACTAGCCCCTTTCTCTCAGTCTCCAACCCATGCTACCATGGGTCATGACCAAGCACTATATCAATAAGTGCTTACTCAGGCCTCCGACGTTCGGCTTCAGAAGATTTCAAAGCACCACACAACAATCTCTCGAAGTTCCATATTACCGAACTCGCAGCGTAGGGCGGATCAACCACCCACATCTACTCAGAATCCAATGGCTGAAACTTACTATGGAACCTCAGGCGTCTGATTTTTGGGTCTTCGGGACTTCGAAGCTTTGGAGGATATCACATCCACACATCCAAACTGTTAATCTTCGAACATTCCCAATCACCTTTGGTGATGTCATTACATCACATCACTTAACATTTTCCAATTTTGGGGGCATGCAACGGTGGTTTGGAACAACCCGCAATTCTCCTGACGCTGACATGTAACCCCTTGATGAAACTGGAGTTTGGATTGCAAAACCGCCTTGGAGAATTAACTTCTGTGCAACTTGGATCCCCACAATGCCTCCTGATCGTTGATATTGATATATCATGATCAACGCCATTGTGGGTCCCCCGACCTTTAACTACATTACGTAAAATCGTGCACCACTAATCCTCCTCATACAAGATTCCACATGGTGGAATAATAGCGGCTGAATTGTGGCCCAATCATATGGGTGTCACATGTCACGTTCCATGTTAGGAACCAAATATCAATATAGCATAGAAAAACATCAAAATAAGTACTCAATGCCTTGAAAAAGAGAGAATTTCATATAATAAGCCTCTTTGAGGGGGAAACCTCCTTTCACCCCACATAAATGTTCAAGTACAAGATGATTCCAAATGACAATGTCTCCTTGGTATATATAGGAGACTAGGAGGTATAATTACAACTAATGGAATAAAGCCAACATAAATAAAATAACATTACTAATGTAATATG
>ML777787.1:161453-171804 GCA_009831015.1 Picea engelmannii
AAATGGTACAAGATGTTTGACTCCTTCACGGTGAACCAAATTTTACAAGAAGTGAGTATAACCATTTTGTTTATGGTATATTCATTATCTTGGTGTTATATAGTATGCTTGTTGTGAGCAGAAGCATGGTTGAGGTCAACAAGTTGGATTAGTTGGTTAGGACGTTATTATGAAGGATCTGGGAGCAGAAAAATAAATATTCAGCATGGAAATACACAGAGACAAGAAATATGGTAAGCTTTTTTTATCAAAACATAAGTATGTGGTGAACATACTCATGAAATTTGGTATCAATAATGTGAAACCAGTAAAATCCCTTTGGCTTTGCATTGTAATTTTTCTTTAGGTTTATGTCCTAACTCATGAACAAAAAAATGGTTATATGTCTCAAGTATTATATGCTAGTAGGAAGTTTGATGATTCAAATGGGAAATGGTCAATATTTCACATGGAGTTGGTGTTTTCAATAGAAACATGGAAAAATCAGGTGAAGAGCATGGAAATGGGTTCTTCAAATACAAAAGTACAAGTATCACCTACAGTGGTTGCAATAATTTAGTTTGTGGTTATGTTTCAGGAGATTTGGACAAGAAGAGACCTACCACAGGTTATGTCTTGCAAGAATGCAAGGATCTATTGGGTAAGTTTGGACACGTACAGGATGTGGTGTTCTGTGATGTGTTAGAAAAATAGGATCACGCAACAATAAAATAAAATAAATGTGGAAATAAAACACATAAGCTACACAATACAATGGAGACACAGATATACGTGGTTCACCCAGTGTGGGCTACATCCACCATAGAAATTGCCAGGTCCTTCCTTTATTTTTATCCAACAAATGAATGGATACAACCTACATCAAACCCATTGTAACTTCCTCTTTTTTCTCTCACAGTCTCCTCTCTCAGAATATAATATTCACAATGATACATAGTTGTAATAAATTTCCCTCACAAAAGAGGGTTTACTTCTAGGGAAAAAAACCCTAGCATAAATTATACAGTCATATCTACGACCTTATAATGAATGGTCCAGATTTACAATGAAATTACAATATACAGTTATAAGGAAAAATTTCCTTCGGGGGCTTGCTTGCCATCGAACCCCGCAGAGGAGGTAACCCCCCTCTGCACTCCCCTGCGTGGAGGATTGTACATTCTTCTGGGGTGTAAATTCTTCATGGGGTATAAACATGGCTGAAAACAAATACCTCTGAATCATGAAGATAATCAAGCTCCACAACCAACAATCTCCCACTTGGAGACTGATCTCAACAAATCCATGGTTGTTGTATCTATTGGACTATGAACCTTCTTGGACTTGGAAAATTTCTCATCTTCACCTTTATGCTTGAAGACCAACTGAAATTGAGCAGGAACTCAGTTTATCCCTGGTTACTCCCTTAGTTAACATGCCTGTAGGATTCTAGCTAGTGTGTATCCTTTCCAAGTTCAAATGTCCATCTTCCAAGATGGATCACATGAAATGGTACCTGAGTTGTATATGCTTAGTCTTCGACTGGAAGTATTAGTTCTTTGCAAGATGAATGGAACTCTCACTGTCACAATAAAACCTTCTATTATCCTTCTTCTTTCTCAATTCCTCCATAAACCTCTATAACCAAATCATTTCTTTACTAGCCTTTCTAGTAGCAACATACTCTGCCTCTGTTGTTGAAAGTGCAACAACCTTTTGTAGTTTCGAAATCCAACTTATTGTTGTTCCACCTACAGTGAAAACATACCATGTGGTTCTCCTCCTACTATCTTTATCACCTGCCATATCTTAATCAACATATCCCTGTAGAACAATTTCTAAACCATCAAAACATAATTCATGAGTAGAAGTACCTCTCAAATACCAAAGAATTCACTTTACTACCTCCCAATGTTCTTTACCTAGATTGTTCATATACTTGCTCACAACTCCCACTTCATGTGCAATATCTGGTCTTGTGCAAGCCATCACATACATCAAGATGTCAACTACTGATGAATAAGGGACCTTGGACATTTATTATATCGCCTCATGTGTCTTGGGACACATTTCCTTAGTTAAATTGAAATGGCTGGCCAAAGGTGTACTATCTGGTTTTTCATTATGCATTATAAACCTCTCCAACACCTTCTCTATGTCCTCACCCTGAGACAATGTTAATTTGTGATTTTTCTTGTCTCTTGTTATTCTCATACAAAGGATTTTCTTTGTAGCACCCAAATCCTTTATTGCAAATGAAATAACTGATTTCTTATTGAGAACATTTATATTGTGTATATTAGACCCTGGAACAAGCATGTCATCTACATACAATAGGAAGATAATATAGCTTCCATTTTCTAGCCTTTTAAAATAAACATGACGATTAGAATGACATCTACTATAACCTTGCTCTTTCATAAACCTATCAAATTTGAAATACCACTACCTTGGAGCTTTCTTTAGGCCATACAAGCTCTTCTTCAACCTTCATACCAAATTCTCCTTCTCTTTAACGTCATAACCCTGTGGTTGTTGCATATAAATATCTTCCTCCAAATCCCCATGAAGAAAAGATGTTTTTACATCTAATTGTTCAAGATGCAAATCTTCTACTGCCACAAGACTTAAAATAGTCCTAATTGAAGTCATTTTAACAACAGGAGAAAATATTTCATCAAAAACTATATCTTTCTTTTATGCAAACCCCTTTACAAGAAGTCTAGCCTTGTACTGTTTTTTTCCTCCATATTCTTCCTTCAACTTGTAAGCCCATTTATTCTACAATTCTCTTTTTCCTGCAGCCAATTGAACCAAGTCCCAAGTTTGTTTATTTACCAAGGAATCAATTTCCTCTTTCATGCCTTGCTCCCACTTATTTTTGGTGTCTTTCGGCATTGCCTCTTCATAACATTCTCATTCACCAGAATCACTTAACAATAAATAATACAAGGAAGGAGAGTATCATTTAGGGGATATACTTAACCTAGTAGATCTTCTAACAACACTTGCAGGAGTTTGAGGTACCTGTTGATCTTGTTGTTGTACATTTTGATTTTCTGGTACCTTTGGAATTTCTTTTTCAGTGATCTCATCAAACACAATGTATTCTGGGTTTTTTTTCCCGATTATTTCCCTACAAATAATATTTGTACATGAACTTCACATTGAATATGACATCTCTACTCCTATGATTTTGTTATTTTCATAATCCCATAAGCGATAACCAAAATCATTAACATTGTATCCAATAAATGTACTCTTCTTGGATTTTTCCTCAAGATTTGTTATATTTTCTTTATCAATATGGACAAATGATTCACAACTGAAAGTCTTCAAAAAAGAAAAGTTTACCTTTTTACCTGTCCATGCCTCCTCTAGAATTCTACCATCCAAAGAGCTTGAAGGTCCTATGCTTATTAAGTAAAAAACAGTATCTACATCATATTCCCATAATGGTAAGGGAAAACCAGCATGAAATCTCATACTCCTTGCACACTCCATGATTGTCTGATCCAGGTGGATATCGGTGGCCACCCACCTTTTCTGATTGGCTCAAAATAGTTTTCTGGCAATTTTGGCAATTTACTATTTTTAGCAGGTTTTAACTTCTAGGGCCATTTTGAGGGTCTAAATGAAGGTTTTTTGAGATAGAGGTTTTCAATGATATACAAAGTCATAATTGATCCCCCAAAATGAATCTCCTCGACGATACCTTTCCAACGAGCTATCACACGCCTAAAACGGAGATCATATGAAAAAGTTACGACCCCGGGAAGTTGATGTACTAACTTACCCAAACGGGGCCCACATGACTTTTGGCACTTCATCTCCTAGGGTTAGGTTTTTGGATGTCTGTGACTTTTGGCATTCTCGTCTATTGTAAAAAGGCCTCTAGAGCCTCATTGTAATCATCTTCTCACGGATGTGAGTAGCAGCCACATCTCTTCTCAGAGATAATCTACCAGCGCCCTAGCTAGTTTATTTCCATTCTGTTTGTAAGCATATTTCAGTCATTTGTTATTAATGAAATGAATTCTTATTTCCGCTGCATCTCTGTGTTTATGTGTATTTCTTTATTTCATTGTGTTCCTACATAAATCTGGATCATTGTCATGTTCATTCTTTCCGACACACCATTTTCTTATGGTGTTCCTGGAACTATATTCTCTCTATGAATCCCATGGTATGAAAAATAATCATCAAACTCCTTGCTGCAACATTCACCTCCATTGTCTCATATGAGACACTTCAAACTTTTTCCTCTCTCATTCTCAACCAAATCTTTCCATTTCTTAAAAGTATCAAAAACATCATATTTTTTTCGAATGCAATAAACCCAAGTTTTTCTAGTTACATAGTAAATAAAAGTAACATAATAACAAGAGCCACCAAGAGATGATACATGAGCTGGTCCCCATACATCTATATGCATAAGCTCTAACCTTTCACTCTTCTTTTCTTTTCTGACTCTGAGAGATATGACTCTCTTATGTTTTCCATAAACATAATGCTCATAGAAATCCAAATCAATTTGTTTAAGATCTGGTAACAAATTTATTTTTTGAAGTATCTACATCCCCTTCTCACTCATGTGTCTAAGAATATGATGCCATGGTGTTGTATCCACTCATGTAGAATCTAAAGAGATATAAGAGTCAATATTACTAGTACATAAATACAATTTACCTATCTTCTCTCCTTTTTATATCACCAATGATCCTTTGGTGACCTTCCACACCTTATCTGTAAATATGGATATACAACCTTCACTTGCCAACTGCCCTGTTGAAATTATATTTTTTCTTAGATCTGGAACATGTATTACCTCTCTCAACAACCATTGGCTTCCATTTATTTTCTTTATTTTTACCTTTCCCTTTCCAACAATTTTGTATGGTGCATCATCACCCAAATGAACCTCTCCAAAATCACCTTGTACATAATCAAGAAAATGTTTCTTATGGGGTTTGACATGAAATGAAGCCTCTAAATATACTACCCAAGACTCGGAAATATTATCTATAGAAAGAATCAAATCATCTTGTAACACAACACCTGTTACAATTGCTTCCTGATTTTTCTCCTGTTGTCCATCTCTTTGTTTCTTTGGAGCTTTGCAATCTTTCTTCAGATGTCATTTCTTCCCACAATTCCAGCACTCTATCTTTCCAAATCTGGATTTGAATATTCCCTTTCTATAAGTCTCATGGTTCCATTATCCCTTTTCTTTATACTTTTGTCTTCCCCTGTTATCCATGTTTAATGCATTACCTGATGTCTCACATGTGATTTTTTGTCACATTTCCTCACTAAGGGTAACACCATAAACATCATGAAATTTTAAAGCGTTTGAACCAGATATAGAGTTACTTACAGCCACGACCAAGTCATTCTATCTTTCTGGAAATGAGCACAAGATTAGAAGAGTCGTGACCTCATCATCAAGCTCCACTTTTACATAACTTAGTTGATTAGTAACCATATTAGATTCATTTAAATGATCTGCAATAGACCCACCTTCTGACATATTCATATTAAATAATCTCTTCATTAGAAATACCTTATTCGACACCGAGGGTTTTTCATATAGTTTATCCAATGCGTCCATCAACTCCTTCATTGTCTTTTCTTTCGAAATATTGAAATCCCACCAATGTTTCTAGGATCAATCGTATCATTCCTAGTGCCTTTATGTCAAGAACCTCCCATTATTCGACCTTGATGGTCATCAACTTCTTTGATATTCCACCCAATGGTAGGAATAGATCCTTCTGATATAAATAATATTCCATCTGCATCTTCCATAACTAGTAGTTTTGGCCATTAAATTTCTCGACCCTAAACTTTCCATATTCCGTCATTGCTCCCACTCAAACCAGGAACCCTCTTTTCTTGTGAGTTACCTTTCTCTCTAATACCAGTTGTTAGAAAAATAGGATCACAGAGCAATAAAATAAAATAAATGCGGAAATAAAAACACACAAGATACATAATACAATAGAGACACATATATACGTGGTTCACCCATTGTGGGCTACATACACCAGAGAAATTTACAGGTCCTTCCTTTATTATTATCCAGCAAATGAAGGGACACAACCTACATTAAACCTGTTGTAACTTCATCTTATTTATCTCACAGTCTCCTCTCTCATAATACAATATTCACAATGATACATAGCCGTAATACATTTCCCTCATAAAAGAGGGTTTCCTTCTAGGGAAAAAAACCCTAACATAACTTATATCGTCAAATCTGCGACCTTATAATGAACGGTCAGGATTTAAAATGAAATTACAATATAAATTTATAGGGAAATTTTTCCTTCAAGGGCTCGCTTGCCCCTGGACCCCGCAAAGGGGGTAACCCCCCTCTGCACTCCCCCACGTGGATGAGTGTAAATTATTCTGGGGTGTAAAGTCTTCATGGGGTATAAACACGGTTGAAAACAAAGACCTCTGAATCAGAAAGATAATCAGGCTCCACAACCAACAATCTCCCACTTGGAGACTGATCTCAACAACTCCACCATTGTTGTATCTGTTGGACTATGAACCTTATTGGACCTGGAAAATTTATCATCTTCATATTTATTCTTGAAGACCAACTGAAATTGAGCAGGAACTTAGTTTCTCCCTAGTTACTCCCTTAGTTAACATGTTTGTAGGATTCTGGCTAGTGTGTATCTTTTACAACTTGAAATGTCTATCTTCCAAGACAGGTTGTATGAAATGGTACCTGAGCTGTATATGCCTAGTCTTTGAATGGAAGGTTGAGTTCTTTGCAAGTGAATGGAAATATCAGTTTCACAATACAACCTATTATTCGCTTGCTTCTTTCCCAATTCCTACATAAACCTTTGTAAACAAATCATTTCTTTACTAGCCTCTATAGCAGCAACAATAAGGGATACAACCTACATCAAACCCATTATAAATTCATCTTCTTTCTCTCATAGCCTCCTCTCTCATAATACAATATTCACAATGATACATAGTTGTAATACATTTCCCTCACAAAAGAGGGTTTCCTTCTAGGAAAAAAAACCCTAGCATAACTTCTATTGTCATATATGCAACCTTATAATGAACCATCCATATTTACAATGAAATTAAAATATACATTTACAAGGCAATTTTCCTTTGGGAGCCCGCTTGCCCCCAGACCCCACAAAGGGGGTAATTGTTGATTTTTCATAAGCTAGGTTAAGCATGAAGTTCATTCCATTTTATCATTCCACTTAACCATAAACAATAATTTTGCAGCAACCAAGATCACAAGGAGAAACACCATTCACAAGAATACAAAATATATCCTGGGAAACCCTTCTCAACAAGGGAAGAAAACCCAGCCAAATCCCTTGTTATATTCTTCAAGAGAAATACCTTTCACCACCAAGAATGACTTAGCACACAAGAGGGTGCTTAAGCCCTAGAAGACTAGCACCCAAAAGAGGTGCGCACCTTTTCCAATTAGATGTATTTGTTGTAATTTCCAAACACACAAGGAATATATGATTCTACAATGGAGAATAATCTCTTACTTATATTAGACTTTGACCAATCAAAAAATGTGTATATTGGCTCAACAGGACCGACCTCTCTAAGTCAAATATATTATTATTATTATTATTATTATTATTATTAATTACATTTTACATTTATTATTAACGATATTAAGGTGAGTTCGACCTGTACCATTTACATAACAATTAGGGTTATAGGTATGTATGACTCATGAACAGTATATAGCAAAGGATCTGATACAACCACTAGTGCTCATCCACTAGGGGAACATCCATAGGGATGTCATAGATCTGATTCACTGCAGTACATAGATGAACCAAGTCTTCACACGTTCACATGTGCCCATCCACAGGCACGTAGACTCTACAGATTTTCTTTCCCACTGCCACTGACAAAAGAATCATCTGGAGTCATCTCATCAACTCTGTTGCTTAGAGGAGGCCATCACATCATCTTCATTTATTTTCACATGATGATGTGCCCAACACTTTTGGGATTTCTCACATTCATCTTGTGCTCAGCCACTTGCACGTCCTAACTCAACAGATCGCTTTTCCATCAAATAATCATATGGATTTCTTCTCACTCACGTCATGGAGGAGGTCATCTCTATGTTCCTAGCTATGTCCCAAGTTGGAACCATGAACCCTTCTTAGGGGCTTTCTCTCAGGTTTGTAAGCTGAGAGAAAGGATTCACATAGTTGTTATGTTCCACATCTCACAGGTTTGTAAGATGGAGGATGTCTCCCATAGTTTCATTCATCAACACTCCTTCTCAACTAGGGAGGCATTTTTTATCATTCCACGTCTCACATAGATGTATTTTGAATTTTTTCTTGGCTGGATTTATCAACACTCCCTCTCAACTAGGGATCCATTCTTCACGAAGTTAATTTGGTGAAGATATCTGCAATCTGCTCATGTGTAGGAAGGTACTGCATGTGTATGATTTTCCTCTGCATCATATCTCTAAAATAAGGATGTTTCATCTCATTACATTTCAATCCATCAAGAAACATTCGGTTCTCAAGGAGATTTTACTCACGGATTTTGGTCATCATCATGGGATCCATCTCATGGTGAAGTAAAAATTGTTAGAAGCTTGTGAAGCCACATTGCTCTGCAAACTTGATGCTTATATACTCTACCTCTGTGGTGCTCAAGGCCACGGAGTTTCATTTTTTGTTGCATCAGGAAACCATGGAAAACTTCACGGTAGAACATCAACTGGATGTGTTCTTTCGTTCCACTATACTTTCTACTCAATCTGAATCAGTATATCCTGCAAACTCAGTTTCACATTGGAGGCATATCTCAGGCCATATACAACTGTGCCTTGTATATATCTCAATTCATGTTTTGTTGTTGTCTAGTGAGTCTGTCTTGGTTGACTCGTGAAATGACTAGGCACATTCATTGCATGGTATGAATCTAGTCTAGTGTTAACCATATACATTAGTGATCCAATTAGTTGTGGATTAGTCTCGTCTGAATCATCATCAATATTCTTCTTTAAATTCATCACGATGGATTTTTCATTCTGTCATACTTCTTGTCCCAAGAAGTAGTGCATCATACTCGGATTCTTCATCTCAATTTCAGAAGTCAAGGATTACTTGTATCCAACAACAACGTTTTCTGAATAAGTCATCAGGATCAGTTTCTCGTCACCGACATTGTATAGGTTTGGATCAGCAACACTCTTGTTGAAATACAAACTCATAAAGAATATATCTATCTGATATAGTTTCCAACTCATGGATGGTAGTACGGATGGAAGTGTATCAGTTTGTTGGGTTAAGTGTCTCATCATAGACAACTCCCTCTGTTTATGAGAAACCTCTTTCTATAGATCTCGTTTTTTATTTCTTGATACTTTCATCAGTTGCATGCTTGATCTTATAGATCCACCTGGAATTTACCATAGACTTCCCTTTCTGGTCCCTGAATAATATCTTATGCATCATTCTTTAAGATATATTGGTATTCTTTTGTTATGGAATCTTGCCATACTGGTTCTCTTGTTGCTTCTCTAAGACAAGGAGTCTCAACATCAATGAAGTGGCTTATGACTAAGGGATAGCTCGAAAATCTCTTTTTCTTTCTCGGAATGTACCTTGAGAGGCTTGTATGTTTCTCTCCCTCTTACAGAGTGAGTCTAGGTAGGAATTTTATGCCTTATTGCAATATCTCTGAACATATCAACTGGATATCCTGGATAACCTGGAGTAATTTTTTTCACCCTCTGAATTGTTGAAGGGGGAGAAGATATTGTCTCACTGTCAATATCCATCTGAGATTCTTTGGTTCTTTCGAAAAACTATATCTTCTCCAAGGACAACATCTCGTCTTGTCTCAATCTGTCTCTTACTAGAGATGTATTTGAAGATTCATTATATCCTTTCTTCCTAAAGGATCTAGTTTGGACTTCTTATCTTTGGGTACATGAATGTATATGGTCATGTACATAGTCTTCTTCATATCTCATCTAATATGTTTCCTTATGCAACCTTCATTATGGTTTCCTCAAGGTTATCACCTGTGACCTAAACAAGGTCAACACAACAACAAGAAAGAATATTACTCTTTTGATAATAGTAGATAAAACAAAAAATAAAATAATCATCACAGTATCTCCTTTAGAGCTATCACTTGTGACCTGTTTGAAGCAAAGATCAAAAGTAAAAAATACAATACGAAATGAGGTTAACACTCTTCTAGTGTTGTGATCAAACATTCCTCCATGGTAACCTAGGATCAACATAAGAAGTTTCTCCTAGAGGAGATGTTAGTTGTATATGTTACATTAAGCATTTATCTCAATATGCTCGCATGCTACCAA
>ML777787.1:190278-241958 GCA_009831015.1 Picea engelmannii
AAGATTTATTTTGATACATAAACATCTAAAAGTCATAGTCTGCAATATTTTTGTTAACTACAATTGATACTTTGCATGGTATACAAATTTTTATGATTGATTATCATTTTCTACTTATATTATATAATTATGGAATATATTTATTGATGGTGAATGGTGGTGATTTGTAGCACCCTTTAAATATGATCATATTTAAGTTTAAATTATTGATCCTTTCTCATTGAATACCCATATTTGTAAACAAGGTAGCTTGTCTAGAAAATATTTTGCTAATGTTAACATGATTAATAGCATTAGTTGTATATGTTTCTTCAAAGATCACAATGTATACAATGTAGGGCATGTTATCTCCATTTTTTGGGATAAGTAAGGCATGATGTCTGGAGGCCCTCAAATTGCATACATGGAGTGCCTAGAGACCACATGACTAGCAGTGTCCACTTGCACATATGGAATCTCCCTCTATCACCACAATTGATCCATTGTCAATGCATCCACCACAAAAACTAGCTTCTTGAAGACATATGGGTCTTGTTGCATGCGGTACAAGTTAGGTATTGTGGTAGATAATCACCCTAATATTTGAGGCATTTAAGCATGTTGTATTGAAGTTTCTTTTGATTATAGAACATTTGCTTGGACATTATGCTTTTGACCATGTTTCACCATGGTGAGTGTCATCAATTTCCCAGTAAGTGGCCAACTTTTAGGGAAGGGGTGTAACTGGGGGTCTCTTGAGGGGTCATCGTACCATACCCGAACATACTTATCACTTTCTGCTCATTTTCATTCCCATCACATTGATATCTTCTAGGCCCTTTGAGTTTAGTGACCCAAGAAGGGCATGTACCTAATCTCATGGGAAGAAGGGGTTGAAGGCCCATAGGCTTGTAGCTAGAAAAAGATAAAATCCAAACCATTAACCTTCTATATATTCACCCACGAATCTCAAGGACAATGAAACGTCTCTCATAAAAATTGATGGGACCCGTGAAAGAATAACTAATAAAAAATCCCAACCAGGGAGGGGAATGTGTGGGCACTGTTTTTAATGCTTAGGTAGAAGTTCCACACAACTTCCCAACTTGGGGAAGCATGATGTGACCAGGGTAGAGTCAAGGTCGGCACAATTTTTATTTCTTAGGTAGAAGCCCCACCTTGGATTCAACCTGGAAACATCCTAAAAGAATTAAAGTCAATAAATGGACTTAGAAAAATGATGCATTGAGAACGAAGGTGCATCACAGCCTCTACAAAGGCACCCATAGATGAGAAAATGCGAACCCTTGTATGTCATGAAACCCATTGACCTATGAAGTCTAAACCCATATCCACCTCATCATTCACTACATGACCTTGAAGGGGAATCATTGGAAGAATCCCCTACTTGAGGGTTTTGGTCTACCCAATAGGACTTTTATGACACCCCTCCCATACCTAAACTTGGTCAATTGTATAGGGTCTTTGAGAATTTGTTTAATTTGATGAGGTAGTTTTGATGCACATGTTTAGATGCCTTGTTTATTATATGTGGTTTTCGCTTGCCATGATATTTTGACTTGAGATCTTTGGAGAGTGTACCCATGTGTTTTGCAAGACCTCATTTGGTGTACAGTTTTGGAGGAACAAGCCTAGTTTGGGCTTCCATGGGGCTTGAATCCCAGAGGTTGGATGCCAAGGGCCCACATGATGGATCATGATGACTTGCCTTTGGAGGTCTAGAAGAAATCATGGATGACCTTTCCTCTCCCTCATATGCCAAACGACTTTCCTAGGAGAGGAAAAATGTCACTTATGGAGGCTTGACATCACCTAGGGCTAGGGTTTGGTGGTGATGGAGGTGTTTCTCATTGACCCATGACACGTTTTGAAGGAAGAGGCTTGGAAGAATGACACATGGCCTTTGAAGGCCTAGACATGCATCCCAAAATCCAACTATTTTATCCAAGTGTCAAAATGTCTCCCTAAAGTGGTGACATCATCCTATTTTAGGGTTTCTAATGTGCAAAAGTGAAAATTAAATATTGTTGTTTTGTTTAAATGGTAATATAAGGGTTGTTGACCCATTATCTTATGTTTTTCCATAACTAAGTGGACAATCTATGTTTTAAACATTTTGTCTAAATAGAGATCATGTAAATCTCATTTCATAGCATAACTCTCTCATTGTGAGAAGGACTTGGCTGAAATTTTCACTATTCTTGGGCATTATGGTGTTTTTCGCTTGTGCAATTCTTCTTTTGGTGTTATATTTTGGTGAATGGATGAGAATAAGTGATGCACACCTCTTGAAGGCTTACTTTGTGCTATTGGATAATGATTTTCATGGTGAACTAGGGTTTTGACATCTCTTTGCTTGGAATTGGTAAGGAAAAATCTGCATACACTARTTATTTCTTTCTCATTGTTGGTTATTGTTGGAGGAGTATGTTGTATAMACCCTCCATTAATGCTTCATTTCRTTGCTAAGTTTTCTTGAACAAGGTTTTATAGAAGAAGTACAAGTGACTACACCCTCCTAGATTTACTCTAGTTTGGTTGGCATACCCTAGGTAGTTTATGCAAACCCCCACCACTCATGGGGCTYGCGCGACCTCCCAGTCTAGGATCATTCTCTCAAGRGAGATGAATTAGATCTTGGGTGCTCGTTGAACCCTMAAAATTATATACCACGTGACTTTTTCCTTTTCCCTGCACACAAATTTGTGTTTGCGAGGGTTTTGTCACTTCAGCGAAGAATTCCAAGTGACCTCGAGAAAAAACCGTAGGATAAACTCCTTAAATGGTGGGAAATTTGGCACTTCGAAGCTTCAAGATTCGAGAGTCTTCCCAATTTAAACAATCAATACCTATGAATACGCGAACTCCAAACTTGTGGATCGGACAATTGATTCTCTTCTCAAATCGACGGCCTACATTTACTCTAGGCTCCAAGCTTCAGAGTTTTTCACACTTTGAACCACGCTTTCTTTTGAATTACTAAAATATGAACACGTGAAGGATCTCGATCAATGGTACATGTTTACACACCAAAAGATGGTCAAGATGGACTTTGACCTTCGGGAATTTTCAACCCAAACCAAGTTACACACAATATCTTTCGGACTATCGAATTCAAAATAGTCGACGGTCTATTGACACATGTCCCTGACACCAACGATCAGGATCTACTTTGGGCTTCAGAGCTTTGGGGTTTTTGCACACTCTTGCACTAGCTCTTCAAATTTTCCCGAGCAACAAAGTGTGAAGGGTTTAGTAGGTTAATGATCGTGCTCCTTTCTTAGATCTGACGGTTGTGAAAGATCTGACTCCTCCTTGAACGGATCATGTCCACTCGACCTCGAAATGAAAAGTATTCATCCTCCAAGGACTTTTACTCGCTATCCTTCCCGATATTCATCACTCTATGTTACTCGAACCTTGGCGTACATCTGGTGCTTCTCTCATGAGCTTGAGACTTAGAAAAATCTCTCGCGCACTCCTTGCACTCACTCTCCTCTGAACCTTTTCAATGCTTCACTAAGTGTTGTCCCTGTGCACACCTTGCATGGGTCTATCCTTCGACATTTTATACGCAAATGAGTATGTGTGCACTCCTTGCGCTCACTCTATGAAATTTACACTATCTCTGAGTCTGTAAATGACTCTGCCTTTGCACTCCTTGCATGGGCATTGTGCACTCCTTGCACCAAGATTTCAGAAGAGAAACAATTGAAATTTAGAGAACATCAAAGGTTCATTCATTCAACCATGAAATACACACACATGCATATAAAAAAATAAAAACAGATAAGATAGCATTACCGAAATAACTCAGGGATAAGAAAACTCAGACATGTGAATAAAATATCCTCAATTATATTCCTTCAGCAAAACATTTACAAGAGTTCCAACAGCTCTTCATATTCTCTTTTTCAACATCCTCTTTTGGGCATAGATTACATACATTTACACATGAGCGGGATTCTCTATCCTTCCCTCCATACTATTCTAGTGCTATCACATCACAATTAAAGCATCCTACCACTAATTTTATTACAAATAAATGAGCATTTACAATATATATGAGTCTATTCTCCAAATATGTATAATCCTTTAGACATTAAAGAAATTCCAATATCATGGATTGTTTACAATGGATCTTGTCTCAAAATCTTACGAGCCTTTAATTACAATACTTTCAAAATATTAAAGTGACACGCTATCCTTGGAATCCAAACCAATTTGAATGCACGCGATGGATGTTGAGTTGTCCTCCATTTGGCCTCATTGAATGTTTATGGTGATGCTCCTGCATCATACTCCTATGGACAAAAATATTCATGGACTCCTGTCCATGATCTCCTCCACTCTCTTTCCATGCTTCTGGATATCATTTTCAGTTATCCAACTGGAATATTCTGCTAGATGATCTTTCCACTTAACCAGATACTCATAATAAATTTTTCTCCTGGTCTTGTTAGCAATTATCTAATCCAAAATATTTTCTATCTGTAGCTTCTCTATTATGGGCATCTGTTGCTTCCACTGAATCTCCTCTAGATAATATGTCCCTTCTACATCATCCATATTTTAAGGGTATAAGTATGTTACATTGAATATTGGTGATATTTCAATGTCCTATGGTAGTTCAATATCCTAAGAATTTGTAGCGAATTTTCTGAGGATCTTACAAGGTCCTATATTTTTCATCTTCAACTTATTATATTTCCCTTTCATAAATATTTCCTTCCTCAGGTGTGCTAAGAATTGATATCCGATTTCAAAATTAACATCTCTTATTTTCCGGTCTAATCTATTCTTGTATCTTTGGTTGTTATTCTTTATCTTTCCTTTAATTAGATCATGCAACTTATGCATTTCTACAGCAAAATCCTCTGCTCCTGCACTTTGGAATTCATCTCATCCCAAATCTCTTAATTCTGAAATTCCTCTTGGATGCATCCCATATATTATCTAGAATGGACTCTTACTGGTACTACTATTCGATGAGTCGTTATATGCAAACTATGCTTGGGGATGAATTTGATCCCACTAACTATTATGTTCAATAACCAAACTCCTTAAGAGATTCCCTAATTTTTGATGCACTACCTCATTCTATCTGTTTGTCTAAGGATGATATGTTGAAATGAAAGACAGACTTGTCCCCAACTTCTTCCACAAGGTCCTCCAAAAGTGTCATACAAATTTAGTATAATTGTCTGAGACTATACTCCTAGGAAACCCATGCAATCTCACAATCTTCTTGAAAAACAAATTTGCTATGTGGGTAGCATCACTGTTTTTATAACATGGTATGAAATGTGTCATCTTTGAAAATTTGTCAACCACCACAAATATTGAATCATTTCCCCTCTAGGTTATTGACAATCTCATTGAGAATTTTGGAATACACAACTGACTTCCCTTGAATAACAGTCCATATTGGATCAGATACTCCATCGATTGATTTATGTCTCTTAGCAAAGGTTTCTCACATGCTTCATAATCTTCCTTGAAATATGGATCTTCTTGAGGTGTTCAAATCCCAAAGTCTCCACTTGGAATTCGTGCAAGATCAAACATCTCATGCTCAAAGAATTGCAACTTTGTTAGCTCTTCCACTAATATGCTTAGTAAAAAAAGTAAAATTATGCATGAATTCTACCCATTTGGCATGTCTCTAGTACAATCTCTCTTGTCTAGTTATAAACTGCAAATCCTGATTGTCAGTATACAAACAAAACTTCTTCAGGATAAGATAATGCCTCCACTTTTTCAAATCTTGAATTACAGCATTAAATTCCTTATCATATGTTGAATATTTCCTCTTAAATTCATTCATCTTCTCACTGAAATAAGCAACAGGCTTATTATCTTGACTTAAAACTGTGTCAATGGCCACTCCACTTGCATCACATTTGACCTGAAAATTCTTCTTAAAATCTGGAAAAACTAAAACAGGTTGTTCTGTTATCTTTTATTTCAACACTCTAAATCCCTTCTCAGCTTCTTCTATCCAATTTAAATATTGATGTTCCTTATTTATGGTATCCAGTATGGGTGCACAAATACTGCTGAAATTCCTAATGAATTTCCTGTAAAAACTTGCCAACCCATGAAAACTCCTTACTTCAAACACGCTTCTTAGAGAAAGCCATTCTCTTATTTCCCTCACCTTCTCTAGATCCATATTCAATTCTTTTGAAGAGATTACGAACCCCAAATACACAATTTATGTTTTTATAAAAGAACATTTCTTCAAATTCACCAACAACTTCTTCTATTGTAACCTCCTCAACACCATGTTCAAGTGTCTTAAATGCTCCTTTTTAGTCTTACTGAAAACTAGAATATCATCTAAATAAACAATCACAAACTTACCAATAAAATCGGTGACCGCTTCATTCATTAATCTCATGAATGTACTTTGAGCATTCGTTAAGCCAAACAACATAACAAGCCACTCATACAATCCTTCATTTGTTTTGAATGTTTTTTTCTATCCATCTCTCTCTCTCATCCTTATCTGATAATAACCACTCTTCAATTCTATTTTGGAAAAATAACTATCTCTACTCAAGAAATCCATCAAATCATCCATTCCGGGTAAAGGAAATCTATACCTAATGGTTATCTTGTTGATGGCTCTAGAATCTGTGCACATTCTCCAACCTCCATCCTTCTTCGGGCTCAACACAGTTGGTACAACACAAAGGCTCAAACTTTCCCTAATCAAACATTTATCCAACAACTCTTGGAATTTCTCCTTGATCTCTTCATTCTCTTGAGGGATTAATTTGTATGTTGCTTTGTTCAGAAAAATTGCTCCTGGAATAAGGTCAATATGGTGACTGATACTCCTACTGGGAGGTAAAGTGTGAGCTAACTCATCCACCACAATATCAACAAACTAATCCAATAACTCCTAAACTTTTATAGGAAAATAATTCATATAAGTGCTTGTTTGAATGACTTTTGGCTTACCTACAACAACAAACTGTATTTTCTAGTATTTCTTAACTTCTTTTAAGAGTTCCTTCCCACTCATGACAGGTATACTAGGAATAGCTTCCTCTTTGACTCCTTTATCTTCTATTGGCAACAACATATGCTTACACCCATTTTCTCAAGGGTATAAGTATTCGTCCTCCATCATGTATGACATTACTTTAATTTTTCCAAGGTCTTCCCAACAAAATGTGACAAACATCCATGGGTATAACATCACATAAAATTGCATCCTTATAACCACCTATTATAAACTCAACTTTACATTTTCGACTTACAATGACTTGATGTCATTTCTGCAACCACACCACCTTGTATGGATTCACATGTGCAGTCGTCTCCAACTTCAATTTTTCCACTATCTTCGTGGATACCAAGTTATTAGTGCTCCCACTGTTTATGATCATTTTGCGTACCTTATCTCTGGTCTTCCAAGAAGTTATGAACAAATTGTTCCTATGGAATGGTCATGTACCTCTTTCGCTGCATTTACAAGAGATTTCTTCATCATGAGTGGTCTTCTTTCTTCCATTGCTTCTGCCTTCATCTATGTATTCACACTCTCCTGTTGTGCCTTAGAAATGTGAGCTTCTCCAACTCTTGCATTTTTCCTTTCAGGACATTCCCAAGACATGTACCATGTTTTTCCACAGGAATAACACTTCACTTCTCCTCCTCTACATATTCCTCTACCTCTAGGAAAATAAATTATTCCTCCGTAGTTTCCTCTTCTAGAACTTCCTCCTCTCTTCGTCTAACTATTATATCTTCCAGCTTCTCCTCTGGACTTCTGGAACTTTTCTCTGATGATTCCTCTTCCTTTGTTAGGACTCTTTCCCCTATTCCATTGACTCTGCTTCCTTTCCAACTCTTCTTATGCCTTCAGGGCTACCTAATAAGCATATTCCATTGTTCTCATTTTCATCATGCTAAATTCATCCTAGATTTCGTACCTCAATCCATTAATGTACCTAGTAACTTTTTCTTCATCATTCTCCATGTGTCCTTCTCTTATGTCCAGCTTATAAAATTATTCGATATACTCTTTAACCAACAAACCTTTATGTCTCAGATTTTGCAGCTTCCTGAACATATTTAACTGATAATCCTTGGGTATGAATTTATCCTTGAGTTTATCTACCATTCTATCTCAACTATTAATCTTGGACTTACCTTTCCTCCTTCTGTCAGTTTGCAACTCATCCCACAATAAAGTTGCATGTCCCTTCAATTTGGTCACTATATGCTTTACCTTCTTCTCATCATCAATTTACTCATAGACAAAGAACTTCTCTAAAGAAATTATCCAGTCAAGCAATTATTCTACATTCAAGTTACATGCATACATTGTTACTTCCATATTTTCTTTGGTTCCCAACTTGACAACAACCCTCAACAATCGCTCCTCTCCTGCTTGTTCTCCTACAAGCTTCTACATATTCACTTTTAGCTTCATTGATGGCAGAAGTTCTAGGTGCTCTTATTTGTGATGTATCCATGGTGTCTAACCTTGCATGAAGTTGTCTCATTTCCTCTTTCATAGCTGCATTGACTACAGGTCTCTCCATGTGTCTTCTCGGAGGCATGATTCTAAATTTTCTTTTTCTTATAGAACTTATTTTCCCACTCTGATACCACTTGATACAAACCCCGACCACTCCTAGGGCTCATGCAACCTCCCATTCTAGGATCATTCTCTCAAGGGAGTTGAATTATCTCTCGGGGCCTCGCTGAACCCTCAAAATTATATACCACGGGCCTTTTTCCTTTTCCTTGCGTGTAAATTTGTGTTCGTGAGGGTCTTGTCACTAAGCGGAGAATTCCACATGACCTTGGGTCAAAACCGTAGGATAAACTCCTTAAACGATGGAAAATCCTGCACTTAGGAGCTCCGAGCTTCAGGAGTATTCCCCATTTAAACAAGAAATACCTCTAAATACAAAAACTTTGAACTTGCAAATCGAACGGCTGATGCTCGCCTCAGATTGTCGACCTACATTTACTCTTGGCTCCATGCTTCAGAGCTTTTCACGCCTTGAACCATGATCTCTTATAGAGTACCGAACTTTGAAAATGCGAAGGGTCTCGATCAGTGGTCCATGCACCCACACCAACTGACAGTCGAGATGTAATCCAACCTTCGGGCCTTCAGGAATTTTTGACCCAAACCAAGTTACACCCCAGATCTTTCGGACTATCGAATTGTGAATAGTCAACTATCTATTGACACGTGTCCCTAATGTCAATGTTCAAGATCTACTCCAGACTTCGAAGCTTCAGGGTTTTTGTAGGCTCTTGCACCAACTCTTCAAATTCTCCAGAGTGACGATGATCTGGATTATTTTCGGCACGAAATGAGAGTGGAGATATAATAAAGAAATGCATAGAGATATCGCAGATATTCTATAATATAACGAAACTATATCAGAGATGCATTCATAAACACAGATATACAGTAATACATGATTTCTATTAATGAAAGAAATGTACACATACTGTAAAAATACAGAGTGAAAGGCTCGCTAGAATGGTGGCAGCGTATCTCTGAGAAGAGATGTGGCGGCTACTTGCATTCGCAAGAAGATGATTACAATGAGGCTCTGAAGGCCTTTTTACAATAAACTAGAAATCCAAAAACTCTAGACATCCAAAAACCTAACTGTAGGAGATGAAGCGCCAAAAGTCATGTGCGCCCCGTTTGGGTAAGTTAGTGCATTAACTTCTCGGGATCGTAACTTTTGCATACAATCTTCGTTTTAGGCGTATGATAGCCCGTTTGAAATGTATCATTGAGGAGATTAATTTTGAGGCCTCAATCATGCCATAGGTTATCATTGAGAACCTCAATCTCTAAAAACCTTCATTTGGGCCCTCAAATTGGCCCCGAAAGTTAAAAACTGCTAAAAATAGTAAATTGTCAAAATTGCCAGAACACTGTTTTGGGCCAGTTGGAAAAGGTGGGTGGCCACCGATATCCACCTGGATCAATCCTCCTTCCTTAGGAATCATTTCTATCCATCGTGTTTAGTTCCCGGGGGAGAGGGAAAAGTGTTCGTTGAATCTGCATCTTGGTGAGCTACTTGTCTTGCTGGAGACGTCGCGCTGCTCAGTTTGTGGAAGTCTGTCATGGACCTGTTGAGGCTGAGGTTGTTCAACAAGTTGAGATACATGAGAGGATGATTTGCAGAAGGAATCTTTGTGCTTTTTTTCATCCTTTTTTACCTTCTTTTGTTGGATAGAAGGTGCTTGGGGCAAGGTTGTAGTGGTTGCAGTGTCATTTTGTTCTCCTTTCAAATAGGTTGTGAAGAAGATGAATTTTGCAGTATGAGATACTACCTTGAGGCAATTTTTAGGTGGAAAAGTAGTCAAAACTACCTCTGGTATTCTATAGAAATGACCCCCCCAAAGTAACAATGACACTACGGGGTTGAGACTCATAAACAACATGGTGTCTCCACATATATGGTTGGCCCAAGAGCACATCACATACATCCAGTGGGGCAACATCACATAATACCTCATCCTTGAAGGGTTGGATGTCGTATGACACTCAACACTATTGGATGACACAGAGAACTCGTCCTTGGGAAAGCCACCCGATGTTGTATGGTTGCGGATGTGGTGTTGTTGAAAATCCCAACTATTTGACAACCTCTGCTGAGATGAGGTTCTTCTGGCTTTCGCTATCAATGATAAAATGCAGTGGGGTCCTCTTCACCCACATCTGTAAATGAAAAAGGCGCTCCCCTTCTTCAGGATCTATTGGTTCTTTTGGTTGAATTGTTGCGGTGGCGACAATAGCAGTGGGGTTGGCGTCAATGATCTGTCCTTTACCAGTATTTTTAGAATCAAATTCTAAATCAGGGTTTGGCTCCTTGTCTTTGATCTTTGCCACCAATGACTATTTTGAGCGACATTCATCGGTGTTGTGCCAAGGTATTTTGTGGAAATGGCACCATTTTCCAGTGTCCTTCATTGTCTTCTTGTGACCCTTCTTTTCCTGTGGCTTGGAATGGTTTTGGGGAAACTATTTGTTAGGGTTATCTTTATCAAACTTTGGTTGTTGTGAATTTGTAAACCCAAACTCCCATTTGTTCTGGTGCTTAAATTTCTGCTCAATTTTAATAGCATATCGATAAGCAGCACTGAGTGATGAGATTTCAAGAAAATCCATTTCAGTTTGGATGTATATGTGTAGAGCCCCACGGTATTTCAGAACCAAATGTCGTTCAAATTCATTGATACCCAGCTTGGTGCACAAGGTATGGAAGGTGTTGGTGAACTCCAGAACTATTTGGCCCCTCTCTTGCCGCAGTGTGGTCCATCTCATGTACTATTCCTCATAGTTTCCAACAAGGTAATACTATTCCTTTACCGCATCCACAAAAAAAATCCCAAGTGGGCTCGGCCCCATATATTCCAAACTCCTCTGTGGAAGTATGCTCCCAGTAAGTTTCCCACCAATGTTTGACATGGGGTAGAGCCTTAAGGAGTGCTAAGATGATATTTTCTCTGTCGGAAAAATTGTTAATAGAGAAATAACCTTCTAACAGATTTAACCATTTATCTAGGGCATCTGCATCTATCTGACCTTCAAATATAGGAATATCAAAATTGACCTGTACCTTAAAAGGCGAGGTGCCTCCAAAGTGGCCACTTGATGAAGATGTTCCTGATGCTATCGGGAGGTGTTGAAGGATGTGGGAAAAATTCTCCATCATTTCGTCCCTCTATCGTGTGAGAGTTTGCTCAAGCAACAGACTTATAGGATCATCTGCTTCATCATTTTTCTTTTCTTCCGCCATTGAGGGTTTATTGGGTGTACGAGAGCAATTTTCCTCAAGAGAAACAAGATTGAGACTCGACTTGCTATACTTGGACCTCATCGGGGACATGCACTAAAAAAAAACGATCAAGAACACCCTACTCTGATACCACTGATCTGGATTATTTTTGGCACGAAATGAGAGGGGAGATATAATAAATAAATGCACAGAGATCTCGCAGATATTCAATAATATAACGGAAATGTATCAGATATGCATTCATAAACACATATATATAGTAATACATGATTTCTATTAATGAAATAAATGTACAGAGACTGTTAAAATACAGAGTGAAAGACTCGCTAGAATGATGGCATCTTATCTCTGAGAAGAGATGTGACGGCTACTTGCATTCGCAAGAAGATGATTACAATGAGGCTCTGAAGGCATTTTTACAATAAACTGGAATGCCAAAAACTCTAGACATCCAAAAACCTAACCCTAGGAGTTGAAGCGCCAAAATTCATTTGGGCCCCATTTGGGTAAGTTAGTGCATTAACTTCCTGGGGTCGTAACTTTTGCATGCGATCTTTGTTTTAGGCGTATGATAGCTCATTGGAAAGGTATCGTAGAGGAGATTCATTTTGAGGCCTCAATCATGCCATAGGACATCATTGAGAACCTTGATCTCGAAAAACCTTTATTTGGGCCCTCAAATTGGCCCCAGATGTTAAAAATTGCTAAAAATAGTAAATTGCCAAAATTGCCAAAAAATTGTTTTGGGCCAGTCGGAAAAAGTGGGAGGCCACCGATATACACTTGGATCAATCCTCCCTCCTTAGGAAGAAATTGTATCCATTGCGTTGAGTTCCCGGGGGAGAGGGGAAAATGTTTGTTGAATCTTCATCTTGGTGAACTGCTTGCCTTGTTGGAGACGTCGTGTTGCTCAGTTTTTGGAAGTCTGTCATAGACATATTGAGGCTGAGGCTATTCAAAAAGTCGAGATACATGAGAGGACAGTGTGCAGAATGAATATTTGTTATTTTTTGCAGCCTTGTCGACCTTCTTCTGTTGGATAGAAGGTGCTTGGGGCAAGGTTGTAGTGGTTGCAGTGTCCTTTTGTTCTCCTTTTGAACAAATTGTGAAGCTGAATTTTGCAATATGAGATACTACCTTGCGGCACTTTTTAGGTGGAACAGTAGTCGAAAATATCTCTAGTATTCTATAGATATGGCCCCCCAAAGTAACAATGACACTATGGGGTCGAGACTCATAAACAGCATGGCGACTCCACATAAATGGTTGGCCAAAGAGCACATCACAGACATCTAGTGGGGCAACATCACATAATACCTCATCCTTGAAGGGTTGTATGTCATATGACACTTGACACTATTGGCTGACACGGAGATCTCGTCCTTGGCGAAGCCACCCGATGTTGTATGGTTGTAGATGTGGTGTTGTCGACAATCTCAATTGTTTGACGACCTCTGCTAAGATGAGGTTCTTCTGGCTTCCACTATCAATGATAAAATGCAGTGGGGTACTCTTCACCCACATCTGTGAATGAAAAAGGCAATCCCCCTCTTCRGGATCTGTTGGTTCTTCTGGTTGAATTGTTGCGRTGGCGATAATAGTAGTGGAGTCTGCATCAATGATCTGTSMTTTACCAGTATTTTCAGAATCAAATTCTAAATTAGGGTTCGGCTCCTTGTCTTTGATCTCGACCACCAATGACTGTTTTGAGCRACATTCATCGGTGTTGTGCCAGGGGATTTTGTGGAAATCGCACCATTTTCCRGTGTCCTTCTTTGTCTTCCCGTGACCCTTCYTTTCCTGTGTCTTGAAATGGTTTTTGGGAGACTKTTTGTTAGGGATTTCTTTATCAAACTTTGGTTGTTGCAGATTTGCAGACCTRAAMTCCCGTTTGTTCTGGTGCTTAAATTTCTGCTCGATTTTAACAGCATATCGATAAGCAGCACCAAGTGATGAGATTTCCATAAAATCCATTTCAGTTTGGATGTATCTGTGTAGAGCCCCACGGTATTTCAGAACCAAATGTCGTTCGGAGTCTTTGATACACAACTTTGTGTGCAAGGTATGGAAGGTATTGGTGTACTCCAGAACTGCTTGGCCCCTCTCTTGCCACAGTGTGGTCCATCTCATGTACTGGTCCTCATAATTGCTAATAGGGTAATACTATTCATTTAGTGCATCCACAAAAAAATTCCAAGTGGGCTCAACCCCATATATTCCAGAATCCTCTGTGGAAATCTGCTCCCAGTAATGTTCCCACCAATGTTTTACATGGGGTAGAGCCTTAAGGAGCGTAAAGAAGATATTTTCTTTGTCGGAAAAATTATGAACAGAAAAATAACCTTCTAACATATTTAACTATTTATCTAGAGCATCTGCATCTATCTAACCTTCAAATATAGGAATATCAAAATTGACATGTAACTTAAAAGGTGAGGTTTCTCCAAAGTGGTTGCTTGATGAAGATGTGCCTGATGCTATCGGGAGGAGTTGAAGGATGTAGGAAAAATTCTCCATCATTTCGTCCCGCTGTCGTGTGAGAGCTTGCTCAAACAACAGACTTATAGGATCGTCTGCTCCATCGTTTTTTTTTTCTTCCACCATTGAGGGTTTCTTGGGTGTGCAAGAGCGATTTTCCTCAAGAGAGACAAGCTCGAGACCCAACTTGCTATACTCGGAACTCATCGGGGACATGCACTAAAAAAAAAAATGATCAAGAACAGCGTGCTTTGATACCACTGATCCGGATTGTTTTTGGCATGAAATGAGAGCGGAAATATAATAAAGAAATGCACAAAGATATTGCAGATATTCAATAATATAACATAAATGTATCAAATATGCATTCATAAACACAGATATACAGTAATACATGATTTCTATTAATGAAAGAAATGTATAGAGACTGTAAAAATACAGAGTGAAAGACTCTCTAGAATGGTGGCAGCTTATCTTTGAGAAGAGATGTGACAGCTACTCACATTTGCAAGAAGATGATTACAATGAGGCTCTGAAGGAATTTTTACAATAAACCAGAAAGATAAAAACTCTAGACATCCAAAAACCTAACCCTAGGAGATGAAGCGCCAAAAGTCATGTGGGTCTCATTTGGGTAAGTTAGTGCATTAACTTCCTGGGGTCATAACTTTTGCATACGATCTTCGTTTTAGGTGTATGATAGCCCGTTGGAAATGTATCGTCGAGGAGATTCATTTTGGGTCCTAAATCATGTATTAATCTATTATTGAGAACCTTGATCTCGAAAAACCTTCATTTGGGCCCTCAAATTGGCCTCGAAAGTTAAAAACTTCTAAAAATAGTAAATTGTCAAAATTGCCAGAAAACTGTTTGTGGCCAGTTAGAAAAGGTGGGTGGCCACAGATATCCACCTGGATCAATCCTCCCTCCTTACGAAGAAATCATCTCCATTGCATTGAGTTCCCGGGGGAGAGGGAAAAGTGTTTGTTGAACCTGCATCTTGGTGAGCTTCTTGCCTTGCTGGAGACGTCGCGTTGTTCAGTTTGTGGAAGTCTGTCATGGACCTGTTGAGGCTGAGGTTGTTCAAAAAGTCGAGATACATAAGAGGAAGGTGTATAGAAGGAATCTTTTTCCTTTGTTGCAGCCTTGTCGACCTTCTTCTGTTGGATATAAGGTGTTTGGGGCAAGGCTACAATGGTTGTAGTGTCCCTTTGTTCTCCTTTTGAACAGATTGTGAAGAAGTTGGATTTTGTAGTATGAGATACTACCTTGCGGCACTTTTTAGGTGGGACAATAGTTGGAACTACCTCTGGTATTCTGTAGAAATGACCCCACAAAGTAACAATGACACTACAAGGTCGAGACTCATAAACATCATGGCGTCTCCACATATATGGTTGGCCCAAGAGAACATCACAGACATCCAGTGGGGCAACATCACATAATACCTCATCCTTGAAGGGATGGATGTCGTATGACACTCGACACTATTGGCTGACATGGAGATCTTGTCCTTAGCGAAGCCACCCGATGTTGTATGGTTGCGGATGTGGTGTTGTCGACAATCGCAACTGTTTGACGACCTCTGCTGAGATGAGGTTTTTCTAGCTTCCACTATCAAAGATAAAATGCAGCGGGGTCCTCTTCATCCACATTTGTGAATGAAAAAGGCTCTTCCCCTCTTCAGGATCTGTTGATTCTTCTGGTTGAATTTTTGTTGTGGCAACAATAGCAGTGGGGTCTGCATCAATGATCTGTGCTTTACCAGTATTTTCATAATCAGATTCTGAATCAGGGTTTGGCTTCTTGTCTTTGATCTCGACCACTAATGATTGTTTTGAGTGACATTCATCGATATTGTTCCAAGGGATTTTGTGGAAATCGCACCATTTTCTGGTGTCCTTCTTTGTCTTCCTGTGACCCTTCTTTTCTTGTGGCTTGGAATGGTTTTCGGGAGACTGTTTGTTAGGGATGTCTTTATCAAACTTTGGTTGTTGTGGATTTGCAGACCCAAACTCTCATTTGTTCTAGTGCTTAAATTTCTACTCGATTTTAATAGCATATCGATAAGAAACACTGAGTGATGAGATTTCCAGAAAATCCATTTCATCTTGGATGTATCTATGTAGAGCCCCAAGGTATTTCAAAACCAAATGTCGTTCGGAGTCTTTGATACCCAGCTTGGTGCGCAAAGTATGGAAGGTATTGGTGAACTCCGAAACTTCTTGGCCCCTCTCTTACCGTAGTGTGGTCTATCTCATCTACTGGTCCTCATAGTTGCCAACAGGGTAATACTGTTCCTTTACCGCATCCACAAAAAAATCCCAAGTGGGCTCAGCCCCATATATTCCAAAATCCTCTGTGGAAGTCTGCTCCCAGTAAGTTTCCCACCAATGTTTAACATGGGGTAGAGCCTTAAGGAGTGCGAATATGATCTTTTCTCTGTCATAAAAATTGTGAACAAAGAAATAACATTCTCACAGATTTAACCATTTATCTAGGGCATCCGCATCTATCTGACCTTCAAATATAGGAATATCAAAATTGACCTGTACCTTAAAAGGCGAGGTGCCTCCAAAGTGGTCGCTTGATGAAGATGTGCCTGATGCTATCGGGAGGCATTGAAAGATGTGGGAAAAATTCTCCATCATTTCATCCCTATGTCGAGTGAGAGCTTTCTCAAGCAACAAACTTATAGGATCGTCTGCTCCGACGTTTTTCTTTTCTTCCGCCATTGAGGGTTTCTTGGGTGTGCGAGAGTGATTGTACTCAAAAGATACAAAATCGAGACCCAACTTTCTATACTCGGACCTCGGTGGGGACATGCACTTAAAAAAAACGATCAAGAATAGCCTGCTCTGATACCACTGATTCGGATTATTTTCAGCATGAAATGAGAGCGGAGATATAATAAAGAAATGCACAGATATATCACAGATATTCAATAATATAATGGAAATGTATCAGAGATTCATTCATAAACACAAATATACAGTAATACACGATTTATATTAATGAAATAAATGTACAAAGACTGTAAAAATACAGAGTGAAAGACTCGTTAGAATGGTGGTAGCTTATCTTTGAGAAGAGATGTGATGGCTACTCGCATTTGCAAGAATATGATTACAATGAGGCTTTGAAGGCCTTTTTACAATAAAACAGAATGCCAAAAACTATAGACATCTAAAAACCTAACCCTAGGAGATGAAGCGCCAAAAGTCATGTGGGCCCCGTTTGGGTGAGTTAGTGCATTAACTTCCCGGGGTCGTAACTTTTGCATACGATCTCCGTTTTAGGCGTATGATAGCCCGTTGGAAATGTATCATCAAGGAGATTCATTTTGGAGCCTCAATAATGTCATAGGATATTATTGAGAACCTCAATCTTGAAAAACCTTCATTTGGGCCCTCAAATTGACCTCGGAAGTTAACAACTACTAAAAATAGTAAATTGTCAAAATTGTCAGAAAACTGTTTTGGGCCAGTCAGAAAAGGTGGGTAGCCATCGATATCCACATGGATCAAACGAAGTCCAAAGGACTTAGGATATTAATGGTCATTCTCCTTTCTCAAATCTAACGGTTGCGAAAGATTTGACTCCTCCTTGAGAAGATCTTGTCCACTCAACCTCGAAATGAAAAGGATTCTTCCTCCAAGGAATATTACTCACTATCCTTCCTAATACTTATCACTCCAAGTGAATCGAATCTTGGCGCATGTCTGGCACTTCTCTCATGAGATTGAGACTTGGAAAAATCCCACGCACACTCCTTGCGCTCGCTCCCCTCTTAACCTTTTCAACACTTCACTAAGTGTTGGCCATGTGCACACCTTGCACATGTCTATCCTTCGAGATTTTATACTCAAATCAGTATATGTGCACTCCTTTCACTCACTCTACGGAATTCACTCTATCTCTCACGAGCTATTGAATTTGTAAACGGTTTTGCCTTCACACTCCTTGCATGGAAACTGTGCACTCCTTGCACCAGGATTTTAGATAAGAAACAATCAAAACTTACAAAACATCAAAGGTTCATTCATTCAACCATGAAATACACACACATGCATATAAACACAGAAAAATAGATAACATAACATTACCCAAATAACTCATGAATATGCAAATTAAGACATGTGAAGCAAATATCCTCTATCATATTCCTTCAACAAAACATTTACAAGAGTTCCAACAACTCTTCAACTTCTCTTTTTCAGCAGCCTCTTTTGGGCATAGATTACATACATTTATACATGAGGGGGCTTCTCGAACCTTCCCTCCAGACTATTCTAGTGCTATCATATCACAATTAAATCATCCTACCACTAAGTTTATTACAAATAAATGAGCATTTATAATATAGATATGAGTCGATGCTCCAAATCTGTACAATCATTTAGGCATTAAAGAAATTACAATCTCTTGGATTGTTTACAATGTCTCTTGTCTCAAAATATTAGAGGCCTTTAATTGCAATACTTTCAAAATATTAAAGTGACACGCTCTCCTTAGAATCCAAACCAATTTGAATGCACGCATTGGATATTGAGTTGTCCTCCATTTGGCCTCATTGAATGTTGATGGAAATGCTCCTGCATCAAGAGTAAAATGGATTACACCTATAGGGTATTTTTTGATCTAACTCTTTGTTTTAAGACTCCATTTACCCAATTTTTTGAAGGCACTAATCTGATTTTTGCATTAGAGAAATAAAATACTGTATTGGGAAACGTGATTTTTTCCATTTCAATTTTCTGCAATTTGAGTTTTGTTCCTTGTTCCTAACACACATATTATCCACTAGGGAATCCCCTCTAAAGGGGTATTTCTTGATTTTGTTATAAAAATTCATCTACAACCATTAGGGTTGCAGAAACCCTAACTCTCTTTTATTTATAACTTATTTTTCGACCATCAGAATTTGCTAAGAGTTTGCAACATTTATCCACTTGACCTAGTGCATCTTTTGGGTGGATTCTTTGTGATTTTTGGTGGTTGGATTTGTTGTTGTAACAAATTGTTTTTTACATCCATAAAGGTTTCAAAATTTCATTTCAGGCATTTTTCTATTACAGCCTTTGTTTCATTTCTAAGGTCTTGTGATTTCATTCTTGAGTATCAGTAGTGTTTATCTAAGTTATCTCTAGCATCATTCATTGGACTTTTAAAAATTGTTTAGAAGCTCTAATACTTATTTATTTTTTAATATACATTGTTGTTTACTGCGCCAATTAGGGAAAACAAGATTAACTTGTTTGTCCACCTAACATAATACATATATGCTTGGCTTGTTCTTGTGTCTCGGGTAGGTACAACATTCTTTGTAGGTGTTCTTGTCTCTTGGAAACCATTGGATACCACCAATACTCTTCCCCGAGAATTTATGCAACTTCTATATTGACCATTAGGGGGACTTTACTTCATCTCTTCATTTTCCATCGTATTCCCCGAGGGTCACAAAGATTTCCCCCTTGAGGTGATTCTATCATATCTAAAGTGGCAAGAATACTTATATAAGGTGGTAGTGGGTAGGTGTTCTCTAAGTTGTCTCCATTTGGTGGTTGGGTCGGTATTTTCCCAACCTACAACTTGTGCGATAACGAGGCACAAAAAAAAAGTCACAAGCGCTTTGATTTAATTATAACTATGGAAAAGAGGGAGATACAATTATGGAAAAGAGGGAGATATGTTAGGTCACTTGTTTGAATTGGTCAAGATTTAATATTACATAAAAAATTGTTAACATTAGTACTTTTGGTCATTCTTCTAGTAAGACATGGTAATATAATATAGTTACAAGAATAATTATTTAGGAATCTCTTCTCATGTAGATCATTGGGCTTCTAATTTGTTTCTCTTCTTTAACATTTATTTGTAATATTTAGAACTCAAACACTTAAATTCAAACACCCATACCCATATTGGCTTCAAGACTTATTTCTCGTTAACTCTTTAGTGTTTTTATGGTTCTACAATGATAGAACATTTGACACAGTTAAGTGGATTCTGATTATTTACATTGTCCAAGCATATACATTTTTAAAGTGGATTGGTTTGGATTTTTTGGCATCCTTTATTTTCAATGGAGGGTACAATGGCCTTCTCATATTTTGTTCTAAGATTGCTTTTGACTTTATTTTATAGCAATATGGTTCTTATTTAAATATTAAGAGAGTTTTTTAAATGGTTCTTTGTGATGTTATTTCTTTTTTTGGATTTTCCCATTAAGGATGTTTATTATGACATCTTAATTAAGTGTGTTTATTACGAATAATTGTTTACTAATTTATCTTATATAGATGGTACTCTACAATCATAGATTGTATGAATAGTTTAGTGATTGTGCATAGACAAGGATACTAAGGTCTGCGATCATAGATTGTATGATTTGTGTAGTGATTGTGCATAGACAAGGATACTAAGGTTGCTACATTTATTGACATCACAATAATCACGGCCCAAAGAAACCAAAGTATTTTGATCTAGGTGGATATTGGTGGCCACCCACCTATTGCACTTGGACCCCCACCATTGTTTCTTTCAGTTTTTCAGTTTTCCTAATTGTAGCACAATTTACTATTTTTGGCAATTTTCGGGTCCTGAACTTCCAGAGCTATTTTGAGGACCTAAACGACGTTTTTTGGGCATCAAATGTTCGACGAATATGAGTTTGTTCCAGAGTCGATATTTCCTATCAATAGTTGTAGTCCTTGAATAGACCTTTCTAACGATGTATCATGTGCGTCAAATGGAGATAGTATGCCAAAGTTACGACCCCAGGAAATTGATGTACCAATTTACCCCGACGGGGCCCATATTTTGGTGTTTCATCTTCTAGTGTTAGGTTTTTGGATGTTTAGGGTTTCCATTATTTCTCAATAATATATAGGCGTTCGAGCCTCATTGTAACACATAGTTCAGAGGCATGTAGCCGCCACATCTCTTCTCAGAGATAAGCAACCAACGCCCTAGCTAGTTTATTTCCATTCTTTCTGTAAACAAATTTCAGTTCTTTGATATTAATGAAATGAAGTGTTATTTTCGTTGTATCTTTGTATTCATGGTTATTTGTGTATTCTGTTGCATTCTTGCATAGATTCAGATCAGTGGTATTAGAGTGGTCTACTTTTTATCGATCCTTCTTTGCATGTACCCAATGAGGTCGAGGTATAAGGAGTTAGGGCTTGATCTGGTTGAACCTTTGCAAGATCAATCTCGCAAACCCTAGCGACCACCCATGGGGAACGAAAATAAAGACGAGGGAGCGGGAGATCCTATCAAAATATTGCTCGATGAGGCCCTTGAAAAACAAAGAAACGCGATGATGGATAACTTCACCCAGATCCTTCAACGATTTCCCATTGGCGATGCATCTGCATCCAATAGCCACTCTAGAGGCGCAACCCCTTTTAAGGTACAAGTAAACTTTGACATTCCCTTATTTGATGACCAAATAAATGCATACGTCGTAGATAGATGGTTGAGTCTATTAGAAGGATATTTCTTGGTTCATGACTTTTCCGACCGAGAGAAGATTATTTTTTCACCTCTCAAAGCCACCCCCCATGTCAAGGACTGGTGGGAAACCTACTGTGAGAAAAATGACGAGGAGGAACCCTCTCTGTTCTCGGCCGTACCAACTTGGAATTCTTTCTGAGACGCCATCAAGGAACAATATTATCCCGTGGGGAGCTATGAGGATAAGTACATACAATGGACTACGTTGCGAAAAAAAAGTGATCAAAATGTGCATGAGCTAACGATTCTGTTCCATACCCTGTGCACAAAGTTGGGTATCAAAGATTCAAAGAAACATTTGGTGTTGAAGTACCGGAGTTGTCTACACAGATACATTCAGGAGGAAATGGAGTTCCTCGACATCTCCTCACTTGGTACGGCATACCGGTATGCTGCCAAGATTGAGCATAAATTCAAACAAAAGAAGCGAGACTTTGGATCTACAAATCAAAAGCAAGCGAAAGGTGTCCCCATACCACAGAACAAAGGACAAAGCTAAGGCATGGCGGCTCAAGACAACCTACCAAAGTCGCAAGCAAAGAAAAACATCGCGAAGCTGAAGGACACAGGAAAGTGGTGTGAGTTCCATACGAGCTCCACTCACAACACAAGTGAGTGTCGAGCCAAACAGTCATCGGTGGCTGAGATGAGGGCTTCTGAATCAAATGCATGATCCGACATTGAATCAGAACCCAAGAAGGGGAATGACAGAGGGAATCATATTATCGATGTGGATCCCAATGCCACCATTTCCACCACGAAGATCCAAAAGGAAGAATCGAAAGATCAATAGGAGGAGGAGCATCTTTTCCACTCCCAGATGTGGGTAAAGGGTTCCCCGCTACAGTTCATTGTCGACAATGGGAGCCAAAAGAACCTCATTTCAGCAGAGGTCGTGAAGTGGTTGGGCTTGCCAACCACAACACACCCACAGTCGTACACCATCGGGTGGCTTCACCAAGAATGGGATCTTTGCGTCAGCCAACAGTGTTGCCTTCCCTACAACATCAAGACCTTCACCGATGAGGTATTATGTCACATTTCTCCTCTTGATGTTTGTGATGTATTATTAAGCCAACCATACTTGTGGAAGTGACATGTTGTTTATGAGTCTCGACCTCACACTGTTATTGTTACCTTGGGAAATAAGTTGTACAAGATACCAGAGGTACCACCACCTATCGCTATCTCTTTGGTTACTACAAAACAATGCAGTAAGCTAATTTCCAAAACCGAGAAATTTTCTTTCCTGATGATCTGCCCTCAGGGAAAGAAGAAGATTGTGGCCACGACCTCCAGATAGGGCTCCTCCGCGCAAAAACAACAAATGGACAAGGACGTAGAGGAGTACCGGGACATATTCACCTTACCCACAGGGATGCCTCTGCACTGTCAGGTCAAGCACCTCATCGATTTGAAGCCAGGTGCATCATTTCCCAATGGAACGATATATTCACGCTTTGTTCTCGAGAACCATAAAATCAAGAGGTAGATCCAGGAGTTGTTGCAGAAAGGTCACATCCGGCCAAGTTCATCACCCTGTGGGAGCTCGATCGTGTTGGTGTAGAAGAAGGATGGGGACTTGGATACTCTATATTGACTATCGGGCATTGAACAAGATCATTGTCCGAAATAGGTACCCGATCCCATGAACTCATGACCTTCTATACCAACTAAAAGGGGAAAAATATTTCATCAAGATAGACTTGAAGTCTGGGTATCACCAGGTACCATTCGAACCATCTAATGCGTGGAAGATTTCCTTCAAAGACAAGGAGGGCCTTTTCGAATGGTTGGTCATGCCTTTCAGATTTACGAATGCTCTCGCAATCTTCATGAGGCTAATGGACGACATCTTGCGACCATTCACCAACTCATTTGTAGTAGTGTACTTGGATGACATCCTTATCTTCATCCAGACTTGAGAAGAGCACCTCCACCACATCCGATAGGTCCTCTAAACACTGCGGAAACACAAGTTGTGTGCCAATTTGGAGAAGTGCACTTTTTGCATGACCCAGGTTCAATATCTGAGATACATTATTGATGAGCATGGGGTGCATGTGGATCCAACCAAGATCCAAGTCATCCGAGATTGACCGGCCCCGACCACTCTAACAGAGCTTCGCATATTTCTGGGTCTTGCAAATTTCTACTGCAGGTTCGTGTTGGGATTCTCTCATATCACTTGGCCCTTGAGTCAAGTCACCAAGGGAGGAGTGAAAGAAAAATTCTTTTGGTCAGAATCTCAACAAAAGGCGTTCGTAGAATTGAAACATCGCCCATGTTGTGTCCCAATGCTCACATTACCAAAATTGCAACAACCATTTGAGAACGAGATAGATGCCTATGACTATGCTATTGGGGCAATTCTTACTCAATAGAGGCATCCAATGGCATATCACAGTGAAACAATGTCTGACACAGTCTGAAAATAACCCATTTATGACAAAGAAATGTATTCCATTGTGTAGGCTTTCCGACAATGGAAGCATTACATTTTGGGGAAGGAAATGATCATCTACACATACCACCGACCCCTGCAGTTCAAACAGACACAAGGGAAGTTGCAGAACGATCGCCATCAGAAGTGGTCCACACATCTGCAACAGTTTCATTTGAACATCAAGTACAAGAAGGGCAACACAAATAATGTTGTAGAATGCCTCAGCCGACCACCGATCATGGCGATAACCATCGTGCTCAACTCTTGTGGGCACGAGACTTCTGATTGATCGCTTCTCTACAAGAGCGATCCAAAATTCGGCCACACATACAATACGCTCTTGAAGGGTCACTGAGTTCCAAATTTTCACCTCCAGGATGCACTACTATGTCACCTAGGACACCATTGTGTTCCTTTAAGAGAGCATGCCAAGATGATTTGGGAAGTGCACTACAGTCGGGTCGTTGGGCATTTTGGGTCAAGAAAATAGTGGCAGTACTGCAAAATTATTTCTAATGGCCAAACCTTCGACAGGATGTGGGGAAGTACATCAAATCCTACACTACCTGCACCATTTCTAAACCGACCATCAAGAAGCAAGGCCTATATACCTCGCTTCCTACCCCTAGTCGACCTTGGGAATCCATATCTATGGATTACATGTCGGGCCTTCCTTCTACTAAGCATGGAAACAACTGTGTTTTCATGGTTGTCGACATATTCTCAAAGATGGCCATTATGGCGGCCACCAAAAAGAATATCACAGTAGAAACCACTGCTAAACTCTTATTTGAACGAGTGTGGGTACACTTTGGGATCCCACAGTCTATCATCTCAGATCAAGACAGTAGGTTCCTCAGTACATTTTGGTCCAACCTCTGGTCAATGCTAAACACCAAGCTCACCAAGTCCACAACTTTCCATCCCCAAATTGATGGTCAGACAGAGGTCGTCAATAGGATGATCGTACACATTTTGTGCATGTACAACTCAAAGAATCCACGCACATGGGATGAGAGCCTCCCCTATGTAAAACACAGTTATAATCGGGCCCTCCACAACTCAACCGACCACATCCCCTTTCAAGTGGGCTTGGGATTCCAGCCACTATGTCCCATTGACGTAGCCATGCCCTTTGCAGCTACTCAGGATGATTCGTCTCATGTTCATTCTGAAGCTGCCAAGGCGAACAACTTCATTGAGTGCATTAAGAACATTCGCCAACAGGTTCATGACATATTGGACAGAGCCAATGCTAAGTACAAACAATGGCATGATCAGCATCAGGTGCAACACAACTTCCAGGTGGGCAACAAACTATGGCTACATTTGCAAAAGGAGTGCCTCTTTGGAAAACACTGCAAGCTTCGCCCGCTCCGATATGGGCCATACACCATCACCAAGGCTATAGGGGACAATGACTTCGAGCTTAGTATTCCACCATACCTTGGTTTGCACCCAGTGTTTAATGTGGACCACCTTCGACCCTACTTTCCACCTCTACTGGACACATCTGACATGGCAGAACAACTCACACCAACAGAGTTAAATCCAGACTGCATAGAACAAGTCACAACTAATCGAATTATGGGCAAACAAATCAAGAACACCCGCTAACAGAGGATCTAGCTATATCGAGTTGTCAAAGCAGGCCAACTCCTTCACCAGGGCAAGTGGTTCACTAGGGACCAAGTTCAATAGAGGTTTCTTCATCTCATGGAGGAACTCAACGCAATGGGGATCGTTGCTTCCTAAGGGGGGAGAAATGATCCAAGTGGATATTGGTGGCCACCCGCCTATTCCACTTGTAACCCCACCATTGTTTCTTTCAATTTTTCATTTTCCTTAATTGTAGCACAATTTACTATTTTTGGCAGTTTTTCGGGTCTTGAACTTCTGGAGTTGTTTTGAAGCCCTAAATGACATTTTTTGGACATCAAACGTCTCACGAATACGATTTTGTTCCGCACTCAATATTCATTATCAACAGTTTTAGTCCTCGAATAGATCTTTATAACAATGTATCATGTGCATCAAACAGAGATAGTATACCAAAGTTACGACCCCGGGAAATTGATGTACCAATTTACCCCGACGAGACCCATATTCCAATGTTTCATCTCCTATGGTTAGGTTTTTGGATGTTTGGGGTTTCAATTGTTTCTCAATAATATATAGGCCTTCCAGCCTCATTGTAACACAGAATTCAGAGGCCTGTAGCCACCACATCTCTTCTTAGAGATAAGCTACCAACGCCCTAGCTAGTTTATTTCCATTCTGTCTGTAAACAAATTTCAATTCTTTGATAGTAATGAAATGAAGTATTATTTCCATTGCATCTTTGTATTCATGGTTATTTGTGTATTCTGTTGCATTCCTGCATAAATTCAGATCATATTTTCCACAAAAATAAGCTTCTTAAAAGAAAAACATGTTGAGATATAACCCCTAAGAGTTATCCACATTATCTATAAGAATGTGATCCTCGATATCAATTTCTTCATGTTCCTCCCAATATGCTATTGGAGCACAATAATGCATGTGCTAGAGTTTTTAATTTATAGCTTTATTGAGGAACATTTTAGGAGCTACCTCTAGTATGAAAAATAGTATAAGAGAATCAAGAAACAAGAAATAGGAAATAATAGGAGGTCACGATAGCTTAGGTAATAGAAAAAGGAGCAATGATCAAGTGATATGAAATAGCATGAAAGATAGCCTATTGATGACAATATTGTTTTACTAAGACCGCAAAGCCCGATAATTATAGCACACCCCTTCTATTGATGTTTTGATTACACAAACTTTGTATGTTTGGCACTTAATGCAAAATTTTAGATTTCACTCTTAGGCATCTTTTTAAACTTTATTTTGGTATTTTTATTACAATTGGTAATTCTGGAATAATTCTACTATTAATGTCGCGAGGAGAATCTTAAGAAGCTAGATAATAACGATAAAAGAAAATTGAAAGGTCAAAAAAACGAGTAACCCAAATTTTATTGTAAGGTCAAAAAACGAGTAACCCAAAATTTTAAAACCATGGCAACAACATAAGTGTCTGATAAACATGGAGTTGCCTTTGATCTCCTCACGAAGATTAAAATAAAATAGTACACGTTAGTTATAATGTTGGTAACAAATATCCTTCATTGGTTTACAAATAAATTAAGTGGATGTTCTCAATACTTTCAAAAAATAGTTCTCATTCATCTTTCATATGTGTAGACTATTTACACAAATTGGATTTGGAAGAGTTTGGTACAACTTTGGCCAAAATTTGAAGATATTGTCACAATAAAAGGAATGGTGTCACTCCTTTGTTGTTATAAGTATTGATAAGAAAAAACACAAATAAATAGCCAATTCTATATAGTTTGAATTTAGGATACATTGCAAGTTAATCACTAGTAAGTAAGATTATAAAGAATTACACATTTGTTAATAAGATTGGACAAAACAACATGACTTGTATCAAATTATTAATTCGATTTAATGGAAATAAAACAAATCAATAATAAATTAGTTTAAGCTATAAAACAAAGAGATTCAATCTAATCATTTGAAAACATATTTAAAGAAAGTGATTGAAACTTTAAATAATGGATAATGACTTTGTTGCTCATTGTTGGAATTAATTTACTATTTTATTTTGACTTTCTACTCTTGACACACATGTATGCTTCAAAGTTATTAGGTGTTTATGGTATAGTTTAGGTTGAAGGTTGTGCACTAACAATGTAGACATTTGTATTCAATCTTTAGCTATCCTATGATATGTGTAATTCTCCTTATGATGATTAAGCTAATTCAAAGAACAAGAGGTTTTAGTTCAGAATTATTATTTTTTTGGATGTGTATATTATTATCAAAATAAAAATTAATATGAATTGGGTTGCAATGAGGTGCATATACAACCCAATGTGGATGCTCGATGTGTAATTTAACATAAGACTAATAAATAAAATTGAAAACCATAAATAATCAAAAATCAAAACAAATAACCTTAATAATTAAATACAAAAGTATATAATAATACAATAACCACTATAAATCCATCTTAACCCCAATATATTAAACATCGATGAAGTTGAGGTTATTCTCTCTTATTTTCTCTCTCTTGATGCTTAGCACATCCATAGTTAACATGGATCTATACTAGTTTTCTAAATGTTGTTTTGGGTGTTGGTGATCTCCATTTGACTTGTAACTTGGATAATACAAATAGATATTTATTGTTATGAAAAATGATGATATTGCTCTTTTGATAGTTTAATCTTATGGTCTCAATCAAAGTATAATTTTTTGTTTTTGTTTCCTTTTTCATTTAAACACCACTATGAATAATCATCATAAACTTGACTTATAGATGTTGTCAAGTTTACATTAACTCACTTTCCACAAGCATATTCATTTTTATTGCAATTTTTTGGAGTCTTTTCACTACATTGTGAAGTTATTGATTTATCTAGAAGTCTATAATTTGTTTAGACATTTCTTTAATAGAAGGAATTATGAATTACTAAATTTTAAAGAATCATCCTCTTATAGCAAAGAAATGTTGGAATACCAACTTTTTGAGTTAGTGAAGAGGAGGTCTCCATTGAAGTGGAATATTTTGACTAAAATGTTATAAATGAATTATAAATCCACGGACTCTATTAATAGGTTACCTTGTATACCATCACCATGTACAACCAATCAAATGGTGGAAGGAAAAGCTTTATAAAATCAATCTTTTTGGGTAGAGGTTAACCATTAAAAATGAAAAAAGAAAAGCATTTTGAGCTAAAGAATTCATTTTATTATTAGGTCAAAACTTCTAAGAACAAATTATACACACAAATAAATATCATGAATAGGCCTAGATTTCTTAAACTTTCATACATGGTGCTTTTACATCTCCTAAAATGATCAAACTGCTCTATTATCTTCCAACTTCCATTCTTCCAATAATATTTTCCTCGATAAAACTACCCTAAAAAAATTGTTTTTGTTACAACCAAAAAGGGCACATTGTCAATATTTGAGTCATTCATTGAGGTTGGTGAGAAGTGATCATACAAATTTATTGATATAGAATGTTGCATTTCTCTCTAGTATCATGTATGCAATGACATGCTCATCCTCTACATTTATCTTCACTCTACCCATAAAATGCCATGATCCAACCCATCAAAATTGGAATTTTCTCATTACAATTTGAAATTGAAATTGAAATTTTACTAGATGCTCATTCTTGTTGTTGAGAATGAAGATAAGGATGCAATAACATATGATTTTTAATTTGTAGGGATGGTGAGAAGTGATCGTACAATTTTGATGATATAGAATGTTGCATTCCTCTCTAGTATCGTGTATGCAATGACATGCTCATCCTCTACATTTAACTTCACTCTACCCATAAAATGCCATGGTCCAACCCATCAAAATTGGAATTTTCTGATTACAAATTGAGATTGAAATTTTACTAGATGCTCATTCTTGTTGTTGAGAATGAAGGTAAGGATGCAATAACATATGATTTTTAATTTGTAGGGAAAATACATTTTTAATGACATTAATTTGTAATTTACTATACTCGACCTCTTCACAAGAATACCATAATGTGAAATCATGGTAGTTCATAACACAACATCTACTTGTGCTTCAAATAAGGAGGTATGAGAGAAAAAATGTGATGAACTTGATGTTCATTTAGATAGTGATATTGAGCATAAATTGAAAGTTGATTATGTGATAGATGAGGTCTATTATAATTGTAATTATTCCATGTTGATGTACCTATGTGCAAAATCCCCAATTCACAGTTATCCACATCCTCCATTTTTGGAATGTCTTGGTTTTTTCCCATCACAAGCTGCCCAACTTAAAATCTTTGAGCCTCTTACATTGTAACCATTTAAAGGACTTTGGAAAAATCTCAAGAGAAATTAGATTGATGAGTGAATCATATAATGTTAAATAAACTCCTAGCAACAAAGAATAATAAATATGGTATTGCATCCATCTAATTATATACTCATAGGGAAGGGAATGAAACCACTTTCAACAATATGCTATTGAAATATCATGAGACTCTCGAAACCTCACCATTGTGAGGGGTCATGAATATGCTAACATAATTGCAAAACAAGAATTCACCAAAATTGTTTGCAAAACACTGCTTGGAAATCCAATAAACAACATGTGTTTTCATGTAATTCCCTTTTATTTTCTATTTGAAGTCCCTTAGAGTCAAGATATGGAAATAGTTGAAAGGAGATCATACTTTGATCTGGGTTACTTTTTCCTTGTCAATAGCTAATAAATCTAAAGTTAAGATAGGTCTGTGCTAGTTTACTACATTTTTTTTAATACTATTGGGAATCAAGATAAGGATGCACTTGCATTTGCTTTTGATCTAAGCAAGAAAATAAAAAATAAATCTTTAGTGACTTGCATTTGTGATTTAATCAACCTCTTGATAACAAGACTCCAAACCATATACCGCAATGCACAATCATGGCAGTTCACTACACAACATCTACTTATACTTCAAATAAATGTGATGAACTTGATGTTCATTTAGATAGTATTGTGAACATGAAGTTGAAGTTGTTGATGTGAAAGATAAGGTATATGATGATTATATTTATGCCGCACTCGTGTATCTATGTGAAAAATCCCCAATTCTTTGCCCCCTCTTTACCAAGGTGAGTTCTTTCTTGTGATCATTTTGATGCCCCTAAGGCCTGTGAGTTGTAGGATTTTCTCTGCGTGACCTCTTAGGTGAAGGGATACTATGTAATGTGTGATACCCTTCTATCACATTATACATCTCACACTGGATATTTGTAGTTTTCTTGTGTTCAACAGAAGCATTTTAATAGAAAAAGAAATACTAGAAGAAATAAATTGATGACAATAACCAACTCCAACCTCTGCTATGATTGCAATATGGGCCAAAACCACCTAGAAGTTATGAAAATTAGCTAAAAAGGAAAAAGAGGTCCATCATGCTGGGAAACGCATCGGAAAATGAGTTATTTTGCAATTTGAATCCTTACTTCTCAAACTAGCCTAGGTTTTGAAAGAGCTATAGACAGATGCGTAAATCTTAAGTGTCAATTACATGGCTTTGGACATGAAGCTTTTGGAAACTGAGGTCAAAAGAAAATGTTGAAACTTTAATATATGGTGTATCTTCTCTCTATTTATTAGCTTGTTGCTCCACTCTAATTGATTGAGTCAATGGTTTTGCTAAGAAATTGAGGAACAGTTCCCTCCTTGTCCTGACCTCTGTAACAATGTATATGTAGAGAAGAGATGCAAAGCAACTGCCACAACCATCAACCAACCCCAGCATATTTGATGATATTAGAACTCTTGTTGATGAGTTAACATGATTAATTCATKATATGRAACATTATTACTTATAATATGGGGAGATGTAATGGTATCATTAGGAAATGTTAGTATCGTTGCTTTGCCTTCTCCTAATTTCTCTCATACAAGGGCCAAAGTCCACTTACAAATGGTTTACGTCAAAACACTATATATTAACATATATATTAACAAATACATGTATTCTCGAAATCCCTAATTTTACACATAGAACTTATAACATATATATTAACAAATACATGTATTCTCGAAATCCCTAATTTTACACATAGAACTTATAGAACTTGAAGAAAAATGCATGCCTTAATTAAAATAAAAATATGCATGTTGGAGGGTTTTTAAAACATGGTTTCCATATCATCATACATGACTCATCTCCACAATTGTTCATAATCCACACAAGGTTGTCAAAATACACGCCATAGTTCCAAAACTAAAAAATCAGGTTTTAAAACTGAATATGAGTCACCCTGAGCTTGCTCATGAAAATGTATGCCAATATGTACAGAGGAGATATTGATCGAATATGAAAGCAGACTGATGGATTATATTAGGTGTACTACAAAAGTTGTATACCAGATTTCAAAATCAATCAAAATCAATTTCTAGGTGGAAGATATCAAACTGCCAAAATGCCTTTTTCTCCAGATTTGCACTGTTTTCACCAAATTTGGAAAATGCAATAAAATGCAGGCTCACTAAAAAAAAATGACTTTTCTACATCTGAACTTTCAGAGTGTTCATTAGGTCAGGTCTCACATGTTCATAGATTAGATTTTCAAGAAAAATCCCTGCTATTATAAAACATCATCAGCTCTAATTTTTAAGCCTAAAAATGCAAGCATAGAGCAGAAAATTGCACACCAAGGATAGGAAAATGACCCAAAAGATCATTTAAAACTTGTGTTATGTGTTTCTTTCCTTGTTGGATATCCCCATAGCATTATATTACACAATTGAACTGATAAAGTCCTTGTTGTTACAAAATGCACCTTGGATGCTGAAAAAACATGGTAAAATAATAATCACGATTGTCAAATATGCACTCCTAAGGATAGGGGTCACTATGTAAGACCTGAGTAATAAACTACGTAGTTGTTCATAGAACCTCTCTTTAATATATAATGCTCTATAATGTTCTCCCAAAGTGTTTTGATAGTTTTTGGGTTTGGTTCAATGGTAAGCACTCTTCCAACCATTTTAATTCTCTCTAGTATTTTTTTTCCAAATAGATAACTATGTAGTTGTAATTTAACAAAAATGTTTCACTTATGTGAATTGAAATTTAGTTTCCATTCAATCTATCAATGTCATCATGGATAATCAATAATTGTCGTTATTCTACCCACGTTACTCACCCTAAACGTTCCTCACCCCTCCAAATGCTAATGCCATGATTATGACACTATGTAACTTAGAATACTATTGGCCTCTCTCCATTCTAATAGTCATCATTCCAACTAATGCATGCTACTCAAAATAACACAAGTTATTCTGGAATACCTTTCTCATTCAACATCACTAATTTAGAATAGGTTGCATTTTTCATTCTAACTAGAACAATGCCTTACAAATCAATCTGAATATAATTATTTTTTGAAATAAGTTTGAATATAACTAAGTTTTATTAGTAATTGTAAATATAACTAACTCAATTTTAGTTATTTTAAAATTTTCTATTTACAACAAATTATTCAGATTAGAACTATTTTCTTTTATTTCCAATAAAGTTGTGCTTTGCCATTCCAAATTGGTGTTACTTAAAATAAAACATAGTCAAAAAATACTCCATATGCTTCTCTTTATTCAAATTTCTGATCCTTGTTACATTGAGAATAAGGCCTAGCTATTTTTTGTTTTTTTTTCCTTGTTCCTCCATCTATAATTACAAATTACAATTCTACACAAATTCACATTGATGGTTTCTATATGTGATCAAAATAATGGCTATGGGCATGTTTTCAATTATGCTCATCAATTAACTCATCTAGCCACCTTTTACCATAACTGAGCTCTATACAAATTTCAAAGATAATTGAGCTCTATACAAATTTCAAAGATAAAAATATTTTTCACGTTTTCTTTTATTTGAGAGAATGAATTTAATTAGTGAGTTATCCATTGCTTTCAACATATCTAGCTCCACCTTTCATCTTTGTAGATTATTAATTCCAGAAAAAGTTTTTTTGAAAAATAAGTGAGACAATGTTGTAAGATGGTTACAAGAGCACAAGATTTTCAGAGTCATTGTGGAAAAAACCAATTACAACTATAATAGATGGCCAAAATAAACTTTCCACGTAACATTACCGAACATGCCTCCCTTAAAGAGTGACACTAGATAACCCTGTGTAAAACATTTGAAGGTGGTTTTTATAGCATATGCATTTGTATTGAATGAGAAGAAGATTATGTTGAATGATAAAAGTGTAAAGTGCATTTTATTGATAAAAACACGAAGAATGATGATCATAGAAACTACAAAAAACAATGAATAAATTGAGAATAAATTGATTACAAAGTTCTCATTTGATGAGCTACCTTGCTTTCCAACATAGAAAACTGCAATTACAAACATTTTGATATGACCGAATAGTTTAAATAATGATTAAGTCCAAAATTAAATTTGTCCTATATTTATCATACTGTTCCACAACGTGCATGGAATCAAAATAACGGATTCCTTGTTCTTACCAACCAATATGAAAGCTTTCTCGCACAGGCAGTAGTCATAAAAATGCTAGAAAAGGTAGGATAACAATGTTTGCAGTAACAGAAAGAGCATTGTAATATATTTAGTTATAAATGCCAAGTGATAACCTTGATGCTCAACTCAAAATGGTTGTCTTGGCTGTCTTGGCATGGGAAGATATGTAAGATAAATTGAATTAGTCACAGTGAAGTATGAAGTTGATAGAAGCTGCATAAAACTTACTTCAGGGATGGATATATTGATATCCTTGGACTAGAGACTTATATTAGCCTTCAAACCTTTGAACCAACAACCTTTTGAAGGATTCAAGTGACAAAATGAACTTGAAATTGGCAAAATGTAGTTCAATAATTTTCCTTTGGGACAGCAACAGGCAGTGAAATTGCAGCCTCTACAGAATTCTTCTTTTCGAGTTGCTTGGGCACCCTATGAACCACATTATTACCTTCAAAATCAGTTTTTTTCTCCAATTTTTACAAGAAAACGAGTTGAACTATAGAAAAATATGGGATACGACTGCAATTAAAGTAGGTTGAGTTGTAATATAGATCAAAAGTAAGGACACTGAACTCTAAAACTTGCATACTACAGACACAAAATTTCCATATAACACAGGATGGAATATCAAGGTTGAAATGTGGAGGATATAAAACAATAATTTGGCACATAAGAGAATCAATTTACATGGGAGTAGGATCCGGGCTAGATAGAAAATCAAACTCCTGGAAAAATTCTAAGGGTCAATCCCCTCAGCTACTGTGTTAATAGTAAATAGTAAATACAACCCCCTTGGCTACTGTTAACAATAAAAAACAGAGGTACCTGGCACTTAAGGAACATCTCCTTGACACTGATCCCTTTCTCTTCTCCTAGACACTTGGGAAACCAAGATCCCCCATGAGGATGATGACTCTTTTTGCCACAAGGATAAAGGCATATTGAAAGTCTTCTCCATCAGATAGTGCAAGAAAATGTTGGATTGAATGCTCCACTGTAGTGAATGTGGAAGGTGACCCTCTTTCCCACAACACACTTGGGAAACCAAGATCCCCCATGATGATGATGACTCTTTTTGCCACAAGGATAAAGTCAGATTGAAACTCTTCTCCATCAGATAGTGCAAGAAAATGTTGTATTGAAAGCTCCACTGTAGTGAATGTGGAAGGTGACCCTCTTTCCCACAACAGAAATGGCAAATTGAAGCTCTTCACCACCAAAAAAATTGCAAAACCAATCGGATTAGAACCCCCACTGTCGCAACCCCTGCTCAATATCACAAACCCTGCAACAGAACTTGCCTAAGAATTTCCACAACGACCCAAAACACCTTGTGAAAATTTCAGGATTGTTGGACCACCTTCGAACCTTCTCCAAGATACAATAAAAAATATCTGAATGATTTTCAGACGTAATACATTGTATCCACAAAAAATTTCCTTCTCCTACCACTGTTACACCTCAGAGAAGAAAAAAAAACTGACTGAAAAAACCAGAACTGAAGCCTTGAAGAGGTAAATTTTTTTTTTTCCAATAATTGATCTGTGAAGTGATTCAATAGTTGATCTATCAATCCTCGGCAAAAATTTCAATAGCAGAACCAGAACCAGATCTATGAAGTGATTAAATCATACATGTGGTTAGTTCAGTAGACACTATGTGACTCTCCACAACAATGCATAACAGTACCTTAAATTGAACTAAGTGATAATGATCCAGAACCCTAGCAACGTATTCCCTTTCTGCTGAATAGAGTGATCATGATCCAGAACCCTAGCAACTTATTCCCCTTTCCTTTGATAGTGATCTGAAACTCTCGCACATTATTTCACTCTACCCAATTAATATGCCTCACATGCATATCAGGGTAAGAAAAGTCAAATTATATTAAAAAATATGGAAACGAAAAGACCCAGGGAAGTCAGCGTCAGCGACCTAACATTTGTTTCAAAACACCCTCCCTTGTAGTAGTGTATAATCTCAGCTAATGGTGGTGCATCAAACCAGTGCCCTCCACTGCAGTCTCATCGCTTGAGGAATTTCGGCAGAAGGTCGATCAGGCTGTTAATGCTTCCTCAACAGTTGGATCATCAAACTAGTCCAACGATGCAAATTCTCTCGTGGCAATTAGAGGTTGTGATACTGGAAAAAGTGTCACACCCTCCATTGCACTCTCATCGCTTGAGGAATTTCGGCGGAAGGTCGATCAGGCTGCTGATGCTTCCTCAACAGTCGGATCGTCAAACTAATCCAATGATGCAAATTCTCTTGTGGCAGTTGGAGGTTTTGGTAGTGGAAAAAGTGCCGATAAAATCTCAAACCATCCATTAGACTCCCTCGATGGTAAAAATTTCATCACAGGGTTTTGATTTTGTACAACGGCTAATGGAGTGGTTATGCCACTGTGGATTCTCCACTGGCCAATTCTCCATTATCGATCGGATGGTGCACACTTGGCCGGGGGTCACTTGTCAGTGCCGTAATGTTTGTTGGGCCTGGTTTTGGCAGTAAATTTTTAATTGGTCGCTGGGCCGTTCATACTCGGCCTTTAACTTTTGACTTGTAGTGGGTATGAACTTTGAAGTCTGATGCTTGGCATAAATTTTGGAAGACAAGCTTTAAATTATTAGTAAGGGTCGTTGAAGTTGGATGGAGGGACAAAGGCTTTCAATTAATACATTAAATCTTTAACTTTTGACTTGTAGTGGGTATGAAGTCTGATGCTTGGCATAAATTTTGGAAGACAAGCTTTAAATTATGAGTAAGGGTCGTTGAAGTTGGATGGAGGGACAAAGGCTTTCAATTAATACATTAAATCTGTGAGGGAGGATTATCATCCTCCTCATGAAGAAGAAGACCACAATTAATACATTAAATCTGGGAGGGAGGATTATCATCCTCCTCATGAAGAAGAAGACCACAAAGGCTTCCTCACGAAGAAGTAAGTAGAGGATCGGCGACAGAGTTAAGAAGAGAGGGACGTCTCTCTCGTGAAAAGGGAACTGTCACGATATAGAGAATAAGATGAAAAAGTAGAGGGAACAAGAATAATAAGAGAGATAGGAGAGAAAGATAAATAGGAAGAACAAGAAGGGAAGAAGTTAAACGACATACTGTTACCCTTGTTTTTGTTCACAAAAAGGAATAGAGAAGAAGAAGAAAGAAAATGAAAGAAAAATATTTGAGGGTAATATTACATAAAGCATATTACCCTACCTCCATCTTATCTTTTGTGACTCGTCTAATATTATCTCCATATTCATCCTTACCCCTACTTTTATATATGTTTTTTCTAATTTTATCGTTTATCGCCACCCACATATATTTTCTCTAATATTATCTTCCACCACCCACATACTATATTTTATCTAATATTACCCCTCACCTATTATGAGGGTGGGGGTAGGGGATAATATTAGATAAAACATATTACCCCCCACCCCCACCTTCATATATTATGAGGGTGGCAGTGGGGGGTAAAATTAAATAAAACATATTACCCTCCACCCTCACCATCATATTTAATATTACTCTCCAAAAAAAACATAATATGAGTGGGGATGGCAAGTAATATTAGAGAAAACATAACATGTTGGAGGTGGGGGCTAATATTAGAGATGATAAAGATAATATTAGAAAAAACATAATATGTTTTCTTAAAACGAACACAATTACAACAATCTTTGTACAACAGACTGCAACAAGAGAAAGAAGAAAGGAAAATAAAAGGAAAAGTAAAAGGGAAAGAACCCCAAAGCAGCAACTCAAGTAAGAAAGCCCAGAATATTTTATGTTAATGTAATTCCTTTTCAAGCAATTATAACCCTTGCTGACACTTTGCTGACACTAAGACCAACATGCACTCCCATTAGCATTTTGAGAAAATTTGTATCTAACCCGGAAGTTGTTTTCAGTAGTTGAAGCCCATTGAGACATTATGAATGTAAATTAATGAATTTTACAGGTTAATAGTTAATGTTCCTGCTCTAGTATTTTTTCTCTGTTTTAAAATCTGTGTATGTAGATGCTTTCATTATTTGTTGGCCTTATGAGTGTGAGTGTAGATAGGAAGCTTAGTGTGGCTATGTTTTGCATGACATGTTGGGCTACATTATCATGCTTTTGTATTCTTCTAATTTTTGGTTGTTTTTATTCTTTCTATTAGATTTTGACCGCACTTCAGGTCTGGTTTATTTCTTTGACAATTATATAGAAATTAACACAATTTGAATTATAAGCATAAACACATTGAGATACCTAACTATTTAGTAAAACGAAAGAATCAACAGCTAACAATTAAATCATACAAAGATACACAAAAATCTTAGGCTCAAAATCATGTTCTTAACCCAGAACCAATAAGCTCTTGTACCAAGGATAATGGCCCAATTGCATAAATCCTCCTTGGTTTTTGTGCCAGCTGTTTTCCAAACTTAAAGGAAGACACTTCGAGGGGTTGTTGTAACACCCCTGTTACAACCATCAATCTGTTGTTATAGTCCTTTAGAATGACCCTCAAAATTTTCCCTCAAAGCTTGTTGCTCACTAACAGCCACCTGTACCTGTTGTTCCAATCTCCTAGGTGAGAATGGCAGCCCTCTTCACTGTCCAGAAAGCCTCCAAACCATAGGCCGAGCTTGATAGGCTAAATGCATGACCTTTCCTAGGCTGGTCGATCCTTCCTCGCTACCTGCGGCTACCTCTCTTAGGGTTGTAGCAACCCTCCTTTATTGTTGCTAGGGTCTTCTCAGGCTGCGGCAACCTCTAAGCACCAACTACAGCCTTTCTTTTCGATGTGCCAGCATGTAGAAGCCTTGACACTCTAGGTTGCAGCCTCCCCAATCACCTACTGCCACCTTCTAGTTGTTGTCAAACTTGTGGCAGCCATCCAACAACACGCCGCAGCCCCCCTACCAGCCTCAATCTAACCTCTGGCACCCGACTGAACCACTCAATAGCCTCTTCCTTGTTGTCCCCGCCCTCACCAGATAGGTTGAGCCACTTAGGTTGTTGTCTATCATATCTCTTCCCCTTTGAGCTCATCGTTTGAGGGACACATTGGCTTAGGGGAGTCCCCGTAGGCCATAGTCCCCAACAATGGGGGAACCATGGAGATCCAAGGGGGAACCAAGGGGAACGACTTTCCCTTAGGGGATAATTTGGGTTTAAAACAAGTAAGGTCGACCTTCCATAAAGAACAAATCACCCACAAAAGGAGGAAAATGAATTAACCATTGTCTTTGGTTGGGTTTCAGTGGGACAGTCTCACCCTAGCTCAACACTTGTTTCCCCTTCCCTCAGGAGCATAACAACTCGGATTGAAGGTATTCTGTCTTGGTGGTTGGTTGATTAAGCGTTGTTTAACCCATTCGTTTCTGAGTTTCGGTGGGGGCACTCTCACCCCAGCTCAACCACACATCAGGTGATCACCTTGAAGGTTTATTGACTATGGAAAGTGCTAACAAGAGGTCGATTTATGTTGAAGGACCGTGGACGTTGGTTCGTTGGTTTAAGTTACATAGGACGAGGGTTTTTTCCACCATCTGACGCTGCCACGGAGGAATGTAGGAGGGTCGAGATCCCTTTTCTTGGTTGGTGAAGTGTACTTGGAGTCCCTAGCTGACATTTGGAGGGCGAATCCAGTTCAAGGCAGCAGAACCGAACCCCTACTTACTCCAAGTTTCTGATTTAGTCTAGCAGCTTGTCTTAACTAATGTCTACAATCAACTCGTAATTGCCTACGATCCTTAGTAGTTGTTGAAGGAAACCTAAATTGTGTAATTGGACAATAGCCTCATAATAGGGTTTTACTGTTGGGTGTCATTGCAAACATTGTATTGGAGACTGTTTGATACTATTTATTGTTGGTTCTAGATACGGTTTGATTGCTGGTTTGGGACAACAACTACTGTTGATTTAAATATTATTGTCATTGCGGATTACAATCAGTGTTATTGTTGTGTTGGATTTTATTCATTGTTGGTTGGATACTATTCCTGAGTGTTGTTGAAAATTATCATTGGATGTGGTTATTTTCGTTGGAAATTAGTGTTGGTATATTTCTAAACTGGATATTATAAAATTATTGTAAAATTTCCTTGTTTTCCAATTGCCCTAAGACCCTAGAAACCCTAGGGTTAATCCATTGGTAACATATCTCTAATCATGCTAGCTTGTGGCTTACTGGATGATGAAAAGATGAAGAACAGGAAAGCAGGGACCATCTGAAGTATCAGAAGAAGAAGAAACAGGGAACATGGGAGGCCATATTGAAGACAAAGTATTGCACATCCTAAGCGACTTGGAAAAAGGGCAGAATGAAATGAAGGAAGCCTTTTCCAAGGGAATTGACACCCTCACACAGTTGTTGTGCCCAATGGAGAAACTCAAGGTACTTAACACCAATGGAGGCAATGGCGAGACCAAATATCATGCAGAGGGGAGTAACAATAGGATTCCGGTCACCGAACAACACAACCCTCAAGATGAAGGGAGCAACAACGGAGCCCCGATGGGAGCAAACACTTCTCATGTGCCCAGGCACAACGTGCAGCCAACAATGAGTAGGAGGACACCCATACCTATCCTACCTAGCTTCATTGAATAACAACAATTGGCACAACAAATCCATGGTGATGATTTTTCCACATACTTCTAGGAAAACCGAGCACTTGGAGAAGAGTTTCAAGAAGCCATGTCCTTGCAAGACTACTGCAGCGTTAAGTACAAGAAGCGACCTAGAGAAGGGCATAAAGGAGCACCAGGGCATCGACAAAATATTGACCTAAGGAGGAAGGTAGGAAAACTATCCATCCCACCCTATGACAGTTCACCTATATGTTCAACTAGATCATGGGTCCAAAAGTTGGACACCTCCAACTCAATTCGATGACGGAAGCATAGGCCATCAAATTTACCACACTGCTCTTGGACGGTGAAGCTCATGAATGGTGGTACCATGGGATGGTAATGCTAGGGCATACTAGAATTACATCCTATGTGGAGTTCATGCAAAGGTCGATGGACAGGTTCAACAAGAAGGATCTAGATATCTCCTTCCATGAGTTGGCATAGTTGAGATAGATCGAAACAAGCGAGGCCTTAATTGGAGAGTTCGAAAAAGTCATTATACAAGTAATAGACATATCAGAGCACAAGTGGGTTAGGTTATTCACAGAAGGATTAGTCTAGCCCTTGTGTGGGTGGGTCAAGACCTTATAACCAACCACACTACATGATGTTATTATGAAAACGATGTCAAAGACAAAGTGGTCAACCAAACCTTACATTCCTCCCAAAGATTAGGACAAGAAGTCATTTCAAAAAGACGGGAATGGGAAGGATCACATGGATGAAGAGACTCGAAGGGAGCTTAGATGAAAAAATATTTTTTGCACATGCAAGGACCCTTGGGAGTCGGGTCACAAGTGCATGGGTAAAGGAAAGGCACACTACATAGAGGTGCTTTATGATGAAGAATATTATGATGAAACAATCCATGACCAAGAAGAGACATACGATATCCCTAAGGAGGAGGAGCCATAGAGTACAGTCGAAGAAGATGAATCACCAAGTAAGGAGCCCAAGAAGGAGGTCAGAGCCACACTATCAGGAGATTGCAAATATCACACCTTCTGGATGAGAGGGGTTGTACAAGGACATCGGGTTACTTTACTAATTGATAGTGCGGCCACCCACAATTTTATTGACACGTCCCTAGTTGACATGAAGGGCCTTCCGACAGAGTAATTCGAAGGATTCAATGTGGAAGTAGCAGATGGGTACAAGATGGAGTGTACTCACAGGATCCGAGGATTGCACGTGACGCTGGGTAACCACACATTGACTGATGATTTCTATGTGGTGGACCTAGAAGAAACTAAGATAGTTTTGGGCATCTAGTGGCTTTATTCATTAGGGGACATCAAAATGAACTACCAAATCATGATAATGGAGTTCAGAGATGGGGAAGGAAGAAGAGGATGGAGGTTGTCCTGAGACACAAGGACACCACATGGGTAGCCAAGTGTGTGGTCACCACCCTAAAGAATACAAAGGATTGCTAGGGCTATCAAATGGACATAGAAGACCTAATGGGGAAACATGACAAGGTGTTTGGGTAAATTCCACCAGAAGGACCGTCGGACATGGGATTTGAGCATACCATCGAGCTCAAGGAGGGAGCTAAGCCCGTCATCATGAACCCATACTGACCTCTGAAGAGATTCAAGGACGAGATTGAGAAGACTATTCGAGATCTTTTGGAGATGGGACGCATTAGGCATAGCTCTAGTGCTTTTGCTTCATCAATACTGTTGGTGAAGAAAAAGGATGACACATTGAGGATGTGCATAGATTACCGAGCCCTGAACAAGAAGACCATTAAGAACAGGTATCCAATTCTGAGGATTGACGAGCTACATGGGGAAGTATACTTTTCAAAGATAGACCTCAGTTCAGGATATCACCGGATCAAGGTGCGAGAAGAGGATGTGCACAAGACAGTTTTTCGATGCCACTATGGACATTATGAGTTTTTAGTCATTCCCTTTGGCTTGACTAATGCTCCGACCACATTCCAGCCATGCATGAAGCATATTTTTGAAAATCAGTTGAGGAAGTTCTTGCTGGTGTTTTTTGATGACCTATTGATCTACAACAAGACATGGGAGGACCATCTGTGTCATGTAGATGAGATACTTGGCATCATGGGGGAGCAATCACTCTACACCAAGGAGACAAAGTGCGAGTTTGTCCTAACAGAGATTATGTATTTGGGACATGTCATTGGCGCACAGTGTGTACAGGTCCACGAGGAGAAGATGCAGGCCATACTCGATTGGCCCACACCCAGATCATTAACAGAGCTACAAAGCTTCTTGGGGTCATGCAGTTATCATCGGTGCTTCCTGAGAGGTTTTTCCTAGCTTGGTCCACCATTGACCGACCTCACAAAGAATGGTCAATTCAAGTGGACAGAGGAGGCCCAAAAGGAATTTGTCGGATGAAGGAAGTGATGAGCACTTTCTCGGTGTTGGCACTCCCTGAAATTTATCAACCCTTTGTGTTGGAGTGTGATGCATTTGGAGAAGGGATAGGAGCAGTATTGATGCAGAACAGGCACCCCATAGCTTTTGAGAGTTGCAAGCTAGGGGAAAATGAGAGGATTCTTTTCATCTACGACAAGGAAATGTGGGCCATCATGCATGCGTTAGCCAAATTCAGACAGTATCTAGTAGGAGGTCACTATGTGGTGAAGACCGATCACAACAATATGAAGCATTTGCTTGAGCAGAAGGATCTAAGCGAGAGGCGGAAAAAATGGGTGAGAAAGGTGCAGGGGTATGATTTTGACATAGAATATGTCAAAGGAAAGAATAATGTGGTCACAGATTCCTTATCCAGGAGACTTACAACATTTTCCATGTATGAGATTGTAGTAGATTGGAAATCTCTCCTTTTGGTAGAGTATTCCAAGAATGCCTTTGCAAGAAAGTTGATAGATGAAAAAATACAGGATGATAGGTATATGATAGTAGATGACATCATCTATTACAAAGGTCAAATACATCTTGTTCCAGAATCCACTCTCAAAGAGAAGATCTTGAGAGTCGTACACGACACAGCATTAATAGGGCATCTAGGATACCTGAAGACTTACAGGTAGGTACGTGAGAGATTCTCTTGAAAGGGTCTCAAAGGGGATGTCTTACAGTATGTGAGGGAATGCTTAACTTGTAAACAAAACAAGTCGGAGCTCACACACCCAGTGGGTGTACTACAACCCCTTCTTATTCCAGATCAGAAGTGGGAGAGTATTTCTATGGATTTCATCACAGGGATGTTGAAGGTACAAGGAAAGGATTGTATTTATGTGGTGGTGGACATATTGAAAAAGTTCGCTCACTTCTTTTCCATATCCTCTGAATACAAAGCCCCACAGGTAGCAAAGCTCTTCTTCAAAGAAATATTCAGACTCCACAGATTACCTAGGGTTATTGTGAGCGACAGGGATAGTAGATTCCTCGGCGCCTTTTGGCATAAGTTGTTCATATTGACGGGAACAAAGTTGACACCCACTACGAGTTATCATCCCCATACAGACACGTAGATTGAAAACATCAACAAATGGGTTGAGGGATACCTACGTCAATATGTTTCCGGGTAGCAAAAGGCGTGGATTAGATGGATGCATCTTGGTGAGTATTGCCACAATACCACCCATTACATGTCTATCAAGATTATCACATTCAGGGCATTGTATGGATATGAAACCCCATCATTTGTAGAGTTGGCATTTGGAGAGAGCATAGCTCCCAAATCCAAATATTTGATTCATGAGAGTTAGGGGCCATAAAGGACAACTTGCAGATGACAAAGAATCAGTAGAAGACATATGCTGACTGACACTGAGTGGAGCGTAACTTAGAGGTAGGTGACTTGGTTTTTCTAAGGCTCCAACCCTATCAACAGTCTTCATTGAATAAGAGTGGCACAGAAAAACTCCAACCACGTTTCTACAAGTCATACAAGGTGATCAGAAGAGTCGAAGAGGTGGCCTACGAGTTAGAGTTATCGGAGGGAAGCGGGATTCACAATGTATTCCATGTTTCCTACCTTAAGAAGGATTTGGGCCAGTAGGTTGTCTCTTTCACAAATCTACCACCCTTCGACGAGGAAGGCCATTTGAGCCTGGTTCCTAAGAAAATCTTGGCATCCAAGGAAAAATGCTTGAGGAACAAGACAGTGAACGCGTACTTGATAAGATGGAAGGATCTACCAAAGGAGGATGCTACATGGGAGCACGAATAGATTTTACAGCATCCAGGGTTGCAATTTTTTGAGGACAAGCAATCTCGGGGAGGGAGGATTGTCATATCCCATCCTCATTGGGCCCATCGTTAGAGAGACGCATTGGATTAGGAAGCTCCCTGTAGGCCATAGTCCCCAACAATAGGGGAGCCATGGAAACCCAAGAGGCACCAAGGGGCAACGAATTTCCCTTGGGGGATAATTTGGGTTGAAAACAAGTAAGGTCAACCTTCCCTAAGGAACAAATCACCCACAAAAGGAGGAAAATGAATTAAGGAGACACTATAAGAAGAGGAGAGGCTCATTTGGAAAAACAAGACTTAGATAGAAGGTATTTTATGTCTTTATATTGGGAGGTGGTTGCCTCAGGTTGTTTGAGGGTTGTTTAACCATGGTCTCTAGTTGGGTTTCAGTGAGCTAGTCTCACCCTAGCTCAACACTTGTTTCTCCTTACCCCAGGAGCATAACAACTCAGATTGAAGGTATTATGTCTTGGCATCTCGCTAATTAAGGGTTGTTTAAGCCATTCTTTTTTTAGTTTCAGTGGGGGCACTCTCACCGTAGATCAACCACACATCAAGTGCTCACCTTGAAGGTTTAATGACCGAGGAAAGTCTAGATAGGAGGTTGATTTTTGTTGAAGGACCCTGGACGTTGGTTCGTTGGTCTAAGTAACACAGGTCGAGGGTTTTTTCCACCATCTAACGCAGAGGACAGTAGGAGGGTCGAGCTCCCTTTTCTTGGTTGGTGGAGTGTACTTGGAGGCCCTAGCTAGCATTTGGAGGGTGAATCCAATTCAAGGCGGTAGGACCGAACCCCTACTTACTCCAAGTTTATGACTTAGTCTAGCAGGTTGTCTTAACTATCGTCTACAATCAACTGGTAATTGCTTACAGTCCTTAATAGTTGTTGAAGGCAACCTACACTGTGTAATTGGAGAGAATCCTCATAAGAGAGTTTTATTGTTGGGTGTCATTGCAAACTTTTTATTGGAGACTATTTGATACTATTTACTGTTGGTTCTGGATACAGTTTCATTGTTGGTTTGGGACAACAACTACTATTGATTTAAATACTATTGTTGTTACGGATTACAATCAGTGTTATTTCCGTGTTGGATTTTATTGTGTTATTTCCGTGTTGGATTTTATTCATTGTTGGTTGGATATTATTCCTGAGTGTTGTTGAAAAATATCAATAGATGCAGTTATTGTTGTTGGAAATTAATGTTGGTATATTTTTTAACTCGCTATTGTAAAACTACTGTAAAATTTCCTTGTTTTCCAGCTGCCCTAAGCCCTAGAAACCGTACGGTTACTACACTGTCCAATCCTGCGGCAACCCCTCCTAGGTTGGCCCAGCCATTTAAAAAGTTGTTGCTACCTCTCTTAGGCTGCGACCTGCTCCTCCTTGGCAGCCAACTACCACATGGGCCTCTTCCTCCCTTGTACCTACCCAAAACAATACAAAAGCACAGCAGAAACTGAGGCTAAGCATCCTCCTCCATGGCTCGACTGAGGTCACCTGGATTGAAATCACCAATTTTTCACACACTTGTCTCCACATAATGAATTGTCACAATGATCTCTCTCTTATTTATACAAATATTAGGGGTCAACTTAGAAACCCCTCCACAAGTCAACATTAAATCAAACTTTCTTGTGAGTGTGAAGCCTCATCACAAACCCACAAAGCCCATCATCAAGCCCGCAAGCCCTCGACTCAAAATACAAGGGGGTTTTCTTCAAACAAAAAGTTCGATGTGATGTCGACGACAATTCCCACGCGCCTGAGACCTAGGCCACGTGAGAATACCTGCCCAAAGCTACGAAATCCAACACTTTCTTTAATAACCCCCATAGCAACTTCACGAAGCAAGAGCTCAAACTTCATTTTTCTCTTATCATTTTTTCTAAATAACTCCCCAAAAATAGCCAACTATCAAACCACGGTAAGGATTTCTTGTTTTGAACCTCCTACTCTTTACTTGACTCTTGCACATATATTTTTAAAAATATTGTAATTTATTTCCCATGACTTTTTTCTCACTAGTTGACAAACATGGAGATTCAAAAACAAATACACATGATATATTGTTCCTGCAATCTATGCAACTACAGTACATATAAATAAAACTTTTCTATGTTCACTCCATATAATACATGCCAAGCCTTAAAARGGGTTTTATTATTTATATCATACCTGAACAACCATAAAATCCACAATCACCACATCAACTAGAAGCCCAATCATAAAGGCTATGRTGGCATRMWWTAATATAARTTCGACAAATGTCACAATGCTCAACTACACAAAAAGAAATATGGACCAGAACAAAGCCTTCATAGTAGAGTTAGATAACATTGAAAGAATGTTGATGCATATAGCTATTGGAAGTCATCGTTGGAGACTTGGAATCATACATAATAGATGATTAGTGCTTTTTACAAGGGCTGTCACCAATTTGAGAACTTTATAATAGTTTTTATGAAATGAGAAAGCATTATTTACCAGCAATCTAGGTATCAACCTATACAAAATATTGAAGAGAACAAATAAATGCATATCTCTGTAAATTGTCAGTGGGTTTGTACCTGAAACCAGCTGGCGGGTTCGATTTACATTCTACTAATTCCTTATCGAGCTTATTAGAAGCTATTTTTCAAATTTTCCAAGGGCCTGCCCTGCATCCGCGATGTTTCAGTTTAAAACGAAAAGAAAATTAGTATGCAGTGGGTTTTCAATAAGCTACCATATAACACAAAACAGAACTCAACCCGGCTCTCAATCGGACTCTCGAAACCCTACTTGAGGCACCCACAAAATAAATAAAATTTTAAATCAGTGTTGAATTCTCAATGACAAATCTACTGAATCAAACTAACGAGAAAACATGAAGGGAAACTGGATTCTTTGCGGCAGAATATGCTGTTTGGGATTTCGCTGGAAAAAGCATGAACCGAGCGAATAGTAAGGTGAAACGGTCAAAAACAAATAAATCAAAATGGGCAAAAAAGCATCCACCAAAAATAAAAAAGGCATGAACCGAAACTAAAAACGCATGAACAGCCAAATGAAGAGGGGGAATTTGTCTCTATCTGTAACGGATGAATGACTCGAGGGAGGGAGGTAACGGCCGGAAATTATCTATCCGTTGAAGGAAGGTGGGAGAGGATATATATATTACTATGTTTCAACATTCTCCTCTTCCTCCTCTATCTACGGTCTGGAGTGGTATGCCTCTGGTTGGGTGTCTGAGACTGTGTGTGGTCTGTGTTTGTGTCCGTCTGAGTCTAAGTCTGAGTCGAGTCTGGGTCAGTCAGGTCTGTGTGTGATAGAGGAGGAGGCGGCTGGGACTGGATTGAATCATCCGCTGGAGAAATACTTGAAGGGAAGGGCGGCTGAGCTGCTCAACGATTTTTGGTTCATGAAAATCAGTGGGGTCTCTTGATAATGGTATGAATCGTGGGGTTATTTTAAGTCTAATATTTACTCTTATCTTTGCTCTGTTTTTAGAAACAATTTCATTATTTACCTTTTTTCTTCTGCATTGTAAATTCTTCAGCGGTTCAAACCATACTTCGTTGATGGTGTCTCTGTGTCGTTGAAGAAAGGGCGGAACCTGTTACTAAAACCTTGCTGAAGAAATGGGATGGGAGGGCATAACACCACACCAGAAACGTTGGATTTAATTTCAATAAAGGAAGGAAGTTGTTCAAACCCTCATTCATTGAAGAAATGAAATTGCTACTCCGAACTAGCGTTGTATAAGTGGCACTCCTCCCACTCCAGGTATGTATGGATGCCTCTGCCCCTCTCTCCCATTAGTTTTTGCATCAGCCATGATTAACCAACGACTTTATTAGTTTGAATCGCATGGCTTCAATTTGACCTGCTTATTTATTTAACTCCCCGGTTTATTTGACCCATCTGTTTACTGGCTCAACCCATCTGTTTATTGGCTCAACCAACCTATATTATCTCTGCCTTAGTAGTTTAACCCGTATTTTAATGGCTCAATCCACCTGTACTATATTTGTATTAATTCAAATAAACCCCTTCTTTATTGGATTACCCTGCCTGTTTATTGCTTCAACTGAGCGCTATTAGTTTAACCATGTTATAAACCCAAAACACTGGCATGTTATCCTACCCTCACACACACTTTAATTAGTGTATAACATATTTTAATTCACACACTTTAATTGGTGTATAACATATTTTCATTCCTTGCTGCATTTATTTACTTAATAGTCTTGGGCTAGGTGAATCATTTTAAACCACAGATATATGCACTGGTGGCGCTGAATTCAATTATAATAGTAAATAAATGAATTTAAAAAATTAAAATAATAATAATAAAATTATCTTTATCTATGTAATTATCCAGTGTAAGAGAGAGGTTTAGCGATCGAATATTTTTATGGATACACTGTTTTACAAGTTTTTGAGGGAGTATTTTAAGTTTTTTTTTGTTTTTATGGGTTATTATCTTGAATTTGGTCAATTAATTATTGAAGAAATCAGGAGAACATATATTTTTAAAATTTGCAATTTTATCTATTATTTTAATTTTTTTTATCAAATTTCAGACAAAACATATAATAAAAAAATAATTTATTATTTTATGGATACACTGTTTTACAAGTTCTTAAGAGAGGAGTCTAAGTATTTTAAGTTTTTTTTATTTTTGTTGGTTACTATCTATCACTGGAATTTATCAGTTAATTATTAACTAAAAATAAAATATTAACCAAATTATTTATATCAATTAATTAATAATTAATTATTAATTATTAACTAAATTATCGGAACACATAATTTAATTATTGAAATCTGCAATTTCATTTATTATTTTAAATTTCTTACCAAATTTCAGAAAAAACACATCATTAAAAAATAAAAATAAAGAAAAAACCTAAAAAAAATCTAGACTACTTTTTTTAGGTTTAAAAATCAATCAGTTTTTATGGGTTTAAAAATCAATCTATGTAGGACAAACTGTTTGCACATTGAAAAATTCCATCCCTCTCCACATTCTACGGTCAGATGCATCTCAGCATCAACTGTCAGGGAAGGCAAGGATTTCAATCACATCATGATGATGACCACTTTAACCAAGACTTCAAGTTAAATTTATATATTGAGTTTTAAATCAAATCCAGCCAATAAAACATTTCACAAGGATTTTTAATCTATATTTTAGGGATCAAATATTTTGTATCTTGTATGTTGATTTGTATATAATTTGTTATTTATTTATAATTTTTTAATAAATAAATATAAATTTATATATTGAGTTTTAAATTGTCACAAAACATTTTTTGGGGGTTTTTTTAATGTATATTTTATGTATCAAATGTTTTGTATTTTGTATGTTGATTAGTATATAATTTGTTATTTATTTATAATTTTTTAATAAATAAATATAAATTTATATATTGAGTTTTAAATTGTCACAAAACATTTTTTTGGGGGTTTTTTAATGTATATTTTATGTATCAAATGTTTTGTATTTTGTATGCTTTGTATTTTGTATGCATGAATTGAACTATAATTTGTTATTTGTTGAGATAATTTTATTTTTATTTTAGAAAAAAATAATTCTTGATGTGTATATAATGAATTAATTGCATGTTTATATATAATAAAAAAAATGTATGTATTATTTTTAATGCAATCAAAATTATTAAATAATTATGGTTTATTTTGATTAATTTTTTTTCCATAATAAATATATTATTTGATATAAAAATTATTAAAATTATTAAATAATTATAATGAGCAAAGTTGTTGGAAGAAAAAATAAAGTTTTATGTATATTCAATTTTTTTGGATTTTTAAAGTTTATTATAAATAAACTAGTTTAAAGTTATACGGTTTATGAAATTTTTGGATACATAATACAATATTCATCACAAAATAAATATAGTTGGTGCTCAAAGTTTATGATTAAGTGTTCTTATATATATATCTTTAATTTTAGGATAAATATGGTGTTCATAATTAATTTGTATATAATTAGTGGTATTTTTATACATAATAATTTTTTTCTATTATATATATATATATATATATATATATATATATATATATTATAAAAAGAATAATTAAAAATAAATATATTCTTTTGATAATAAAATTATTATGATTTATTTTAATTGCAATGAACAGAATTGTTGGAAGAAAAAATAAAGTTTTCTAAATATTGAATTTTTTCTTAATATACAATTCAATATAATTAAAAATAAATATATTCTTTTGATAACAAAATTATTATAGTTTATTTTAATTGCAATGAACATAGTTGTTGTTGGAAGAAAAAATAAAGTTTTCTGCATATTAAACTTTTTCTTGATATACAATTCAATATAAATATTTATTACAAATAAACACCTTTAAAGCTATAGGGTTATGAATTTTTTTTATGCATAACACAATGTCCATCACAAAATAAATATAATCCATGCATATTATATATTATATATATATATATATATATATATATATATATATATATATATATATA